>SJYQ01008192.1:14720-130907 GCA_006410935.1 Redunca redunca
TAAAGCTCAAAGTTCAGAAAACGAAGATCATGGCATCCAGTCCCATCACTTCATGGGAAATAGATGGGGAAACAGTGGAAACAGTGAGAGAATTTATTTTTTTGGGCTCCAAAATCACTGCAGATGGTGATTGCAGTCATGAAATTAAAATATGCTTACTCCTTGGAAGAAAAATTATGACCAACCTAGATAGCATATTCAAAAGCAGAGACATTAGTTTGCCGACTAAGGTCCATCTAGTCAAGGCTATGGTTTTTCCAGTAATCATGTATGGATGTGAGAGTTGGACTGTGAAGAAGGCTGAGTGCCGAAGAATTGATGCTTTTGAACTGTGGTGTTGGAGGAAACTCTTGAGAGTCCCTTGGACTGCAAGGAGATCCAACCAGTCCATTCTGAAGGAGATCAGTGCTGGGATTTCTTTGGAAGGAATGATGCTAAAGCTGTAACTCCAGTACTTTGGCCACCTCATGCGAAGAGTTGACTCATTGGAAAAGACTCTGAAGCTGGGAGGGATTGGGGGCAGGAGGAGAAGGGGATGACAGAGGATGAGATCGCTGNGTGAATCTGAGTGAACTCCGGGAGTTGGTGATGGACAGGGAGGCCTGGCGTGCTGCGATTCATGGGGTCGCAAAGAGTCGGACATGACTAAGCGACTGAACTGAACTGAACTGAACTGATAAGGATGAAAACAATTGGCTATGTATAACTGATCACTGCTGAAACTAGGTTCTGATAAGTACAAAGTAGTCCATTATACTTAATCTGATTCTGAACACAATTTCAATGGTGTACATGGGTACACCAAGCAATTCTCCAGACTCTAGCTGAGTGGCCTACAATTCAACTCAATTCTGACACAGTCTACCTAGAGACAGCATCAGATTCCACAGGTTAAAGCCCCAGTTCCTCAAGACTGAGGAAACTCCCTTCCTTCAGATGCCAATCACAAACCCAGGTTACCACTTGTACTTCTGACTAAGTAGCTCTATTAATAGATTGGAGGTTCCCATTATCCCTTCATCAGAGTCAATTAATTTGCTTAGGAGAATCATAGAATTCAGAGAAATATTTTACTTACTAGATTCATTTCAGTTCAGTTGCTTAGTCCTGTCCGACTCTTTGCAACCCCATGGACTGCAGCTCACCAGGCTTCCTTGTACATCACCAACTCCCAGAGATTGCTCAGACTCACATCCATCAAGTCAGTGATGCCATCCAACCATCTCATCCTCTGTCATCCCCTTCTCCTCCTGCTTTCAATCTTTCCCAGCATCAGGGTCTTTCCCAAGGAGTCAGTTCTTCGCATCACATGGCCAGCATATTGGAGGTTCAGCTTCAACATCAGTCCTTCCAATGAATATTCAGGACTGACTGATTTCCTTTAGGATGGACTGGTTGGATCTCTTTGCAGTCCAAGGGACTCTCAAGAGTCTTCTCCAATACCACAGTTCAAAAGCATCAATTCTTTGGCGTTCAACTTTCTTTACAGTCCAACTCTCACATCCATACCTGACCACTGGAAAAGCCATAGCTTTGAGTAGATGGACCTTTGTCAGCAAAGTAATGTCTCTGCTGTCTAGGTTTGTCATAGCTTTTCTTCCAAGGAGCAAGCATCTTGTAATTTCATGGCTGCAGTCACCATCTGCAGTGATTTTGGAGCCCAAGATAATAAAGAATACTTACTAGATTACTGGTTTATTATAAAAGGATGTAGTTCAAGAACAGCCAGATGGAAGAGATGCATGGGGTAAGCTTGGAGGGAAGGTCACAGAGCTTCCATGCCCTCTCAGAGTGCACCACTCACCAAATCTCAGTGTGTTCACCAACCCAAAATCTCTCTGAACCTCATCCTTTTGGGTTTCTATGGAGGCTGCATTACATAGACATGACTGATCATTGGCCATTGCCAACAGATTCAAACTCCAGCCCTTCTGTCCTACCCAGAGGTGGGGGGGAGGAGTAAGACTAAAAGTTCCATTCCCCTAATCAGTTTTGATGCTCTCTTAAGAAACTCCAAGAGGTTTAAGAGCTGTATAACAGAAATGGACATGGATTTGGGCAAACTCCGGGAGACAGTGAATGACAGGGAAGCCTGGCATACAGCAGTCCATGGGAACGCAAAGACTTGGACGTGACTTAGCAACTGAACAGCAACAATGCCAGAAATGAGACCAAGACCAAATATGTTTCTTATTATAAATCAAAACATCACAATCCTAGTCACTCTACTTTAGCATATGTCGAAATCTATCACAATAAAAAATGTTTATAGAATATATATGCAGACTACCTGAAATTTCCCATTTACATTTAAATTTGTCAAATTACATTTGCCATTTCCCCCCAAGTATTTACATATCTCAATAGGTAGTTTTATTATAAAGTAGCCTGAATTTATTTACCCTTTGTAATACAGTTAGAGCATTGATTGCATTCTATTTGTGTTTCATTTGAAGATGGTTAAAAATACTTATTCCAAAATGGGAATATTGAGTCCAATAAGGGTGACATCTGCTAATCTAAGACAGTCTACGGAGAAATGCAGGCTATGGAGAAAAGCAAGCCCTGCAGCTGAATGGGGAACTTCAACGGTAACCAAAGCAGATATATCACCAGACCTGCCAGGATTTCCCCTTTCCTAAAAGAGAGGCTTAACAATTCAAAGCATTCTCAAGTCCTCCCTGGATATTTTCTTGTTCACCATTTGAGATTTCCTAACTATTCAAGATGGGAAAATGGTTCTGAAGACAAATTGATTTTTCTCCAAAGAGCAGCAGGCTAGCTATTAATGCTTCAGGAACTTGTCAGAGAGCTCTATTTTCAACAGACAACTACCCAGCACCAGACAAGAAACAGCTGAGAACTGTGTGGGAACGACACTCAAAGGCAGTGGCTGCATGTTGGAATTATCAGGGGAACTTAAAAAGAAAATATTGATATCTGGGTCCCACCCTTCTGATTTAATTGGTCAAGAGTAACTATGGTACCTCCCTGGTGATGCAGTGGTACATCTGCCTGCCAATGCAGGGGACACCGGTTTGATCCCTGGGTTCAGGAAGACCCCACATGCCTCACAGCAACTAACCCCATCTGCCACAACTACTGAGCCCTCAGGCCCAAACTACTGAAGCCCGCACGTCCTAGAGCCCGTGCACCCTAGAGCCTGCGCTGTACAAGAGAAGCCATGGCAATGAGAAGCCTGCCCACCTCAATGATGACTAGCCCCTGCTCGCTGCAACTAGAGAAGGGCCCCCGTGCAGCGCAGCCAAAAAGATAAGAAAAATAATAATTGTTAAAAAAGAGTAACCAGGCAGTGGAGATTTTAAGTAACACAGGTGATTCTAATGTGTGAGCAAGTCTGAGAACCACTGCCGGAAATCACTGAAGCAGTGATGCTCAAAATTCAGAGGGAATCGGAATCGCCTGGAGGGTGGTAAAACACTGTAGGTCTTGCTGCTGCTGCTGCTGCTGCTGCTAAGTCGCTTCAGTCATGCCCGACTCTGTGTGACCCTGTAGACGGAAGGCCACCAGGCTCCCCCATCCCTGGGATTCTCCAGGCAAGTACACTGGAGTAAGTTGCCATTTCCTTCTCCAATGCATGAAAGTGAAGTTGCTCAGTCGTGCCTGACTCTTCGCGACCCCATGGACTGCAGCCTACCAGGCTCCTACGCCCATGTGATTCTCCAGGCAAGAGTACTGGAGTGGAGTGCCATCGCCTTCTCCGGGTAGGTCTTGAGTGGGACCCAATAATTTGTATTTTGAACAAGTTCCCAGGTGATACTGAGGGTCCTGGTTTGGAGACCACACTTTGAGAACATAAGGCACTCTGCTGCATACCCTAAGGACAGTGGCTGTGTCAAGGAAAAGCACTTGTGCAATTGAGTTGCTGAATTTGACACTTTTTATGGAACTTTATTTTAATTTGAAAGAATGCTGACAAATGTTGTTCAGACTTGGGTATTTGGGAAACGTTTTCTCAAAAAGTGTGCCAGTCAATCTAAGGAAAATTAGTGATAATATTTGCTGCCAATGACCAAATTTGAGCTTGCAAGTGAAAACTAGAAATTTGGAAAACTTGCATCTACCATCATGTGCTTGACTACATACCAATACCTAAAGATTTATGTGGTCAGATTGGTAGAAACATTCGTGAATGTGATTTTCTTCCATGATACAATAAGATGTGTTAAAATTTGGAAAATCTGTGTAACTCAGTGAAGCTATATTTTCCAAATGAACAGTGAATAACATTACCAAATCATGTATTGGAGACAGAGCCACTGAAGGAACAACTTAGACCATCTGCTTTAATGTCACAGAATATGGTGTAGTTTTAGATCCTGTATTACAACTAACCTTTAAAAAACTACCTGCAGAGTGTTGGTATAGTATAAAGACTATCCACAGTTATTTGAAAAGGCCACTAAAATACCCAGGCCCCTTTTCCAACTGCATGTCTTTCTGGGGCCAGAGTTTCTTTATATAATTTAATGCTCTGGGGCTGAAAACTTTCCCCTTTGTCTATTCTAGGTTCTTTGGCTGGCCTAATATTCAGTTCAGTTCAGTTCAGTTGCTCAGTCATGTCTGACTCTTTGTGACCCCATGGACTGCAGCACGCCAGGCCACCCTGTCCATCACCAACTTCCAGAGCTTACTCAAACTCATGTCCATCGAGTCAGTGATGCCATCCAACCACCTCACCCTCTGTCATCCCATTCTCCTCCCACCTTCAATCTTTCCCAGCATCAGGGTCTTTTCCAATGAGCCAGTCCTTCACATCAGGTGGCCAAAGTATTGGAATTTCAGCTTCAACATTAGTCCTTTCAATGAATATTCTGGACTGATTTCCTTTAGGATGGACTGCTTGCATCTCCTTGCAGTCCAAGACACTCTCAAGAGTCTTCTCCAACACCACAATTCAAAAACATCAATTCTTCAGCACTCAGCTTTCTTTATAGGCCAACTCTCACATCCATACATGACCACCGGAGAAACCATAACCTTCAGACCTTTGTTGGCAAAGTAATGTCTCTGCTTTTTAATATGTTATCTAGGTTGGTCATAACTTACTCCTCCAAGGAGTAAGCGTCTTTTAATTTCATGGCTGCAGTCACCATCTGCAGCGATTTTGGAGCCCCCAAAATAAAGTCTGCCACTGTTTCCAGTTTCTCCATCTATTTGCCCTGAAGTGATGGGACTGGATGCCATGATCATAGTTTTCTGAATGTTGTGTTTTAAGCCAACTGTTTCACTCTCCTCTTTCACTTTCATCAAGAGTCTCTTTAGTTCTTCATGTTCTGCCATAAGGATGGTATCATCTGCATATCTGAGGTTATTGATATTTCTCCTGGCAATCTTGATTCCAGCTTGTGTTTCATCCAGCCCAGCATTTCTCATGATGTACTCTGTTTAGAAGTTAAATAAGCAGGGTGACAACATACAGCCTTGACATACTCCTTTTCCTGTTTGGAACCAGTCCGTTGTTCCATGTCCAGTTCTAACTGTTGCTTCCTGACCTGCATACAGATTTCTCAAGAGACAGGTCAAGTGGTCTGGTATTCCCATATCTTTCAGAATTTTCCACAGTTTGTGGTCATCTACACAGTCAAAGCCTTTGGCATAGTCAAAGGCGTAATATTAAGTTGACATAAGACAGCTAAGTAGGAGAAAAATTTAATTGTGTACTTAGGGAAGCCCACAAAGACATGAGAGACTCTTCAGCAATCAGGTAATGAAGGCTTATACATCATTCTGACCTTAGGAGAAGACAGGGGTGTGGGGTCTCAAAGGGAAGGAAGATAATTCACAGGAAGGGGAGAAGTACAGATGTTTGGTAAAAAGATGTTTGCCATGTAATGTAGGTATGTCTTTAGGATATAAAATGTTATTTTTGAAAATAGCTGGAGAAGGTAGTGGCAACCCACATCAGTATTCTTGCCTGAGAAATCTCATGTCTTCTTTGGAGAAATGTCTATTTAGTTCTTTGGCCCATTTTTTGATTGGGTTATTTATTTTTCTGGAATTGAGCTGCAGGAGTTTCTTATATATTTTTGAGATTAATTCCTTTGTCAGTTGCTTCATTTGCTATTATTTTCTCCCATTCTGAAGGCTGTCTTTTCACCTTGCTTATAGTTTCCCTTGTTGTGCAGAAGCTTTTAATTTTAATTAGGTCCCATTTGTTTATTTTTGCTTTTATTTCCAGTATTCTGGGAGGTGGGTCATAGAGGATCCTGCTGTGATTTATGTCGGAGAGTGTTTTGCCTATGTTCAACCTAGATGTCCATCAGCAGATGAATGGATAAGAAAGCTGTGGTACATATACACAATGGAGTATTACTCAGCCATTAAAAAGAATATATTTGAATCAGTTCTAATGAGGTGGATGAAACTAGAGCCTATTATACAGAATGAAGTAAGCCAGAAAGGAAAACACCAATACAGTATACTAACGCATATATATGGAATTTAGAAAGATGGTAACGATAACCCTGTATGTGAGAGAACAAAAGAGATACAGATGTATAGAACAGTCTTTTGGACTCTGTGGGAGAGGGAGAGGGTGGGATGATTTGGGAAAATGGCATTGAAACATGTATAATACCATATAAGAAATGAATCGCCAGTCCAGGTTCGATGCATGATACAGGATGCTTGGGGCTGGTGCATCTGGTTCATCTGGGATGAACCAGAGGGATGGTACGGGGAGGGATGTGGGAGGGGGGTTCAGGATGGGGAACATGTGTANCCTATGAATACAATGGTATAATACCACCTTCTATAAAGCATGAAAGTGCTTTATGAACTGTAACGTGATGTGCAAATACTGGCCACTATCATTACTGCACAGTATCAAACAGATGTATCACTTTAAAACTTTCTTCTGACAAAATGTGGTCCACTGGAGAAGGAAATGGCAAACCATTTCAGTATTCTTGCCTTGAGAACCCCATGAACAGTATGAAAAGGCAGAAAGATAGGACACTGAAAGATGAACTCCCCAGGTCAGTAGGTGCCCAATATGCTACTGGAGGTCAGTGGAAAAATAACTCCAGAAAGAATGAAGAGACAGAGCCAAAGCAAAAACAATACTCAGTTGTGGATGTGACTGGTGATGGAAGCAAGGTCCGATGCTGTAAAGATCAATGTTGCATAGAAACCTGGAATGTTAGGTGCATGAATCAAGGCAAATTGGGAGTGGTCAAATAGGAGATGGCAAGAGTAAAGATAGACAATTTAGGACTCAGCAAACTAAAATGGACTGGAATGGGTGAATTTAATTCAGAAGACCATTATGTCTACAACTATGGGCAAGAATCCCTTAGAAGAAATGGAATAGCCATCATAGTCAACAAAAGAGTCTAAAATGCAGTCCTTGGATGCAATCTCAAAAACGACAGAATGATCTCTGTTCATTTCCAAGGCAAACCATTCAATATCATGGTAACCCAAGCCTATGCCCCAACCAGCAACGCTGAAGAAGCTGAAGTTGAACGGTTCTATGAAGACCTACAAGACCTTCTAGAACTAACACCCCCAAAAGATGTCCTTTTCATTATAGGGGACTGGCATGAAAAAGTAGGAAGTCAAGAAACACCTGGAGTAACAGGCAAGTTTGGCCTTGGAGTACAGAATGAAGCAGGGCAAAGGCTAGTAGAGTTTTGCCAAGAGAACGCGCTGGTGATAGCAAACACCCTCTTCCAACAACACAAGAGAAGACTACACATGGACATCACCAGATGGTCAACACCGAAATCAGACTGATTATATTCTTTGCAGCCAAAGTTGGAGAAGCTCTATACAGTCAATAAAAACAAGACCAGGAGCTGACTGTGGCTCAGATCATGAACTCCTTATTGCCAAATTCAGACTTAAATTGAAGAAAGTGGGGAAAACCACTAGACCACTCAGGTATGACCTAAATCAAATCCCTTATGATTTTACAGTGGAGGTGAGAAATAGATTTAAGGGAGTATATCTGATAGACAGAATGCCTGAAGAACTATCGATGGATGTTCATGACATTGTACAGGAGACAGGGAGCAAGACCATCCCCAAGAAAAAGAAATGCAAAAAACCAAAATGGTTGCCTGAGGAGGCCTTACAAATACCTGTGAAAAGAAGAGAAGCAAAAAGCAAAGGAGAAAAGAAAAGATATACCCATTTGAATGCAGTGTTCCAAAGAATAGCAAAGAGAGATAAGAAAGCCTTCCTCAGTGATCAGTGCCAAGAAATAGAGGAAAACAATAGAATGAGAAAGACTAGAGATCTCTTCAAGAAAATCAGAGATACCAAGGGAACATTTCATGCAAAGATGGGCTCGATAAAGGACAGAAATGGTATGGACCTCACAGAAACAGAAGATATTAAGAAGACATGGCAAGAATACACAGAACAACTGTACAAAAAAAGATCTTCATAACTCAGATAATCACGATGGTGTGATCACTTACCTAGAGCCAGACATCCTGGAATGTGAAGTCAAATGGGCCTTAGGAAGCATCACTACAAACGAAGCTAGTGGAGGTGATGGAATTCCAGTTGAGCTATTTCAAATCCTGAAAGATGATGCTGTGAAAGTGCTGCACTCAATATGCCAGCAAATTTGGAAAACTCAACAGTGACCACAGGACTGGAAAAGGTCAGTTTTCATTCCAATCACAAAGAAAGGCAATGCCAAAGAATGCTCAAACCACCACACAATTGCACTCATCTCACATGCTAGTAAAGTAATGCTCAAAATTCTCCAAGCCCCAACAATACATGAAGTGTGAAATTCCAGGTATTCATCCTGGTTTAGAAAAGGCAGAGGAACCAAGATCAAATTGCCAATATCCACTGGATCATCGAAAAAGCAATAGAATTCCAGAAAAACATCTATTTCTGCTTTATTGATTATGCCAAAGCCTTTGACTGTGTGAATCACAATAAGCTGTGCAAAATTCTTCGAGAGATGGGAATACCAGACCACCTGACCTGCCTCTTGAGAAATCTGTATGCAGGTCAGGAAGCAACAGTTAAAACTGGACATGGAACAACAGACTGGTTCCAAACAGGAAAAGGAGTACGTCAGGGCTGCATACTGTCACCCTGCTTATTTAACTTATATGCAGAGTACATTATGAGAAATGCTGGGCTGGAAGAAGCACAAGCTGGAAACAGGATTGCCAGGAGAAATATCAATAACCTCAGATATACAAATGATACCACCTTATGGCAGAAAGCAAAGAAGAATTAAAGAGACTCCTGATGAAAGTGAAAGAGGAGAGTGAAACAGTTGGCTTAAAACTCAACATTCAGAAAACTAAGATCATGGCATCCGGTCCCATCACTTCATAGCAAATAGATGGGGAAACAGTGGGAACAGTGGCAGGCTTTATTTTTTGGGCTCCAAAATCACTGCAGATGGTAACTGCAGCCATGGAATTAAAAGATGCCTGCTCCTTGGAAGAAAACTTATGATCACCTAGATAGCATAGTAAAAAGCAGAGACATTGCTTTGCCAACAAAGGTCCGTCTAGTCAAGGCTATGGTTTTCTCAGTAGTCATGTATGGATGTGAGAGTTGGACTATAAAGAAAGCTGAGTGCTGAAGAATTGATGCTTTTGAACTGTGGTGTTGGAGAAAACCCTTGAGAGTGTCTTGGACTGCAAGGAGATGCAAGCAGTCCATCCTAAAGGAGATCAGTCCTGAATATTTATTGGAAGGACTGATGTTGAAGTTGAAACTCCAATAGTTTGGTCACCTGATGCAAAGAGCTGACTCATTGGAAAAGACCCTGATGCTGGGAAAGATTGAAGGCGGGAGGAGAATCGGATGACAGAGGATGAGATGATTGGATGGCATCACCGAATCAGTGGGCATGAATTGAGTCAGCTCTGAGAGCTGGTGATTGACAGGCAGGCCTGTTGTGCTGCAGTTCATGGGGTCACAGAGTCAGACACGACTGAGCGACTAAACTGAATTGAACTAATGAACCTGCCTGTTGCCTTTTAGCAGACTTTTGAGCATGCCTTAAACCATTATGTTTTCCATTTTTCTTTGACTTCCCAAAGTACCTGGAGTTAAATTTGTTGCACCGTGTTAACAGCACTATTTTACATTTGTTACTGGTTACTTCTCCTTCAAATTGTTTTTAATCTTCCTGATTTACCTTTAACTTATGTGTATCTTAATATTGTCAAGGACCTCAAATGCTTTATGGAAAAAGAGGAAGATGTTAAATCTTATATAAATTATAAAGGATATTGACAGTATGGGAGAGAAGATGGACCTCACATGTCCTTTTTCTAAAGGTTTTGAGGCAACATTTGTGGCGATCTTGCTTCCCTCTTCCTTCAGCACATCACCCTCAGATAAATAAATAAAGCCCAGGACTTTTATTTCCAGGCAGTTGTCATAGCAACTTTTGACTATCCACAGCAGAAGGAATTCTCATATCTTAAGCCCTGATTTCAGAAGAGCTAAAAGACACAAAGACTAAAAGGAACAGTAAAGAATGATTGCAGGATGTAATGAAACAGGGTATCTGTTATTCAGAAACTTTCCCACTAAATATATACACTTCCCCCAAAGCCATATATCCCCTTATAGATTTCAGAACTCAACAGCAATAGACTAATAATAGCTATCATTTATCACTTATTGTATGCCAGACACATAGAACATTACATATACTGCTTTTTTTTAAATACTTCTAACAACACTATATGTGTGGTATTATTTTTATCCACATTTTACTTTATGAGGAAATTGAGTTAGATAGATGAAGCAATTTCCCCAAACTCACACAGTAAGTGCTCAGCCTTTCTGCCTTCGACAAAGCTGACTACTTCTTAAAGCACTCTCAAGTTTTCTGGATTTCCTCCTGCTTTACCGACCGGATAGTTTGCGGGCTCCTTTCTGCTTGATCTTTAAATTGTTGCTTGCCTGGGACTTAGATTTGAGCACTCTTCTCTACCCAGATGATCTCTTCCAGTCCTGTGGCTTTAAGTGCCTTATATGTGTTGATAATTTCTACATGTGTATCTTCCACCCCAGATACCAACATGCATGACTCATATGAGCACTGCTTGTTTGATACAGGTCTCTAATGGGTATTTCAAAGATAATCAGTCTTAAAAAGTTCCTGTCCTTTACTCTTCCCTGTCTCAATAAATGACAGCATTGTCTAACCCAGATGAAAGTGAAAGTTGCTCCGTCGTGTCCGACTCTTTGTGACCCCAAGGACTATACAGTCCATGGAATTCTCCAGGCCAGAATAGTGGAGTGGGTAGCCTTTCCCTCACCAAAATGTTGGAGTCCTCCTTGATTTCTCGTTTCCTTCACATTCCACTGCTAATGTATAAACAAGTCTTTTCTTGGTATATACTCAAAATCTGTCTTAAACCCACCTCTTTTAAAAAAACTTTTTGGCCACAGAGGATGTGGAATCTTGATTCCCTGACCAGGGATCCAACCTGCGCTCCCTGGTTTGGAAGCACAGACTCCCAACCACTGGGTCTCCAGGAAAGTTCCTATAAATTCACCTCTTTTCATCTCCTTCACCAACACTCTTGCCAGTTTTAAAGCCTTCGGTGGCTTCCCATTGCTCCTGGAGTGTGACTTGAGCTCCTGACTCTCACCTCGAAGGTCCCGCCTGGCCTAGGCCCTCCTTCCTGCCCAGCCCCCTGCAGCTGGCCCCCTCCACCATTCTTCTTCAGTCACAGTATTCTCCTTTCCTTCCCAAACATGTCAAGCTCTTTTCTGCCTCTGGGATTTTGCAGTATAAACAGCATGAACGGTCCCAAACTTCCCTCAGCTCATCTTCCTAGCTGGCTCTTTTTCATCCTTCACGTCTTACCTCAAATAACTTCTTAGAGATTACCTTATCTAAAAGTGGTTTCCTGTCAAGAGTTTTCAGCCAACCACATCATTTTTAATAGCACTTACCAGTATCAGAAATCTTTACTATCTTCCCTCCTCTCATTTATGTGAGCGCCATGGGGTCAGGGATCCCAACTGTCTTTTTCATTTCTACATTCTCAAAACGTAGGAGCGTATAGGACAGGCTAAATACACACTCACTGACAGAGAAAAGGAAGGAAGAAGAAAAAAGAAATCATTCAGTGCCAGGTTTCCATCCCAGGACTATTTTACTTCAAAACTGCTTTTAACTACCTCTCTATGTTTATTTACTATTTTTCTTTCCTTTTTTAAACTGAGATATGTGGAGAAAGAGGAACCCTCATGTACTGTTGATGGGAATATAAATTGGTATGGCCACTATTGAAACTATTTTGGAGATTCATCAAAAAATTAAAAAATAGCATTATCGTATATATGATCCAGCAATTTCACTTTTATTTATCTGAAGAAAATTAAAGCATTAAGTTGAATAGACACATGCACCACTATGTTCATTGCAGCACTATTTACAGTAGCTAAGATACAGAAGCAACCTAAGTGTCCCATCAATAGAAGAATGGATGAAGAAGATGTGATATATATATGCATATGGATTTCTTTGGAAGGAATGATGCTAAAGCTGAAGCTCCAGTACTTTGGCCACCTCATGCGAAGAGCTGACTCATTGGAAAAGACTCTGATGCTGGGAGAGATTGGGGGCAGGAGGAGAAGGGGACAGCAGAGGATGAGATGGCTGGATGGCATCACCGACTCGATGGACGTGAGTCTGAGTGAACTCCGGGAGTTGGTGAGGGACAGGGAGGCCTGGCGTGCTGCGATTCATGGGGTCGCAAAGAGTCAGACACGACTGAGTTACTGAACTGAACTGAACTGATGGATTGTTTCCTCAGCTTCTCTTTCTAATAGCTCACTATTAGTGTATATAAACACAACTGTTTTCTGCATAATAGTTTTGTATCCTTACAACTTTGCTGAACTCATTTATTAGTTCTAACTGGTTTTTGGTGGAGTCTTTATATATATTACCATGTTATCAATAAATATTGACAGTTTTATTTTTTCCTTCCCAATTTGAATTCCTTTTACTTCTTTTTCTTGCCTAATTGCTGTAGATCGGACTTCCAATGCTACTGGAATAAAAGTGGTCATAGTGGACAGCCTTGTGTTGTTCCTGATCTTACAGGAGAAGCTTTCAGCTTTTCAATGTTGAATATGACGTTAGCTGTGGGTATATCATTTGTGGCTTTATTTATGTTGGGGTACATTCCCTCTATATCCACGTTGGTGAGAAATTTTATCATAAATGGTTGTTTGAATTTTGTCAAATGGTTTTTCTGCATTGATGATTTTTTTATCCTTTGTTTTGTCAATGAAGGTTATCACGTTGATTGATCTGCAGATGTTGAACCATCCTTGCATCCCACTTGATAAATCCCACTTGACCATGGTGTATAATCCTTTCAACAAATTGTTGAATTTAGTTTGCTAATATTTCATTGAGGATGAAATATTTTTAGCTTTTCCCTTCACATTTTTAGCTTTTCCAGATGACTTCCAGTTACATTATTTTGCTTTAACTCAAGATTAATGCCTGAATCCCACAAGACCCTAAGTTGAGATGAAAGTGAAGGAGATGGGCTGTCACAGAACAGAATAGGAAGAGCTCCCAAACAACTGCAAATATACCCTATCCTATAAATTATCTTAGTTTTGTAGGGGAGGAATAAAGATAGAGGGCACTTTGGCAGTTTTTACCCGCTCAGAAAAGAGGGTTAAATTTCTTGAAACAAGAAAACATGGTCCCCATCACATCCTTCCTGACCAAATTCTCAAAGTGTTTAGGGACTTGTTTATAAGCAAAGAATATTATTCCAGAATGTTAATGTTGGGTATAGAATTGACATTTGTACCAGATTGCTGCCTCTCATTTTCATTCATTAATTATTGGCACCAAAATTACATTTAAACAACTTCTGAAGAAGGAAGGCCCAGAAAAGCAAAACCAGAAGCATTAGGAGGCAAAGGACAGCCTGAGGAAATTCCTGGACGTAGGGAAGAAAAAATATCTTTTTCCTCTACCCATACAAATTCTAGGCTGGGGGCCCTATAACAAAAGACAGGTTACCAAGAGAAAAGCAAACAAATTTAGTTAATATAAGTTTTGCATAGCACGGGAGGCTTCATAACGAAGTAAAGACCTGACCTAGTGGTTAAAACTGAGTATCTTTATGATAGGGTTGATGAAATGTGGAAAGTCATGAAAAAATTTGATAGGACAAAGTATGTGTGCCAAGCATAGTAAACTAATGATGACTTAGCAAGATCTGTCCATTCAGATTCTTCTCTGTGTCCTTTATCTTCAGATATAAGGATGCTCTTTCCCTCCAAGTTTAGGGAGGATACATCTCATATCAGGGGGTTATGATATGCTTCAGAGGAAGGTCGCAATTTCTTCCTGCACAGGTCATTTCTCAAATTCCTTCAGCTTACAACATTCAACATGCTAAGACGCCATATTTTATGTTAGGGTGTACTCAACCATGTCATGGATGTTTCTCATAGCTGATCCCTCTGCACTGACTTAAAATTGCTTGTAAAGTCCAGCCAGTTCCTAGGGAAAGGAATAGGAAAAATGACACAAGGATGTTCTTTCACGCAGAATATAATTCTAATTTATACAAGTTTCCAAAGAATTTAAATCTCAAATATTTCATTCTACTTCTGGCATCAAAAAAAAGCATGCCAAGGCCTGAGAGAAATAAATTGTTATAATCTGCATGTTAGTTGGCTTTCAAAGTAAGCTTGGCTCCTGAGCCTTTTAAATGTCAAGGATTTTAGCATTAAAATGTTAAGCTTTCAACACTTTAGAAACTCAGTGCTAATGTTTTTGTTTTGTATTTTAACTAACAATTCTCTAGCTGAAGTATTTCATCTTCAAAACACTTAAATTCCTAACACAAAAGAAACCTGCAGGCAGTTTGAAGAGTTTGGGCCATAATTTTAAACTGCAAGTGAATTCTTCTCTTGACCTTGATATTGATTCGCTGTGACTGTGCAAAACTCATTTATCTTCCTGCAGTTTCAGTTTTTTAATTATTCAGCATTAAAAACAATACAGCTATTTATTTTGAGATCATTGGAGAAAATGGACAAGTCTATGTTATTTGTGGATATACTCATATCTAATCCAATTATGTAAATACTATTTTAAAGTATCTTTCTAATTCTGTACGATATGATTTATAAGTTTCATACAGTGGAAACAAAATTTAATTTGATAGTTTGTCAAAATCTAATATCTCCAGCTTCCTTTCAATTAGGGTGAAAGAGCCACACTAGAATTGAAATAATAGAATCTCCAGAGTTAATTCTGTGTTTTCCTCTTCTGCACAGAACCATGCCTCTTTCCTCTGCCTTATAAGTTTTCATTACTCAATGCTCCACTCTCATAACCCTGACTTTAGATCTACAAAGACCACAATTTTATATGAAAAGACATCTTATATAAGAAAAAATGCAGACATCAAAAACATTAAAATTCTAGTAAACAAAGAATAGAAACTGAAATCGATAACTTTTTCACCTAGCCATTTGGCAAATATTAAAATTAAAGTTGGCCAATGTTAAAAAAAATCATATTTTTCAATACTGGCTAAGGTATAAGGAAACGGATTTTCACAGAATGCTAGTGGGTGTATATACTGATAAGGCTTTTTTGAGGAGCAATTTGGTAATACCTATCACAAGCTTCTCATTTTACTTTGACCAGCATGGTAGTACACAAAGATACAAAAATAATATCAACTATCAGTGAGAATGTAAAATCACTGGGACATGTTTACACTGCTAATGGAAATGTAAGCTGGCTTTAGAACATAATTTTACTTTATCTGATGAGGCTGAAGAGGTATCTAACGACCCAGCAATTCCACTCCTGGGCATGTAGTCAAGAGAAACTCTTGTACACGTGTTCATATACACACTGTTTGTAAGACCTTGGATGATTTTAATCTGTCAGTAGCCTTCCATTCTAGTAAACTATAGGCATGAATGCAACACCTTCCAGTGTCTTCTGTCTCTCCTTCCAATGTGGGAATGTGGAAACTAATCTAAAATTTGTTTTTGATCAAGGCCTGTTTTTGTCCTGTGGTCAGTCTGCCATAGAAAATGAGATCATGGGCTTCTGTCCAGGGACTATAAGAACAAGAGTTAAAAATTACCAGGGGCCTAGGAGAAAAACAGGCATTCATCCTCAGGCCTTTTGTTGACAGGCCTTTCATTTTAAGGTACAGGACAAAACATACCTTACGTCCTAGGAGTGAGACCCCCAAAGAGTTGTTCCGGGAAGGTGATTGTCTCGAACAGCTCAAGGAAATAACTTTTCTGAAAAATAGCTGTACAATATGATTGTAGGCTAGTAAATCGTCTCGGGCCAATAACTAAGACCTATCACTGAAAAGGTTAAGATCTAACCACCAATCAAAAAGCTGCACTCCAGCTGCACCTGTTTGTGGTTTTTGTGCTTATAAACTGCTCTATGACAGCTCTTCGGGGTTCGTCTCCTCGGGTGGAGATTGAACCCCGGCGCGTCGGCCTAATAAATCCTCTTGCTATTTGCATCGAATCTGCGTCTCAGTGATCTTTGCGAGGGCGAAGCCTGGGCGGAGACCGCAGGGTCTAACACCAACAAAGTACAGAACCTGAGAATGGTCTTGGAGATCCCCAAACTTGTACTTGGTATCAGCAGTAAGGGTGGCCTTGAGGAGTCTCAAACTTTACACATATATATTACCAACTATTAGCAAAACAAACAAACCCTTAGAAGCCATCAAAATGTCTAGCAACAGAAAATTAGTTAAATAAATTCTGGTATAACCATAGCTTAGGACACTATTGTCACTAAAATCCTATAAAAGAATGTTAAAATGATATATTAAGAAACAAGTACTATGACAGTTGCTGCTGCTGCTACTGCTGCTAAGTCGCTTCAGTCGTTTCCGACTGTGCGACCCTGTGGACTGCAGCCTACCAGGCTCCTCCGTCCATTGGATTTTCTAGGCAAGAGTACTGGAGTGGGTTGCCATTGCCTTCTCCTGTAACTGCATAGTGATACACCAATTCAACTTACTGCTATGGGGGAAAAACGCCATTTAATGAGACATGAAGACAAAGCACAGACCTGACTAAGGGCACACACGCTGTGGACCACAGCACAGTAAGATTTCTTTTTAAGTAAAATGTTTGTAAAACAGAGTCCAATAGGAGAGTTTTTGCTGTTGTTGTTTTTTAACAAAGGCACACAAAATCCTCTCCTGAGTTCCCCGTGTCTGTCCCTGTCCCTTCTTTAGTGACCTTCCCTCCCTCTTACATCAATCATGTGGTTCCAGCTATACTGTGATTTAGTCAGTAAGTCATGTCCGACTGTCTGCAACCCCACGGACTGTAGCCTGCCAGGCTCCTCTGTCCATGGGATTTCCCAGGCAAGAATACTGGAGTAGGTTGCCATTTCCTTCTTCAGGGGATCTTCCCGACCCAGGGACTGAACCCATGACTCCTAAATTGGCAGATGGGATTCTTTATCACTGAGCCACTAGGGAAGCCCTCCAGGTATATTACCAAATTCTTAATCCATCCCCTGCCCTTAGGCATTAATCTGGAGTAGGCACTTGATCTAAGTTGAGCCTGTCACCCTAAACTACTCCACTCACCACAGTTGACTAGTTGAGGAATGAGTCAGCGAGAGTTCTACCGTAGAAGTTATAAAAAACAGTTGTCCCTACAGTTTGAAATTTAGGAGCTGCCAGCGGCACTAATGTTAGGAAAACAAACTGACAGTGAGAAAAAAATAGAGCCAGTTCTCAAAAAGACAAATAGGAAGGAGAATTTTAAGAGTCACGGTCATGCTTGAGACTGGATCCAGTTTTCCTGAAACCAAACTGTATTCTCTTCCCTTTTCCCTTTGGTTATACAACCCTTTAGTTGTTTGATCTATCCCATTATCTTTCCGATAAGTTTCCCCGATTCGCTTAGGCTTCTTGAGATGGAATTATGTTGCTTGCATTTAAGGATCTTAATTAATAAATAATTGGCCAAGTCAGAAACATGAAATATCTTTGACTTCTTTCTCTTTTTTCCCACATATACGCGATCACTAAGTTATGTTTGTACTCCTGCATAATACTTCTCCAATCCAGTCACTCCAGCCACTTCTCTCCACCTTCACTGCCGTTGCCTTAAAGTCACCATCCCTCTTGCTCTCCTTCTCCCACTTTTTATTGTGACAGCTTCCTAACGATCTCCTTACTCATTAAATTCACTTACTCAATAAATATTTGAGTGTCCAGTGTATACCAAGCACTTTTTTAGGTGCTGAAGAAGTAACCAGCAAACAAAACAAAGCCCCTGTCTTCACGAGGACTCTCTTCTCCCTGTGTAGGGGCTATGGTTAACTGATGGACAAATGTATAATATCATATCTAATGGTGATCAGTGCTATGAAGCATCCACGGTTCAGGGCTTTCCTGCTGGCTCAGTGGTAAAGAATCTGCCTGCCAACGCAGGAGACATGGATTCGATCCTGGGTCTGGGAAGATCCCACACGCCACACAGCAACTAAGCCTGTGTGCCTCAGCTACCGAGCTGGTGCTGTTAAGACCGAGCCGCAAACCATGAGCCCACATGGCTGCAGCCACTGAAAGCTGCGCGCCCAACAGCCTGTGCTCTGCGACGAGAGAGGCCACAGCAATGAGAAGCCCGCGCACTGCAGCTACTGAGTAACCCCCGCTTGCTACAGCTAGAGAGAAGGCTGCGCAGCAAGGAAGACCTAGCACAGACCAAAATAAATAAAGAAAATAAAGAAAAACGTTTTTAAAAGAATCTATGGTTCAGTGTTGCAGTGATGATCCTTACTCACGCCCGCCCCCATATCCACACCCTTGGGAATTCTCCTCCCACAATGACTCTGGCTCAAGTCTAACATGCGTTAGCCAACATGACATCACCAAATGAGGTGCAAGCGGGATACTGGAAAGTGCATGTTTAGTGGACTAAATTCTTCCTTCTGAGAATTCTTCTGCCACCATGTGAACAAATATTAACCCAGCCACTTCAGCTGTTCCAACTAAGATCTTCTACATGTGAAAGAGGTCACTGAGACCATCTGGTTATAGCCAAACCAGCCCTAGCTAGAAGAACTGCCTGACCAACCCACGGAATGTCAAAAAATAATCATGGTTGTTGTTTTAAGACACTAGGTTTGGGTATGGCTTGTTACCCAGCAAAAGTTAACTTAATAATAGAACATTATAATGGAGCAGAATTATGGGAAGCTGCTACTTAAATGGAGGTAGAGAAGGCCTCTGTGAAGAGATGACATTTGAACAGAGAAATGAATGAAGAGAGGAACTGAACCATTTAGCCATCTGGGAGAACATTTCAGGCAGAGAGAACAACATTCCAGGCAGAGGGAATGGCATGTCAATATAGCTTTGAGGCAGGAGCACGCTTGGCATGTTAGAATAATAGCCTTGTCCCTTGAACTTAGTGTTCAAGGGAAAAGAGAAATAAGAAATCAGAGGTGGCTGGGGGTCAGTCATATCTTGTTATTGCAAACAATGCTGAAGTCAATAAATTTGTATAGATGTTTTACATAAGTGACATTACAGCTACAGGGTAAGTTCATATAATTAAATGGCTGCATCAAAAGGTTTGTGTTTTGGTATTTTTGACAAGTATTGCTAGATTGCCTTCTATTAGGGTTTGGAATAAGTTACCAGGCTACCAGGAATATGTTACTTGCAATTATCAAACAGAGTATTATCAAACTCATTGGTCTTTGCCAATGAGATAGGTGGAAAAATGGTTTTAATTTGCATGTTTCTGATGAATGAGGCTGAGCAATTATTCACATACTTCAGAGCCATTAGTGTGTTGTTTTTTTTTTCCCCTGTGAATTGCCTATTTATCTTCTTTGCCCATTTTTCTACTAGATTGTCAATCTTTTTATAGTCCTTCAATACTAGGAAAATTAGGCTTTGTTTGTAATGGAGTCACATTTTGAAAAAAAGTCTGGCTGCTGTAAGGAATAGACTGATGGGGGCAGGCATGGCAGCTGGTGGACCTGTTAGGAGGCTACCCGAATGCTCTAGGTAAAAGAAGGTGGTGGCCAGGGTTAGAAATGTAGAGACAGAGATGGTGAGAAGTGGTCAAACTCAGGAGAATGCTGTAATAATATCTAATGTTTATTAAAGGTTTACTTTGTATTATTAGGTAGTGTGATAATGACCCTATAAGCATTTTCTCATTCTATTTCTCCAACAATTCTATGAGGGAGGTGCTGTTTTCCTTCATTTATAGAAGTAGGTTAACTGAGTTTGACTCCAAAGTTCTTATCCACAGTGCCATACTTTTTGATAGCCTCCTGCAGCCAAAGTGATCTTTCTAAACTGCAAGTCTGTTCTGGTCACTCCTTCTTAAACACTCTAAAGTGGCTCCCAAGCCTTAGGCATCCAGAGTTCGCTGAGCATTCAAGATCTGGCCAGAGTTAACTGCTGCTACTCCTCCCCACCCCTGGGGCTCCTCCATCCCCTGATATGTAACTGCTCACAGCTGGAAGGCCAGGACACAGCACCCCACCTTCCAACCCAGGCTGTGGCCTCCATCAACAACATCCTTCCCAATCCCCAGACTTTCCCAGACTAAGTCGCACTGGCCCTCCAGTCTCAACTTAGACATTAGCTCCTCTGGGAAATTGTGCATGGAGTCCACGTCCCCAGAAATATCGTGGATGAGGTAGCCCTTGTATGTTTTATCAAAGGACCTGCAGTCTCCCCTTCACTACCGTCCATTCTAGCTTCCATAACTCCCCCACAGCCCCTCCCAACTGCACTATAAACAAAACAGAGACAGAAGCAATATTTGTTTTTTTCTTAAATATTTCTATACAATGATTTTAAAAGATGAAAAGTTTAGGCAAAAAGATTTACATTGCTCACACATCAGAGTATAAAATGGCATCCCCTCCCTGTCAGCTAGACAGTGATTCCAGGACACCCACCTCCACCACTGCCCGACCCTGCAGTTACCAAAATCTGAGGATGCTCAAGTTCTTTACAAAAAATGGCATTCTACTTGCATATAGCCTCCACACATCAACCGCTACACTTTACATAATCTCTAGATTACTTGTGATACCCAAATACCATGTCCATGTCATGTACATAGTTGCCAGGGTGCAGCAAATTCAAGTTTTGCTTTTTAGAACTTTATGGATTTTTAAAAAATATTTTCAGTTCATGATTAGTTGAATTCTCAGATGGTATGGAAGATTAACTGTACAGTGAAAAATGTCTTTCCCTTCCTGCATCAGTCCCCATTCACTTAGTTTTCTTCCTTTACAAGTAGCTATTACAGTTTCTATTTATCCTCCTGAAAAATGTTTATGCATGATTCAAGACTAAATATATATGTGTATGCATGCAAGTGTGGATTCGTTTCTTCTGCAAATATTCCACACAAATGGTAGCATACTAAACGTGTTTTTTAACTGCACTTTTTTTTAACTTAGAATATATTGGGGATTTTTCCACATCAATACTTAAAGGAGCATCTTCCTCTGTGTGTGTGCGTGGGGGGGGAAGGCCAAGAACTACATTTTGTTCACTGTTACATTCCTCACTGCCTCAGCACAGGGTCTGGCACATGGTGGGAGCTGTGTATGACTATTTTACTGAATTGAGGTGAACTGAATTGAATTACAATACAGGAGGTTGATAATAAAAAATGCCGAGGAAATAAATTGTGTGACTAATAGGCACACAAACATGTGCTCGTCACCATTATTCGGCAGGGATATGCATATTGAAAATACGGTGATATTTTACTACCCACTCACCAGAATGGCTGAATTAAAATGAAGTATCTGGAAGCAGAAAGTACTGGAGAAGACACGGTACAAATGGAGCTCTTCCACTACCGGTGAGAATGGAAACTGATACAGCTGCTTCAGAAAACTGTTGATAATAATCATGAAGCTGAACATATGCGTCAGTTATGACACAGCAACTCTGTTCCTCCATATATGTCCAGTGGAAATGCTATATATAGTCATCAAAAGACATACGCAAGTAAGTATGCAGCAATGGCTGATCTTTGCCCAAAGGTTTGATTCTTGAACAGCTCCTAGGAGGTAACCTCTAAGCTCTTGAAGTCGTGACTAATAAGAGTGTCTTTGTTTATCTGGGGGCTTTGGGGCATCCCAGATCACAGTGTGATTTACGGTCAGGGCCTTGAGCCACACGGCGTCTATCAGCTTGACCTCTGGAGGAGCTGGAGACTAAAGACAACCACGTGGGCAGTTGCCATGTCTACGTGACCTACCCCCAGTAAAGCCCCTGAACACTACGGCTGGGGTGAGCTTCCCTGGTTGGCAATAATCTGCACACACTGCCATATACCATTGCTAGGAGAAGCACATGCTATCTGTCACTGGGAGAAGACAACAGAGGCTCACACCTGGACCCTGCTGGACTCCGCCTTATGGATCTTTTCCCACTGATGATTTCAGTTTGCATTCTTCCACTATAGTAAACCATAACTGAGTATCACAGCTTTATTTCTGAGTTCTGTGAGTCCTTCTAGTGAATTTCTGAACTGGGCAGTGGTCTTGGGTATCTCCTTAACGACAACAGGAATATTCAGAGAAGCATCATTCATAAAAGACAAAAACTGGAGACAACCCCAAGGAGAATAGTTAGACTGGGATATAGTCATACAATGGAATGCTCTACAGCAAGAAACTAAACCAACTATAACTACATGCAACAACATGGATGAACTTCTCAAACATAATATTGAGAAAAAGAAGCCACACAAAGAGTGTAAGCATATGATCTCACTGACAGAAGGTCCAAAAACTAACCTAAGGTGACAGAAGTTAGGACAAGGTTGCCTTGGGAAGGAAGCAAAGAGACAAGAAAGTGCTCTAGTGTCTCTTCTTAGCTCCCCTGGTGGCTCAGATGGTAAAGAATCCTCCTGCAATGAGACCTGGGTTTGATCCCTGGGTTGGGAAGATCCCCTGGTGGAGGGAAGGCCTGGTAACCCATTCCAGTATTCTTGCCTGGCAAATCCCATGGACAGAGGAGCCTGGTGGGCTACAGTCCATGGGGTCACAAAGCATCAGACATGACTGAATGACTAAGCACTGAGCAACCCCATTCAGCAGAGCGCCACCCTCAGGACTTAATCACTTTCCCAATGCCCTACCTCCTAATACCATCACTTTGGAGGTTAAGGTTTCAACATATGAATTAGGGGAGGGGGAGACACAACATTAAGTCCACAACACAGGGAGGGGGCACAGGGCTGTTTCTGGGGTACTGGTAATGCTCTGATTTCTGATCAGGATGGTGCTTATAAGGATGCATTCATTTTGTAAAAGTCCATGAAGTTTGACAGAGGATTTGCACACTTTTCTGTAAGTATATTATACCTCAACAAAAATTTTTACTCCCCTACACATCTATTATAATGCCAATGAAAGCAAAAAAATGAAAGGAGAGAGGAAGAAGGGAAAAAAGAGGGAAGGACACTGACCACACTAAGTGCTGGCAAGGATAAGAGAAACCAGAATTCTATCCTGGGTGGGAATACAAAAGAGTACAGCCACTTTGGAGAACAGTTTGGCAGTTAATTACAAAGTTAAACACACACTTACCCAGTAACTTGGCAATCCCACTCCAAAAAGTCACCCAAGAGAAAAGAAAAATTAATGTCACACAAAAACTTGTATATAAACAAGCAGCTTTACTCATTATCTTAAAAGAGACTTGTAGGAATGCAAATGTCCCTCCACAGGTGAACAGATGAATGAATTGTGATACATCCAATAATGGGGTACTATTATTTCACTCAGCACTGAAAAGGGGGGAACTGTTGACCCACGCCTGACCTGGATGACGTTTGTACAAGTGAAAGAGGTCAGACTCAAGAGGTGAGGCATAGCGTGATTTAATTTACATGACAAATCAGACTGCCTAGCTTTTGCGGAAGGGGTTAACTGCAAAGGGGCACTGGTTGGACATATTATATAACTTAATTATGGTGCTGGTAGTTATACAACTAAATGTGTTAGTCAAAACTCAGAACTATACACCTAAAAAATCTGCGTGAGTTTTACCATACACCAAGTCTTCCTCAAAAAATCTAACAGATACGTAAAACTGCTCAAAGCTTCCTTTAAAATGAAAACAATAGGTTCCACAAGAGATGTAATATGGATGAAGCACAAAATATGGAAATTTTATTTCCAAGTGAGAATCAGGAAGGCTTCATGAAGATGTTCATATTTACACTGGGCCTCGAATGGAAGTAATATTGGGGCAGTCACCATCTTGAAGAACTAATTTCCAAACCTGAAATTTTAGGAGAAAGTATCAGAGGAGATCAGATATCTGCCCTTCTGCCATTAGTACATCCTATGGTGACACAAACCAGCTAGAATCTGAGAACCACTCAGCCCCGCCTGTCATCACATGCCACACAGTCTCTGCTTCAGAAATGGTTCTGCTGCTGCTGCTAAGTCGCTTCAGTCGTGTCCGACTCTGTGCGACCCCAGAGACGGCAGCCCACCAGGCTCCTCTGTCCCTGGGAGTCTCCAGGCAAGAACACTGGAGTGGGTTGCCATTTCCTTCTCCAATGCATGAAAGTGAAAAGTGAAAGTGAAGTCGCTCAGTCGTGTCCGACTCTTCGCGACCCCATGGACTGCAGCCCACCAGGCTCCTCCGTCCATGGGATTTTCCAGGCAAGAGTACTGGAGTGGGGTGCCATTGCCTTCTCCAAGAAATGGTTCAGGGGCTTAGGAAAAAAGTCCTTGGGTCTTCCAGAGAATTCCAGACTTCTCCCACAGCATCTGTCCCTTCAGAGCAAGAAGGAATGACCCATTAATTTTAAAAGCTAACACTCACACAGCACTTCCTGCATATTAGAGCCTGTTGGGCATTTTCTGTGTGTACGTGTGTGCACTCTGTCACGTCTGACTCTTTGCGACCCCATGGACTGCAACCCACCAGGCTCCGCTGTCTATGGAATTTTACAGGCAAGAATACTAAAGGGGTTGCCATTTCCTCCTCCAAGGGATCTTCCAGACCCAGGAATTGAACCCCGTTTCCTGCATCTACTGCTTTGGCAGGCAGAGTCTTTACTACTGTGCCACTTGGGAAGCCTATATATGTATATTCGTTGTTCAGTCGCTCAGTTGTGTTCGACTCTTTTGTGACCCCTAGGCTCAGGTGGTAGAGAATCTGCCTGCCAATTCCATGGGCAGAAGAGCCTGGTGGGCTACAGTCTATGGTGTCACAAAGAGTTGGACACAACTGGGAGAATTTCACTCACTCTGTACTGTAGCCTGACAGGTTTCTCTGACCATGGTGTTTTCCAGGCAAGAACACTGGAGTGGGTTGCCATTTCCTTCCCCAGGTATAGATATAGATACACACATACACACACACATATATACATACACATATATAATCTTTAGTATAGTATATATACAGTATATGCATAAAATAATAAATATATCTAAAATTTGACATATATGCACATATATGTATATATATTTATACACTACAAATGTATATTTTATATTCTACCAATATATACTTACACAAGTTTATACAAATATAATTTTATGTTTAATATATAATTTATTAATATACTTAATCTATTAAAAGTACTTTGCCGACTAAGGTCCNAAGCCTGGTGTGGCAGTACACGCTGGCTTTCTACCTGCCCTTCCACAGTCCTAAGTGCAGAAGGCAAAGCAGCCATGAGATCCTCCAGTCTCTGCAGAAATGCAGCTGCCCCAGTGACCAGAGCTGTCTCTGCCAAGTGATGAGGAAGACTGAATCACCAGCTGGAAGTGATTTAGCAGAGAGCTGCCTAGTGCTAACCGGGGTCAGACAGCCCTCCCTTACACCCTGGCTGCCCGCTTCAGTCACTCAGGGACCTGGAGCAAGTGACTTCTTTTTTTTAATTTGTTAATTGGAGTATAATTGCTTTACAGCATTGTGTTGGCTTCCCAAGTGGCTCAGTGGTAAAGAATCTGCCTGCCAACGACAGAGACTGGAGTTTGATCCCTGGGTCAGGCAGATCCCCTGGAGGAGGAAATGGCACCCCACTCCAGTACTCTTGCTTGGAAAATCCCACGGACAGAGGAGCCTGGCGGGCTACAGTCCATGGGGTCACAAAGAGTCATTGTGTTCATTTCTGCTGTATTACCAAGTGAGTCAGGTGCATGCACACATATACCCCCTCCCTCTTGGACCTCCTTCCCAGCCCTCCCCGGCCCCCATCTAGGTCATCCCAGAGCACTGAGCTGAGCCCCCTGAGTCACTTCTGAACCTCCCTGTGCTTTAGCTTCTTTGTCACGGAAGAAACGCAAGACTGCCTGCCAAGTGAGATCACACTAGGAGAAACTTAGATCAGCACCTGGCACAGCCAGGGCCATTATAAGAAGTCTGCTGCTTGTGGCAAACGTGTCCCCTATGGTTCTGACATTGAGAAAGCCGTCCTCCTCCACCCCCCAGCTTTATTGCAATACACTTGACATACAACATTGTATATGTGTAACGTGTATAGTGTTGATCTGACACACTGACATATTGCAAAATGATACCTCCACAGCCTTCGCAGACACCTCCATCCCATCACATAATTACCATTTCCTTTTTGTGGTGAGAGCACTTAAGATCTACTCTCTCCGCAACTTTCAAGTTCATAATAGAGTATCAGTAGCTATAATCACCATGCTGCACATTATATCCCAGAGTATGCTCATCTTCTAACTGGAAGTCTGTACCCTTTCCCCAATATCGCCCATTTCCCCCAGCACCTGGTAACCAGCACTCTACTCTCTGCTGCTCTGGGATATTTTTGGATTCCACACATAGGGGCCTTCCTTGACCTGCTGGTTGCTGACTCTCTGCCTCTGACGAAGATCTTCTCCTGTCCTGCTGTCAGCATAGGGCAGCTTCTCCACCGCCTCAGCCTCCCAGTCAACTTCTGCCACCGGCACTTGGTTCTTTTACTAGCGATCATCATGATCTTCACCACTTCAAAAATCCAGCATTAAAAACTCATTGGCTCCTCTCCTTTTCCCATCTCACACAGCCCGGCCATGCCCCTTAGGAGCAGGAGTTTAGGCCCAACCGCAGGCCAGGATAAGGATCAGGAAAGTGAATTCATTGGTGGTTAACGTTTTCTTTGAAGCTGTTTGCAGGAGGGGAAGCCTGCACTTTCTGCTCCCTGCAGCTTCAAGTCAGGGCTGTGACTGCAGGCCTTTTTGAGACTGCAAATAGGCCTGAGCCACCTGGCCAATCTCAAAGTCCATGTTCCCAGAGTACACCACTGCTCCAAACTGGAGTCACTGAACTTCAACTCCCCCAAGACCTGGAGGGGAACAAACACCCCAGTGTTGCTTTAAGTGTTCAAACCAAGACTCTGGTGCCACTGATGAGAAGGAGGTAAGCAGGAGCGATGGGGGAAGAGATGCAGTTTCCCTGGGTCTTTGCACATCATGTAATGTACTAGAAGAATTAACTTGCAAGAACCCTTTGAACCTGGAAGAATGTCCCCAAAGTAAGTCTGAATTTTTAAAAATCTGTACATCCTCCTCTTTCTCATTTAAAATTTCACTTCTCTCTATGAGCCCGTCCTGTACCTTCTCTTTCCTTCCAAGTCATCGCAATCGATTTATAGAGTCTTAACAGCCATATATTTGCTCCCTCGGCCTCTTGAGCAGCCCAGCATGGGCATGAGACCTAACTCAGGCAATGAAACATGGGGAAATCGAATAAGGGTTCTAAAAAAGATTTCTTTCTAATAAAAATGGGCACAGGGAGAGAAGGTCCTCCCTCCTTGTTTGTTGGCACATCTCTGCCCACATGTGATGTCTGGGTTTCATCCTTTCTTTTAAATGTAGAACCCTTCTTCCCCTGGGGTCAGGCCTAGCTCGGTCTCCATCCTTAGAAATCTCAGTCACACATGACTCCACCCATTTCTTCTCTGCACTTCTTTCAGTAATTCAACAGATATTTATTAGGCACCTACCTTGCACCATATTCCTGAAGCTAGAACAAGACCAGCCAGGTCTCTCCTCTTGGGAAACTTCATTGAGTGGGCTCCTCCTAGTACAACCTCGTCAACTGTCTCTGCTGCCCGTTTCCGTTTGGGGACCCCACCATCCCTGACACAGCACATCAAAAGTCAAAGTCACTCTTCGCCCCCCCAAACTGATTTCTCCAGCACCCTCCATTTCTTAGAGTCATTAAGTCTACTCTTATTGAGTGCCAGAGGCTGGAGCTACAAAGATAGGTAAGTCTCTGATGCATAGAATAATCAGAGTGTAAGATGTGCCACAAGAGAGGTGTGCCCAAGATAAGTGGGAGGAGGGAGTGTCTGAACTCCTTTGAAGGAGTCAAAGAAAGAGAAAATGGGGAGAGGAAGGAGAGACTCAGCCAAAAACGGAACCTTGGAAAATGCTAATAGAGAGCAGAACAGTGTCAAACGCAGCAGATGATGACAAGGCCCCAAAAGATCTTTGATGTGTTACATCTTGATGAGAACAGTTCCGGGGAGAGGTGGGCTAGTCTGTGGTAGGTGGAAGAATAAGAAAGTGGGGAGGAAGACTACTACATTCTCAGCCTCTAGCCTCTCTTCTGGTAACAAGGTCTTGATTTTCCTTTGGGACCACTCCTCTCCCTCTGTCATTGGTTGGGTAGAATTGGTCCCACCCCCAGGTCCAGAATCCAGCCAATCAGATCACACTATTCGTTGCCATGGAGATTTGTTAGGGGTGTGCTCCCGATTAAACTTGAGCCAAGAGAAATCAGCTGGTCAAAGTCTTAGGAAAAAACTCCCCTACACCAGTTGGTAGCCTGGGCTCTTACTGTTTCAGAGTTGGACTACTGCACCAATCTTTTCACTGGTCCCCCTGACTCCTAATTCTTTATACTAACCAGAGCTTCCACACCGTTTTTCTCAGCTGTGCTTTCACATTATTCAAAAACTCTTGAGCAGCCACCCTAAATTCATTGCACCTAATGCTTCATATTCATACTCCACAGCCTGTATCCAATTTACCTTTCCTTGCACCTTCCTGTCATCAAGGCTTTAATTATCTTCCTCCTCCTGGACTGCCCACCCCTTTCTTTCCTATTATTCAAACCTTCTTCAATCTCTCAACGTCCCAGCTCAAAGGCCATCTTCCCTGACTACCATTTGGTATCAATATGAATTGATGGCAATCTTTGGAAAACATGATTTATTGTCTATCTCATTTTACACATTGCCTTTTTTTTTTTTTTTTCTTCCGCATTACCCTGGAGGGAAGTTAAAGACAAAGACTGTGTCAAGTTATTGGTATACTGTGTGGCATTTATGACAGAGCTCTGCACAGTCAACACTCAAAAATTTTCTTAGAATGATTAATAGACACTTCCCAGTTTGGCAATGGAAATGGAGCTGAATGTAGAGCTGCAGTTTAAATGATGAGATGACAGACTTCCTTGTGGACTAGCAGCTAAGACTCTGAGCTCCCAAAGCAGGGGATCCTGGTTCGATCCCTGGTCAGGGAACCAGATCCCTCATGCCGCAACTAATAGTTCACAAGCCGCAATGAAGTCCCTGCATGCCACAACTCAGACGTGGCACAGTTAAGTAAATAAATAAATGTCAAAATAAATGAGGAGAAGAGACATGCTCAGAGGGGAAAGAGCTTAATGGATATGAATAGTCTGGTCAAGAAAACAAAGCTCGGAGTGTGATCAATGGAAAGTTCTTGTACAAACTCAAACTTGCCAAGGCAAGGAGACAAACCTCAAACACAGGATGGGGGTCATGGAGAAAAGTTCTGAAAACCCTGGACAAGCTGTGATCGAAAGGGTGATGAGGGATGGGAAAGCCAAGGAAAAAACTAAGTGACCTAGTTGAAGGAATCAGTGCTGGGACTTCAGCAGCAAGGTCTCAGATGACCTAGAGAGTAAAGGATAAAGTGTCCTTGGAAGTAGCACTCGTTGGATTTAGGACACATATTCATTCTTTTCAACGCCCTCTCTTTGAGAGAATGAAGGAAAGTTCCCAGAATTGACTCCCCAATTTATGTGGAATAGTGATGAGGAACTGCTCTTAATAAAGTCCCAGGAGACCTCCCTATTGTCATTCTCATGGTGATTTCCCATCATGCTTACTTGATGATTCCCTTATCCTGAAATATTCTCTTCATTAACCCTCTCTTTCTGGGTTACGTTCCTAAAGGGCTGGCCCTTCCCTCTCAATCTCATTTACAGTGCCATCTTCATCTTCTTGAGCTCTAAGCATCAGAGTACCCCCAGCCTTCCTCCACTGACCTCTTCTTGTCTAGATTTGTGCTTAGGTCATGGGGGATTTCATTCAGATCTGGGCTTTAAATCTAGGGCTTTTATGAGCTGATGACTTAATTTTGCATCTCAAGCCCTAACTTCCCTTCTTTTCCTTGAACTCTGCTGGTGCTAAGTCACTTCAGTCATGTCCAACTCTGTGCGACCCCATAGACGCCAGCCCATCAGGCTCCCCCGTCCCTGGGATTCTCCAGGCAAGAACACTGGAGTGGGTTGCCATTTCCTTCTCCAATGCATGAAAGGGAAAAGTGAAAGTGAAGTCGCTCAGTCGTGTCCAACTCTTGGCGACCCCATGGACTGCAGCCTACCAGGCTCCTCCGCCCATGGGATTTTCTAGGCAAGAGTACTGGAGTGGGTTGCCATTGCCTTAATTGATATATTCACAGTCTATCCTAAATCTCCACTTGGAGGTCTAATAATCATTTCAAACTTAATATGTTCAGTAAACATTAACACACACACACACAGTGCCAAATCTTACTTCACCTGCATTCCTGACCATTTCTGTAAATTACTGCTTCACTCTACAAGTCATTAGACACAACTCCTTCGGTCATCCTTACCTGTACTCTTTCTCACACCTGACATCCAATCCATCAGCAGATCAGGTCAGCTCAGCCTTTGGAATCCATCTTGATTCTGAGACATCCATAATTTCCACTACTGCCATCCTAGTCCAGTCCACCATCATTTCTCATCTGGATTTAAAATGGCCCTGTGATTGGTCTTTGCATTTCTGCCTGTGTTGCCTACCATCTCTTTCTGCAAAGCCTCCAGAGTTACCATTCTGCAGTATAAGTAAAGTCTTATTAGCTTGAAGCCCTCCAGTGAAATTCTGACTCATGCTACAACACAGACGAAGTGTTATGCACTGAAAGAGTTATGCACAGTGAAATAAGATAGACACGAAAGGATAATTATTATCCAATTTCACTCATATAAGGTAACTAAAATAGTCAAACTCACAGAGATAGAAAGTAGAACTGTGCTCTACTGCAAGGAGAGGGGAATGGGAAGTTATTACTCAATGGGTACAAAGTTTTAGTTTGGAATGATGAAACTTTTCTGGAGATGAACAATGATAATGATTGCACAATGATGATAATGCCCTTAATGCCACTGAACCATACACTTAAAGTGGTAAATTATATCCCTTCCAAAGTTTTTAACCCTATAAAACCTTCCCATCTCACTCAAGGTCAAATCCAATACCTTTACCAAGGGTATAAGGTCCTACAGCCTTGGGCCCCTGCCCCCTCTCTAACCTCCTCTGCTTCTGCTGTCTATGCCATCACTCTGCTCCAGTCACACCCACCTCCTTGTTCTTCTTGAAATAAGCTGTAGACACTCCCACTCTGCAGTCCACGGAGTCACAAAGAGTTGCACACAACTGGGCAACTGAAAAACAACACTCCCACTCAAACATGCCAAGCCCTGTTCTGCCTCAGGACCTTTGCATATGCTGTTCTTTCTCGCTGGAATACGTTTCCCCTGAAGTCCATGTGGTTATCCCTTTTATTTCATCCAGTTCTCTACTCAAATGTCTCCTTTGGAGCAGCAGTCTGTTCACTATTCACACATACCATTTCCACTCATTACAATCTCTCTCCCCAGATTTATTCTCTAGAGGACTTATCAAGACTAATATCTGGCTTTTTTTTTTTTTTTCATTTATTCAGTTATTGTCTGACTCTCCCCATTGGAATATAACCTGAGAACAAGGATGTTGTCTGGTTCACTGACAGATCCCAGTTCCCTACCACAGTGTCTAAAATACAGTAGACACTCTAAAAATATTTGTTGAATAAGTGAACTTCACCTATTCTCAGCAAGTGCCAAAAGATACTAAACCAAGAGGCTATTTAGATGAGTGACTAATATCTGGATAAGTAAAACAGATTTTATTAGAGGAGGTATGCAACCCGAATTGCTTTGTGTTTTGTTTTTTTTTAAGTGTGAAACACATGTTCATTATAAAAATTTGGATAACACCAAAAAGTAAAGAAGAAGCTAAAAGCTACATGCTTCCACAATTACCTACATGGGTATTAGGAAGTTTCATCCAAATTTTTAAATGCATATGCATTTTTCTTAGCCTCGGTGCTCTAAAAAGCAGAAACGAGGGTTGAAGTGCTGAAGAATGAAGAGAAGAGAGAGCACGAGGCAAGGGAAGATGCAGAGCGAGGCAGTGGCATACTACAAGGGGACAGAGCAAGTCAGGCTGCCAATTTGCTCGCTTAGCAGGAGGGACTCTGGGAGGCTTGCAAAGACAAAGCACAGAGGAAGAATGCAAGGAATCGAGACATATGGGGAAAGTACCACCTAATTCCTTCTGATTCCATCCCGTCTCCTAATTTCTATCAAAGTTCACCCACATGGAACTAACTTTCCTCCGCTTCCAAGTTACATCACACAGCCCCTTGGTGGCTTCATATGAAACCAGATCCAGTGTGTCACAGTGACATTTCAACGGAGTCTGGAGGTGAAGAGGTGACTTGGTGTGGTGCACCAATGCACAAAAGAGAAAGAAGGAGCTTTTGAGAAGTTGCATGAGACTTGTACCAAATGTAACATTTTAAACAAAACTGGAATCATACTATTCACAGTTTGTTTTCATTGAGATATAATTCATATACCATAAAATCCACGCTTTAAAGAATACAGTTCATTGGTTTTTAGTATAGTCACAAAGTTTTGCAACCACTGCCACCCCTATCTAATTCCAGAACATTTTCAACAATCTAAAGAAATCTCACACCTATTAGCAATCACTTTCTAAACCCACTCCTCTCAAATCCCCAGAAACCACTAATCTACATTTCGTCTGTAAGTATTAGCCCCCTCTGCACATATTCTATCAATGGAATAATACACCATGTGACCTTTTGTGTCTGGCTTCTTCCACTCAGTACGTTTCCAGGTGCATCTGTTTTGGAGTGTGCATCAGTATTGTACTCCTGTTTACGTCTAGATAGTATTCCATTGTAAGGACAGACTACATTTCATTTATCTATTTATCAGTAGGTGGAAATTTGGGGTGTTTCCACTTTTCTGGCTAATATGAATAATACTGCTATGAACATTCATGTACAAGGGTTTATATGAACATATATTTTCATTTCTCTTGCACATATACCTAAGAGTTTTATATTTTCTTGGGGTTTTTTTTTCCACATCTTTTTTTAACTGAAAGCTGAATATTTTAAATAATATAATGTAATAACTGGAAACCCCAGGCTTTGTTGAGGTTCTTGCTCCTGACAGTTGCTGTTTGTCTAGCCTCTCTCTGAACTAATCTGTAAAGTCTATTCTTTCTTGAATGAGGCCACTAAAGTATCTGCTTAGCATAGTGGCCAATTTCTTTAAATACCTAGAGACAAGAAGTACACCAGTCTTTGTTGAAGGGCTCTGTGTACACATTGGGAGCACGCTTTCAGGATTCAGACAGTGGAAAGGCAGTTCAAAACTCCCCTTGGCCTTCACTCACTGCTGGCACGGAGCCTCGAGCTGAGCCACAGCAGAGAGCGTAGGCCCGACTCACACCTCCCTGAGCCTGCACACACCCCTGATCAGAGGCACAACCATATGCATGCACACTGCCTTCTAGATGCCCAGCAATATCTTGGAGCTTTTCAAAGCCCCCTGTTGGCTTCTCATTCCCTAGACTTTCCTTTCAGCCTACTGTTCACCCAGTCATCCACCACCTAAGGCAGCCAGTGATTTTTGCCTCTGACTATTCTTAACAAATACCTCTGGGGAAAGGTCTTCACAATGGTCAACCTCTGGATGAAGTCAAAGAAAGCCAGCCCTGTAAGAGGGATCTTCCAGGGAACCAAGCACTAGATAGGTCAAATAATGACATGGGCTTTGAGGAGCTCCAGCCCTGTTCTGCGCCCTCTGGTGGCTGCCAGGTTTTCAACACGATCGCGTGAAGAGGGCATGGCAACCCACTCCAGTACTCTTGCCCAGAGAATCCCCATGAACAGGGGAGCCGGGTGGGCCACAGTTGTAAAGAGACGAACACAGCTGAGTGACTAAGCACAGCACAGCAGAACTGGGAAGAGGTGGGTGGAATGTAGCTAATTAAAATGCCACGACGCTCACTGCTTTTACTGAAATCCAGTCACTTTTTTTGAATCAACATTCTCTGGTTGATTCTGACAACTTTGCCAGTTTTCTCATTGCTTAAATGGGACTGAGGATTTTTAGAAGTCTGCTATTTTCTCTGACACCACTCAGTTTTTTAATATTTGTTTTTAGATGTTACATAATTATTGATTATATTCCCAACACTGTACATTTCATACCCTTGAATCATTTATTTTGCAACTGGAAGTTTGTACCTCTTAATCTCCCTCACCTATTTCTCTTCTCTCCCCAACTCTCAACTCCCACGAGGAATAAGAGAAAATTCTCAGGACTATGTCACATGGCCATCATTAAACATTAGGGGGGATTAGGAAAACAATATCTTTCTCTTACAAATCAGTAACGAAATACAAGGTTTGATAGAGCTTTTGCATAGTCAACTGTGTTAATACAGCAGAAGTTACAACAGTGCTGTGTAACAAATCACCATGGAATTTAGAGGTAAAAACAATAAACATTTTTTTTTCTTGATCACACCTTGGATCAACCAAATGGCTGAGCTAGACTGGATTTGGCTAGACTTGCCTATGGTTTGGCTCAGGTTTGCTCTATGTGTGGTCATTTTTGTTCATTTATTTGTGTTTTCACTTTTTCTTATAAAAACATATAAAGAAAAGAATGAAAACAAATATATGTGTGTGTGTGTGTGTGTATCTTAGTGAATTATTATAAAACAAACACTTTTGTAACCACCACCCAGGTTGAGAAATAGAACCTTGCCAGAACCCAGAGCTCTTCCTATATGCCCCATCCCAAAGATAGCCCTCCCCTTCCCCACAAACAACCACCATTCTGACTCTTAAAATAATTACTTCCTTGTACTGATTTAGTCATTTATGATCACATCCACAGACCCTATGGTTTTAGGAACCATATGTTTAAGAACTTGGGCCTGGACTTTTCTGGTGGTCCAGTGGTTAAGAATCTGCCTGCCAGCACAGGGTACACAGCTTTGATCCCTGGTCCAGAAGATTCCACATGCCGTGGGGCAACTAGGCTCACGTGTCACAGCTAATGAGCACATGGCCTAGAGCCCACGCTCCACAGCAAGAGAAGCCACCGCCGTGAGAAGCTACCAGCAAGAAGCCCCTCGCTGCAGCAGGAGAAAGCCCACGCAGCAGTGAAGACCCAGTGCGCTGAAAACAAATTTAAAAACTAAATTACAGAAATAAAAGAACCTGGGCCTGCTCATCTACAGACTGTCCCATGGCCTGGACTTTACTGATGCTATACTCATGGTTCAATGCAACATATTCCTTTGTCCTTCCATATTTTCAGAAAATAGGCAGCTGGATCTAGAGGCTGAATAAAACCAGGTTTAACCTGTTTTTACTTTCTGGCAAGGCTATAGGTGATATCTGGTTTTCACTGCTTTTTTTTTTTTTAATGTTATCAGACTTTAATGCTCAATGCTGAGATCCATTCACTCATTAGAGTTGTAAATATATAATAATATGTCTATCATTTCACCTTACTTATTAAATAGATTAAATTTTTAAGAGAGAACACATCCTCTCATGTATTAATGGTTAACCAGTGGTACAGCTTATGTGGGAAAGACAGAATAATACTGTTTCTTTTCCTTTGTTTATCTAGTTTTCAAAAGAATGAATTATTATTCTCCAGAGGAGACCAATTTGTTTTTTATTTTTACAAATTCATGAATTTAAATATATTCATTGTGTTCTGATGCATGACAATTCTTATCCTTATTGCAGCTTAAATTGTCTTATCTTTGAACACTGGGAACCTCTTCAAGTTGACTTCTGTGTCATTTTGACATAACTCTAATTGTCTTTGATCGATTTCTTGCTATCTGGTATGACAAAATGTTCCAGGATAATTTTTGCCACAGATTTGGAATCTGTCATTTCTTCAAGGAGTCCTGGTTTTCTTTTAGTGGAAAACGGCATTTCATAATCACAATCTCTTATGCTATTGGATGAGTTGGTCAATATTTCTGGTCTTTGATAATGGTCAGAACTAGGAAATATATTTTTTTAAGATGAAACATTTCATGAGTTCACAGTGATATTTCCAATCCAAATTCAGAACTACGAGGGCTATTCTTTAATCTCTTTTATATTACTCCTGAATCTCCTCTGTCCATACCAAGAATTCTTTATGGTTCTCAAAGACATAATCAGTGACAGAATACCCCATGATTGCTCATTTACTTTACCCTACATTCTATACAGAAGAGATTCAAGATAGTAACACTCAGGATGCTGTTGTTGTTTCATCATTAAGTCATGCCTGATTGTTTTGTAACTCCATGGACTGTAGCCCGCCAGGCTCCTCTGTCTATGGGATTTTCTAGGCAAGAATACTGGAGTGGAAACTTAAAAGCTTTTGCATAGCAAAGGAAACTATAAGCAAGGTGAAAAAACAGCCCTCAGAATGGAAGAAAATAATAGCAAATGAAACAACTGACAAAGGATTAATTTCCAAAATATACAAGCAGCTCATACAACTCAATAGCAGGAAAACAAACCACCCAATCAAAAAGTGGGGGAAAGACCTAAACAGACATTTCTCCAAAGAAAACATACAGATGGCTAACAAACACATGAAAAGATGCTCAACATCGTTCATTATTAAAGAAATGCAAACCAAAACTACAATATCACCTCACACCAGTCAGAATGGCCATCACCAAAAGTCTACAAACAATAAATGCTGGAGAGGGTGTGGAGAAAGGGAACATTCTTGCACTCTTGACGGGAATGTAAATTGATACAGCCACTTTGGAAGACAGTATGGAGGGAGATTCCTTAAAACCTAGGAATAAAAGCACCATATGACCCAGCAATCCCACTCCTAGGCATATATCCTGAGGAAACCAAAATGGAAAAAGACACATGTATCCCATTGTTCAGTGCAGCACTATTTATAATAGCTAGAACATGGAAGCAACCTAGATGGCCATTGACAGATGAATAGATAAAGAAGTCGTGGTACATATACACAATGGAATATTATTCAGCATAAAAAGGAATGCATTTGAGTCAGTTCTAATGAGGTGGATGAACTGAGAACCTATTATACAGAGTGAAGTGAGTCAGAAAGACAAATACTGTATTCTAAGGCATATATACAGAATCTAGAAAAATGGTATTGAAGAACTTATTTCCAGGGCAACAATGGAGACACATAGAGAAGGGACTTATGGACATGGCGGGAGGGGAGGAGAGGGTGAGATGTTTGGAAAGAGTAACATGGAAATTTACATTACCATATGTAAAATAGACAGCCAATGGGAATTTGCTGTATGGCTCAGGAAACTCAAACAACCTAGAAGGCTCTGTATCAACCTAGAAGGGCGGGATGGAGAGGGAGATGGGAGGGAGGTTCAAAAGAGAGAGGATATATGTAAACCTATGGCTGATTCATGTTCAGGTTTGACAGAAGACAAGAAAATTCTGTAAAGCAATTATCCTTCAATTAAAAAAAAAAAAAGAATGCTGAAGTGGGTTGCCATTTCCTTCTCCATGGGATCTTCCTGACCCAAGGATCAAACCCATATCTCCTGTAAAGCAGGTGACACTTTACCACTGAGCCAGCAGGGAAACCCCAATATTCAGAATAACCACCACCATTTATATTACTAAAAACAATTTTTAAAAACTTTGCATACCCTACCTCCATTCTCATTTCATTTTTCTTTTAATTGTACAACATCCATGTTGTCAAAACATATAGTCATCACATAATATATTCTCTCTTTTATTCTTAGTTGGTCTTCAACTATAAGTAACTATACATCTAATGCTCAGCATAATTCCGTATATTAAAGTCTCTCTAGTGTCTGAGGAGGCCTTACAAATAGCTGTGAAAAGAAGAGAGGTGAAAGGCAAAGGAGAAAAGGAAAGATATACCCATTTGAATGCAAAGTTCTAAAGAACAGCAAGGAGAGATAAGAAAGCCTTCCTCAGCGATCAATGTAAAGAAACAGAAGAAAACAATAGAATGGGAAAGACTAGAGATCTCTTCAAGAAAGTTAGAGATACCAAGGGAACATTTCCTGCAAAGATGGGCTCAATAAAGGACAGAAATGGTATGAACCTAACAGAAGCAGAAGATATTAAGAAGAGGTGGCAAGAATACACAGAAGAACTGTACAAAAAAGATCTTCAAAACAGAGATAATCACGAAGGTATGATCACTCACACTCACCTAGAGCCGGACATCCTGGAACGTGAAGTCAGGTGGGCCTTAGGAAGCATCACTACAAACAAAGCTAGTGGAGGTGATGGAATTCCAGTTGAGCTATTTCAAATCCTAAAAGATGATGCTGTGAAAGGGATGCATTCAATATGCCAGCAAATTTGGAAAACTCAGCAGCGGCTACAGGACTGGAAAAGGTTAGTTTTCATTCCAATCCCAAAGAAAGGCAATGCCAAAGAATGCTCAAATTACCACACAATTGCACTCATCTCAGTTCAGTCAGTTCAGTTCAGTTCAGTCGCTTAGTTGTGTCTGACTCTTTGCGACCCCATGAATCACAGCATGCCAGGCCTCCCTGTCCATCACCAACTCCCGGAGTTCACTCAAACTCATGTCCATCGAGTCAGTGATGCCATCCAGCCATCTCATCCTCTGTCATCTGCTTCTCCTCCTGCCCCCAATCTCTCCCAGCATCAGAGTCTTTTCCAATGAGTCAATTCTTTGCATGAGATGGCCAAAGTACTGGAGTTTCAGCTTTAGCATCATTCCTTCCAAAGAACACCCAGGACTGATCTCCTTTAGAATGAACTGGTTGGATCTGCTTGCAGTCCAAGGGACTCTCAAGAGTCTTCTCCAACACCATAGTTCAAAAGCATCTGTTCTTCAGTGCTCAGCTTTCTTCACAGTCCAACTCTCACATCCATACCTGACTACTGGAAAAACCATAGCCTTGACTAGATGGACCTTTGTTGGCAAAGTAATGTGTCTGCTTTTGAATATGTTATCTAAGCACTCATCTCTCACTCTAGTGAAGTAATGCTCAAAATTCCCCAAGCCAGGCTTCAGCAATACATGAACCATGAACTTCCAGATGTTCAAGCTGGTTTTAGAAAAGGCAGAGGAACCAGAGATCAAATTGCCAACATCTGCTGGATCATCAAAAAAGCAAGAGAGTTCAAAAAAAACATATATTTCTTCTTTATTGACTATGCCAAAGCCTTTGACTGTGTGGATCACAGTAAACTGTGAAAAATTCTGAAAGAGATGGGAATACCAGACCACCTGACCTGCCTCTTGAGAAACCTATATGCAGGTCAGGAAGCAACAGTTAGAACAAGGCATAGAACAACAGACTGGTTCCAAAAAGGAAAAGGAGTACATCAAGGCTGTATATTGTCACCCTGCTTATTTAACTCATACGCAGAGTACATCATGAGAAATGCTGGGCTGGAGGAAGCACAGGCTGGAATCAAGATTGCTGGGAGAAATATCAATAACCTCAGATATGCAGGTGACACCACCCTTATGGCAGAAAGTGAAGAAGAACTAAAGAGCCTCTTGATGAAAGTGAAAGAGGAGAGTGAAAATGTTGGCTTAAAGCTCAACATTCAGAAAACTACGATCATGGCATCCGGTCCCATCACTTCATGGGAAATAGATGGGGAAACAGCGGAAACAGTGTCAGACTTTATTTTTTGGGGCTCCAAAATTACTGCAGATGGTGACTGCAGCCATGAAATTAAAAGACACTTACTCCTTGGAAGGAAAGTTATGACCAACCTAGACAGCATATTAAAAAGCAGAGACATTGCTTTGCCAACAAAGGTCCATCTAGTCAAGGCTATGGTTTTTCCGGTAGTTATGTATGGATGTGAGAGTTGGACTATAAAGAAAGCTGAGTGCTGAATAATTGATGCTTTTTAACTGTGGTGTTGGAGAAGACTCTTGAGAGTCCCTTGGACTGCAAGGAGATCCAACCAGTCCGTTCTGAAGGAGATAAGTCATGGGTGTTCATTGGAGGGACTGATGTTGAAGCTGAAACTCCAATACTTTGGCCACCTGTTATGAAGAGCTGACTCATTTGAAAAGACTCTGATGATGGGAAAGATTGAGGGCAGGAGGAGAAGGGGACGACAGTGGATGAGATGGCTGGATGGCATCACCGACTCGGACATGAGTTTGAGTGAATTCTAGGAGCTGGTGATGGACAGGGAGGCCTGGCGTGCTGCAGCTCACAGAGTCGCAAAGAGTCGGACACGACTGAGCGACTGAACTGAACTGAACTGAACTGAGTCATTGTGGTTACATAAAACTTGTTCTCTAACAGATTCCTGAGGAAATACCCATAGGAAGAATATTCCCTAAGTCCCTTCACATTCATAACAGCTTCTTGGTCCTTGAAAATAAGCCACATTTTCTTTACTTGGATATCACAATATACTATCCCAATATGCTTTCTTCTGACATAAAGTACTACAATCAAAAAGTCTATTAATATGAATAGAGATGCAACATAGAGAATGGACTCATGGACACAGCAAGGGGAGGAAAGGGTGAGACGAATTAAGAAAGCAGCATTGACATATTTACAGTATCATGCGTAAAACAGCCAATGGGAAGCTGCTGAATAATACAAGGAGCCCAGCCTGGTGCTCTGTGATGACCTAGGGGATGGGATGGGGGTGAGGTGGAAGGGAGGCTCAAGAGGGAGGGGGTATATGTACAGTTATGACAGATTCGGGTTGTTGTATGGCAGAAACCAACATTGTAAAGCAGTTATCGTCCAGTTAAAAATGAACATATATATATATTTAAAAGTCTAATAATAATCTTCCTTCACTTATAAGCTACACATTCCTTTAACCTAGATGCCTAAAGATGTTTTATCTCTTTTTCTTTAAAATCCAGAAATTTCACTAGACTCTGTCTTGGTGTTGGTCATTCAGTTCCATATTCTCATATGCATAGTGTGTTCTTTAACATGTACTTTCAAATTTTTATTTCAGAAAAAATGTTCTTGAATTATAATATGTAGCATTTGTTCAATTCTCTTGCTTTTCTTCTTAGGAAATACTTCACAATATGTTGGATCTTCTTTGCTTATACTTATTCAATAGTAGTACTGTCTCTCAAACTTTTATCTCTTTCTCAATTTATTTTTTATTTTAAACAATTTCCTTAGTTTCATCTTCTACTTCTCTTAAGGCATTATCTGTGTGTATTCACTGGCTTCCCTACAGGTTAGCCTTCATTTATTTTATTTCTATGTTTTCCCTAATTTCTATCACTTCCCTTCGAAAGTTTTGTATTTCTTATTAATTTAGTCTTTCATGTCGTGTATGTCTTTTAGCTTAATGTCTTAATGTCTTTCAGCTCATTGTTAAATAGTACATTATATTTTGCCTCTTCTTTCTTATTTTTAAGCAAATATTTCTGGCTTGCTTTCATTAACTATAGGGATATTATTCTGTTCATTATTCTAATTTTTCTTAGAATAATTTTGTATAAGATTTGACTTTAATACTTTTTTTGTTGATCATTTTTGTATGAATTTAGTTTATTGAGCTTTTATAAGATTTTTTTTTACCAAGGATAATGTTAACTTCACAAAGTTACCCATTCTGTTATTTTTCATAGAGTGCAAAAATATAACAGCTTGCTTTGTAAGACTTCCTATATGTGTTCCACTTTTATCTGGACTTCCTTTCCTTCATCTCTACAGTTTCTGTTCTGCTCAGTTTTAATTCCACTCCCAGCAGCATCCTCAGGGAAGCTCCCTGTCCTAAAGGAAGCCCTTGCTGATGAGGTTTGAGAGTTCACAAGGGAGAGACGGCTCCACACCACTCAGGCTTTACTGCCGGCCTGTCCACTCACCCGCTAATTGGAGTGGGCACAACCATTTCAGCTGTGGTTCTAAAATTAGCTTGCTAAGCTTTCCAGTGAATACCTGTTGGATATTTCAGGGGTTTCTTGTTCTCAGGCTTGTTAGGTGCCCCACTGCTTTTTCCTGCACAGAAGCTGATACCATACAGGTCTCGTGACTATCAATGATTTCTCCTCATCTGCTTGTATTTCAGAGGCTAGAGGGATACTTTCTCACCTGGTTTTGTTGGGAAATTGGCGGATTTTCAATTGCCCTCTGGTTTTTTTGTTTGTTTGTTTTGTAGATTAGATGAGTTCTAAGTTGGACTGTGAAGGAGGCTGAGCACCGAAGAATTGATGCTTTTGAACTGTGGTGTCGGAGAAGACTCTTGAGAGTCCCTTGGACTGCAAGGAGATCCAGCCAGTCCATTCTGAAGGAGATCAGCCCTGCGATTTCTTTGGAAGGAATGATGCTAAAGCTGAAACTCCAGTACTTTGGCCACCTCATGCGAAGAGTTGACTCATTGGAAAAGACTCTGATGCTGGGAGGGATTGGGGGCGGGAGGAGAAGGGGACGACCCAGGATGAGATGGCTGGATGGCATCACTGACTCGATGGACGTGAGTCTGAGTGAACTCCGGGAGTTGGTGATGGACAGGGAGGCCTGGCGTGCTGCGATTCATGGGGTCACAAAGAGTCGGACACGACTGAGCGACTGAACTGAACTGAATTGAAATACTATTCTGCCGCTATCATTTCCACCTTCCCGCATCAGTGTGTTCACTCTGGGTCTCAGACTGAAGGGGCAGGAGCACACAAGGGAAGCTCTTCTTATGGTGAAAGGAGAAAAGCAAGAGAACAAATCTGAAACCACGGTATGCTTAAATCTCTGCTTGCAGGACACATTTGTTAATACTCCATTGGCCCAAAATAGCCACAAAGCCAAGCACAGTATTGATATGCAAGAGAGCACACTTCGCTCCTAGGAGAAGGAACTACAAAATCTCGCAGAGAGCAAGATGAGGAACTGGGAACAATAAAGCAATGTTCCACAACAACCACCTGCATTCACTCCAAAGGCTTTTTCTCTTTTTAAAGATTTTATTTTATTTATTTTTTGCAGGTTTAGATTCACAGAACAAAGGGAACAAAGATTTCCTATATCCCCCTTACACTCACACATGCAAAGCCTCCCCCTTATCAACAACCCCCACTAGAGGGATGCCTTTCTCATAACTGATGAACCTACACTGATGCATCCTAATGGCCCAAAGTTCACCGTTTACATTAGGGTTCACTCTAGATGTTGGATCTTCTTTGGGTCTGGTCAAGTGCATAATGACATGTATTCTCCATTAATGGCATCACATCCCTAAAAATCCTCTGCGCTCCTCTTACTCATCCTTCATTTCCCCTTAGCCTCACTGACTGTTTTTTTCTGTATACATCCTTTTGCCTTTTTCAGAATGGCATATTGTTGGAACCATACAGTATATGGCCTTCTCAGACTGACTCTTTTCACTACTTATCAATATGCATTTAAATTTCTTCCATGTCTTTTCATGGCAAGATGACTCATTTCTGGTTTCCTTGTCTGGATATACCAGGATTTATTCATTCACTCACCTACTAAAGAGCATTCAGATTGCTTCTAAATTTGGGCAATTATGAATAAAGCTGCTATAAACATCCATGTGTAGGTTTTTCTGTGGACATACGTTTTAACTCTCTGGGTACTCAACAAGGAACACAATTGCTGGATCACATGGTAAGAGTATTAATTTTGTTAGAAATTGCCAAAGGCTTTTTCTAAATCTTGCTAGTTGTTATTTTTTAGTTGCTAAGTCATGTCCAACTCTTTGCGACCCCATGGACTGCAGCATGCCAGGCTCCTCTGTCCAAGTGTGATTGCCATTTCCCTCTTCAGTGGACCACATTTTGTCAGAACTCTTCATTGTTCTTCTTGGGTGGCCCTGCACAGCATGGTTCATAGCTTCATTGAATTATGCAAGCCCCTTCATCACAACAAGGCTATGATCCATGAAGAGGAAATCTTGCTAACTTCCTTTCAAAAAATGGTTTGTTATAATAATTACACTTTTATCCACAGATATGAGAGTGCCCATCACATTACACTCATCATTATTGAATATTTTATTTTGTTGTTAATTTAATAAGTAAAAATATGTACATGGTTTAATATTCAGACTGTACCTCTTTTATTTTGGGGAAGTTTAATCTTTTTTCATTAGTTTATTAAGCCATTTCTTTATCTCCTTAAGAACTTATCTCCTCATGTCTTATATCCATTTCTCTACAGCAGATGTTGCTTTTCTTGTTGATTTATAAGACCTCATTTCATAGTAAAGATTTTAATCTTTATCTTTCATATTTCTTGCACAGACTTGTTCCAATTTGTCATTTTCATTTTACATCATTTATCTAACTCTGCATAACAAATTGCCTTAAAACCTAGTGTTCTAAACCAAGTAACATTTACTATTGCTTATGAATCTACCGGTCAGCAGGATGTATCTGATGACCTGGACCAGGCGTGGCTGATCTCGGCTGGGCTCACTCATGCATCTGCTGTCAGCTGGTGGCAGGGCTAGGGAGCAGATGGTCCAGGATCGTCTCACTCACATACTGGCTGTTGGCTTACTGTCAGTTGATGCAATAGGGATTAATGGGCCATGTTACCACCATACTTTTTTTTTTTTTTTACTGTGTTTACATTAGCTAAATATAAAAGTGTAGACATTTTTAATTTTATATATTCAAAGTTATCATTTTAAAATCTGATTTCTTTATTGCTGTTGTGCTTGTAAAGTTCTTCCCCAGTTTCAAGGTCTGGTAAATATTCACTTACATTTTCTTGTACATTTTTATTCTTTTAATTATTACTTCTATTAAATCCATTGGAAATTGTTGGGTATGAAGTGAGAATTTAAATGGTTGTTTTTGAACGTGCAGTTAACCAATTACCCAAGCACTATTTACAGAATATTCATTTCCTCTTCTCATGAATTAATGACATCATTTTTCAATCACAGAGTAGATTAGGATAGAGTCCTTGGGTCCGTTTTTTGGGCTTTTGCTCTCTGCCACTCACACATATGTCTATGAGTTCTTGTACTACTCAAATCTATATGATCAAGAGGTGGAAGGAACTCAGAGTTGGGGTGAGATTATCATCAGTATCTCGGCACATTAAGTTCATACTGTCTCAGCCCTTTTGAAGACCAGGGTTCAAGAACAGCTCTGAAAGTTCAGGAGGGAAATGGGGGATCAATCCAGACCTCTCAGAGGGCAGAAGTCTTTGAGCAGAGGAAGGGCACTTATGAAGACGAATATCCTAAGCTAGCATTTGTTGTAAAAGCAGAAGAAAGACATATAAATACAGTCTTGATAAGAAGAGAAACCCTTGGCTTTCGCCCCGTATCTGAAGTACCCAAGATGCTCCTGCAAGACCAGAGTCTGGCGGACCGTGTGACTGACGCATGCGCAGGAAGTAACTGCAGTTTGGAACGTTGGGCTCCAGCCTTTCACCTGCGGCAGAATCTGTGGTATTTACCGATTTTCCTTTGAATAACAGGTTTAGTGTAGACTGTCAAGTTTCTGGGTGGATCAACACAAAATGATCCCCGCCTCAAGTCTATCAGCTATGTTTTGTGGAACTTCCTTTTCCCACTGGGTAGCTGGCTCCATTAGCTATGTGTATCATCTAAATGTCTAAAACATTTCATCATTTGAGTTATCAAAACAGATTCTCTTCAGTTATTAAGATTAACCTCTGCTCAATTTAAAATTTCAGTCTTATATTTGATCTGAAGCTTTCCTCGTTGCCTCTAATGCAAACAAGGCCCCAAGCTTTAGACGATCTGGGGGTGCGGGAGGGGAGGGTAGACTTGGTCTTCTCTTTCTCTCTCCTCTCCCTCCCTATCCTTACACTTCTGGCTGTGGAGGAAGAAGAAAAGCCAAAGGTGAATATGCCTCTTTGTGATTGCTGGTGACAGGGCTGTTGGTCCCTGTGGCTGACCAAGTGGTCCTGAAGTCTACCCTGGGATGGTGCCTGGCAGCTTCTGGTGGTCTAAGAAGGACCGTGTGGCTTCCTTTTCCAGTCAAGCCCTATGTGATGCCTTGTGCAGCATTTCTCCCATGCACAGGTCTTTCTGCCCAACACATGGCCATCTTCCTGCAAGTCTACACCCCCAAACTCCAGGGCCAGTGTTCAGGAGAGGGACCCAACCGTATTCTTAAACCAAGAGCTTCACAGGACAGTCCTCTCAGGTTACACCAACCTGTGACTGACCAGCACATGTGCGCCATCATTTCAGTCGTGTCCGACTCTTTGCAACCCCATGAACAGTAGCCCACCAGGTCCCTCTGCCCATGGGATTCTCCAGGGGTGGCTTCCCATGCCCTCCTCCAGGGATCTTCCCAACCCAGGGATCAAACCCACATCTCTTGTATCTCCTGCATTCAGTTCAGTTCAGTCGCTCAGTCATGTCCGACTCTTTGCAACCCCATGAATCGCAGCACGCCAGGCCTCCCTGTCCATCACCAACTCCCGGAGTTCACTCAGACTCATGTCCATCGAGTCAGTGATGCCATCCAGCCATCTCATCCTCGGTCGTCCCCTTCTCCTCCTGCCCCCAATCTCTCCCAGCATCAGAGTCTTTTCCAATGAGTCAACTCTTCGCATGAAGTGGCCAAAGTACTGGAGTTTCAGCTTTAGCATCAGTCCTTCCAAAGAAATCCCAGGGCTGATCTCCTTCAGAATGGACTGGTTGGATCTCCTTGCAGTCCAAGGGACTCTCAAGAGTCTTCTCCAACACCACAGTTCAAAAGCATCAATTCTTCGGCGCTCAGCCTTCCTAACAGTCTAACTCTCATATCCATACACGACCTAAGGAAAAACCATAGCCTTGACTAGATGGACCTTTGTTGGCAAAGTAATGTCTCTGCTTTTGAATATGCTGTCTTAGGTTGGTCATAACTTTTCTTCTAAGGAGTAAGCGTCTTTTGATGGATTATTTACCACTAGCACCACCTGGGAAGCCCAAACTGTTACATTTCCATCCTATAAAAACTTCCTTCTGACCTCAGCAGCAGGTTCTTGCAGATATCAAGGCTGATCACAGCCCTGGGCTCTACATTAAGCTGGGCTCTTGGTGCCCCAAATCTCTACCATAAAGGTTATATTATTTTTATTTTGATGACTCAAGTTATTAAGTGTTTTCTCATTATAAGATCTTAGTATTCAACCAAGGTATAGTCACTTTCCTAAGACTATGGACCAAATCAGCACCATGCTCAGACTAGAACATAAAGTGTCAGAACATATGACCCAGGTTTTTTCCATCCGGAGAGAATTTCTTGGGCTTCCAAAATGACAGGAACTAAGAACCCGGCTTTGGTGTTAGCTCTCAGCCTAGGAGGAAACACTTCCTAGCTGGGTAAACTTGGACAACTTACTTAACTTCTTACTTTCAGTTTCCCTACCTGGAAAATAAAGGTAATAATAACAGTTGTCTATCTTACAGGGTTATGTTGCTTAAATGAGATCATGCAAGAAAATCCCAGTGCCTGGTACCTAATGAGTTCTGATTTATGGTAGCTATTGTTTTGCTTTGGATTTTAAACTGAAGTATAATTGATACACACTAATATGTTAGTTTCAGGTGCATTACATAATGATTGGATATTTGTACATATTGCAGAATGGTCACCACAATAAGTCTAGTTAATATCCATCACCACACACAGTTGCAAAAGTTGTTTTCCTTTGTGATGAGGACTTTGAAGATTTTCTCTCTTAGCAATTTACAAAAATGCAACACAGTGTTATTAACTATAGTCATATGGTAGTAAGTGGTGTTCTAACCAAGTGAATCTCCTCAGGCCCTGTAAATTGAAATATGTCCAAATGTCACTGCCTTGATGATGGCTGAGTCCTGTTACCAGGGTTAATTCCCAAGCAAGAAAGCAGCATGTAGCTGTTCCTTTCATCTCTGCAGTGCGTGCTCCATTCCGGTGGTGAGACAGAGTGGAAGTGAGTGTGAGGAGGAGCATCTCTGGGTCAGTATATGTGTACCATCACATTAATTTGCATGTATATTTCTCTAATGTTTTCCAGCTGCAGACACAACCACACAATGTACTAGAAAACTCTTAAAATATTATTTGGTGTTTCTCAATCCTGAGACCTACTCCCTTATGACAGATTGCCCAGTAGTGGTCAGAAGTCAATTCACATTAAAGAAGCACAAAGATTATGAGACAACTGACGCTTTTAAAAAGTCATTCAGTGGTATGTTCATTATTCACACTGCATCCACTCTCAACCTACCGTCTGGGTTTCTTATTTTATACTTATTTCCAGATTAATAGCCCAATTAAAAACATATTGACTAAGGCCCTACTAAAGGCAATGAGCCTCCTTCCTGCTTCCAGCTCGCCCTTTTAAAATCATCCTTAAAAGCAGAGGAAAAATGGCACGGGTGCTCCCATTCCTGGACAAACTCTGCCCCCTAGTGTTCATTCGCACACGTGCGCACCAGCAACCTAGCATCTCCTTTGTTAGCTTTTTCCTCCGGGAGACTTGAACAGAGGAGGCTTGTCACGCCCACACCCCTGCCTCCCATTAGCCCGCTCTGTGTAGATAACCCACCAGAAGGCTCAGATGTTATTTCTGTCTCAGTATTTGAAATTAACTTAGCCCGCCAATCTCATTCTCTGGCAGAAAGTGTCCCTCCACGGAATACTAAGGATCACCCACGGTGCGGGAGGACAGAGGGGTGCCTGAGGTCTCCTGGAAGCCCTCCCCCGAGGGGAGCAGGGTTCACTCAGGCCCAGGAATTGGGGCCTTGGCCAGCGCACGTGACCCATCTGGGAGCTTGGTTTCCTCACATGTAAGAGGAGTGGAGCAGGCCCCACACCCGCGCATCTCTTGCGGAGGAGGAGAACTAGGCACGCCTGTGCTGTCATGAACAGGGTACTGAGAGTGGGCACAGGGCACGTGCCTCAAGCTGTGGGACCCTGGACTTTCAGAAATTCACTCTTTCAACACTGAGCTGTTCATTGTATTAAATGGAAACAAGGACTTTGTCCTACCAATGGCATCATTCGCTTGTGAAGAGCAAGCGAGAGAGGGGCAGAAGGGGCTCCCCTAAATGTGCTCTAGGAGTCCCTGCTGCATGGTCACCAGGCGTTGTTCGCAGTGCAGATCCCCAGACTCCGTCGGAGAAGATGGAATCCGAAGCTTGGGTGCAGAATCAGAACCCCCAAAGATGCCCGTGTTCCAATACCCTGTGATGATGCGACCTTACATGGCAAAAGGGACTTTCCAGGTGGGATTAGATTTAGGATCTTGAGATGGGAGGTTGTCTGGTACTGTCAGAGGGGCCCCGGTAATCACAGGAGTCCTTGGAGGGAAGCAGGAGGCAGAGAGGCAGAGAAGGTGTGATGACAGAAGTCGGGATCCACAGCCATGAGCTAAGGAAAGGTGGCAGCCTGAAGAGCCAGAAGAGGCAAGAAACACATTCTCCCCGAGAGCCTCCGAAGGAACCAGGCTCTGCTAACACCCTGCCCTTGGGCCTGTAAGACCCTCTTGAGGACTGCTGACCTCCAGCACTGTAGATACTAAACGTATGTTGTCTTAAGCTACTAAGTCTGTAGTTATTAGTTACATCAGACTCAGGACACTAATAGAGCATTGGGGTGGGGGCGGTGGTCAGTATCATAAATCTGCATTTTTCACAGATTCCTTGGTGAGATCTTTGTGCAACACTAAATTTAGAAACTGGAAGTGTGGTGAGAAGAGGCTGGGGACCAGGAGGTCTGGATTCAGCCGGCCTCTGGCGTCACTAGCTGTGTGACTTTGGCAAGGTCATTTCACTTTGCTGAGCCTCGGTTTCTGCATCTGTAAAAGGGGCAGTTTGCGGAGGGGTTGCTAAGGATTCTTTTGCCAGGAGCATTCTGAGGGTCTGAAAGAAAATAGAGAAGCTCGAAGAGAGTCAAGTCTGCTCAGTATGGGTCTTAGTCCTCAAATCTCCTAGAAGATATAATTTTTTGAAGTACTAATTCTTTTTATACAGCACTTCCTGTGTGTCAGGTCTTGGTCTAAGCCCTTCACTTACATGATCAGCTATCTGTGGGGTTATCTTGGCACAGCAATTATTAATGTGCAATTAATAATTAAATGCTGTGGGGGGAATGATTTCTAATCAGGAGTCTGATCAATAAGCCAGGAAGCAGGGGAGCCGTAGGCACCATCTTCAGCTAATTAAGGGGGCAACTCTGTGTCTCTGCTATGAAAAATGTCACCAAACATTACAAGCAGCCTGAGGGGTCTGGATAGAAGGGGGAAGGGGCTGCTGTTGCCAGGCAACGGGCTCCTCATCACTAATCATGTGCATAAAGCCGTGGGTCCTGTTCTCAGCACAGCCAGTGGGCCTCCCTCTTTCTCCCCCGCTCCCCCTTCTCCAGACAGCTGGCCTTTGGGCTCTGGTTCCAGACACCTGGATCCTGAATCAGGCCCAGGACCCCCTCAGTATTCCAGGGTTAGTGCTACTGCTAAAAAAGCAAAATGACACAGAAAACACTCTATGTCCATCTGAGATGAGCTGAGCCCTGGCACTGATATTCCAGAATAGCCTTTCCTCCACAGCCCTTTGAATGAGCCATCACCCCAGAGGCTGGCTTAGATTTGAGAAAATCCCTTTCTGACCGCCGCATTCAAGGGAGGCTCTTGGTGTTTGCCATGTAGATGCTGAGCAAACACGTGGGTCCCTGGGCTGGCTTTCGATGTGCTCTGCAAACACTTCTCTCTGGATACAGCCAACTGTCCAATTATACAAGATGCAACCCTCTTCCCCTGGGGATTTGTTGTCTTAAAGAGTGAGGACCCAGTGTGATCAAAGAGTTTACATAGCACATGTTGTACAGAGAAGATGCACCCACTGGGGATGATGTGGTCCCAAGGGGGCCCAGCCATCTTCCAGAAGAGAAGCGCAGAAGGCTGTTTCATCTGTGACTCCTTCTGGAACGCAGCAGCTCAGGAATAGCCAAAAATGGAAAAAGTGTTTGCATCTGCTTGCTTCCAAGACACACAGGCTCTCTAGGAGAATGGAGGACTATTTTTGTGCTGCAGGGGCAAATGCCACATTTGGGATGTTGTGCTGGAATTATCAAAGGGAATTATCCTGGAAGTTTATTTCAGAGAAAAGGCATCATCACAGGCATCATCAGCTAAAAAGACCTCACTCCACAATGTATAATGTACCAACCCAATGACCTTCCACACTTATAAAGCTGGAGCTGCAGCCTGTGCTGCAGTCAGAAAAGGGGACTGGCCTTTCCGAGGAACCCCTGAGGGGTTGGTGTCACCCTCAACGCCCAGGCTGGCTGCGCAGCACCTGGAGAAGGGCTGCGAAATGTGGGGACACAGCTCAGTCCCCTGCCACTGCCCCTCCCTCTCTCTGCTTGAGCCAGCTGGCCTCCGTGCTGTCTACTCAGAACTACCCGGTTCAGGCCTTTGCATGTGACCCCTGGATTCTCCATCTGAATTCCAGGTGACTGGACACCTTCTCTGACCATCATCCTGGCTAAGATAATAGATCTCCCACCTGTACGGACTCTTCCGCCATGTTTAATTTTCTACAAAGTACCTGACTTTCTCTCTCTCTCCCTTTCTCTCTTTCCATCTGTCTGTCCATCCATGCATTTTATTTGCTCATTGCCTGTTTCCTTTACTGGGTTCATGAGGGCGGGACATGAGTCTGTTTTATTAATACTAACTGCTGGGTCCCTGGTGCCTGCCATGTGCCTGCCATAAGGCCAGCCCTCAATTAACATTTGCTGAGTCGAACCCAATGACTGTGATTCCACTCTTTTCAGGAAGGCACAAGGCTCTTTACTCCTATCCTCCTCCCCTAGACACTCACAGCCTTTCTCTGGAAGCAATTAAGGTATGAGCTTCTGGTGTGTCTTTACTAAGAGGTAAGGCAATGGCACCCCACTCCAGCACTCTTGCCTGGAAAATCCCATGGATGGAGGAGCCTGGTGGGCTGCAGTCCATGGGGTTGCTAAGAGTCGGACACGACTGAGCAACTTCACTTTTCACTTTCATGCATTGGAGAAGGAAATGGCAACCCACTCTAGTATTCTTGCCTGGAGAATCCCAGGGACGGGGGAGCCTGGTGGGCTGCCGTCTATGGGGTCGCACAGAGTCGGACACGACTGAAGCGACTTAGCAGCAACATTTATTCCAACCACACACACAAAGTTACCATTCTCCCACCCATCCTTTATAAAACACTAACAATAGAGTACTTTATATTTCTTCTACACCTTCCTTTTTTCACTGTATATATCTTGAAGATCATTTCATGTCAGTTCACGAAATAAACTTTATTTTTTTCTACAGTTTAGTAATAGTCCAAGGTACGGATATACAGTAATTTACTTCTTTGGTCCTTTATAGATAGATAGGATGGTGGTTTCTCATCTTTTGTTACTGCAAAGAGTGCTGCAAATAATCTGGTCTTTATGTCATATCATGCATACGTAACCATATCTACTGACAAATTGTTAAAAGTCAGATTCCTGGTCCAAGGAAGATATATGTGCTTGTAATTTGGGGAGATACTGCCAAAGTGCTCCCCACAGAAACCATATCTACATTCCTACCAAAAAGTTATGAGAAAGGTTGTTTCCCCACATAAGTTCAGACTTTCTTTTCCCTCTACCAATCTGACGATTGGAAAGTGATATACAATGCTATCTTACTTTGCATTTCCTTATTGCGAATAAGATTTAACATCTCTCCACCTCTCCATACATCTAAGAGGGCTTCCCAGGTGGCACTAGTGGTAAAGAACCCAACTACCAATGCAGGAAACATAAGAGCCGTGGGTTTGATCCCTGGGTCGGGAAGATCCCCTGGAGGAGGGCATGGCAACCCACTCCAGTTATCTTGCCTGGAGAATCCCATGGACAGAGGAGCCTGGCGGGCTACAGACCATAGGGTCGCAAAGAGTCAAACACAACTGAAGTGACTTAGCACCCACGCACCCTTATGTCTAAGAGGCACTTGTATTTCATTCATGAACTGCCTCCTTTTCTATTAGAATGTTGGTCTTTTTTTTTTCAATTGATGTATGGAAACTCTGATGTATTAGGAAAATTAACCTGGCTGTGATATGAGTTAAAAATATTTCCCCTGTATGTCATCTGTCTTTGGATACAAACCGTTTTGCATGTCTCCTGCCTTTCCAATTCTTAGCCTGACTTCTGCGTCCATGTGCGCATGTGAATGGCTGCCACCTTTTAATTTGCACTTTATCTTGTGCCGTCGTATGTTTAGCAGTATTCTCAGAAACTGTACCTTTTCCAAGTTCGTTTGAAATGGCGCTTCCCTGTTGAGGCTTTTAGGATCCACCCTCACCTCTTGATGAACTGGGAGGTGAGCCTATTTCTTGGAATCCGGAGAGGCTTGGAAAGCACTCAACCGGAGAACCCTCATTTGTCTGATGCCAGCTCTTATAAGTCTGTTTCAGAGAGTGGTAATTCTTGATTCTTTTTCAGGATTCCAAAACCTACCACATGTCTAAGTCTTTAATCATCTCTCCACTCCTTACAGGTACAGGAGGTGGAAGCACCTGGAAAGCATTTGCTTCCAGAGAAGAGGAGCCGCTCTCTCATGTCACTCTGCCTGGCTGGAACCCACTGTCACTGTCAGCCTCCATGGACCTGTCCTCCCCTCACCCGTCTTCCCGTCTTACATCATCGGCACCCCCACCTCCCTCCCGCTCCACTTCCAGCCCTGGTGCCTCAGTTCTCAGCCTTGGCTCCAGGCAGGAGGCCCCTTCCCACCTCTTCACTGCAGCCCGAGCATGGGGGCTGATCCAGCTTTACTGGGGCCCGAATCATATTCGCTCTTTTAAAGAACGTGAATGCAGGGACTTCCCTGGTGGTCCAGTGGTTAAGAATCTGCCTTGCAATGCAGTGATGTGGGTTCAATCCCCGGGCGAGGAACTAGGATCCCACATGCTGTGGGGCAAGTAAGCCCTTGCAATGCAGCTACTGAGCCTGCATGCTGCAACTAAGATGCAACACTGCCAAATAAATAAATATTTAAAGAACGTGAATGCAAAATGACAAGTGCAAAATTAAATATGAAAATGAACAGAAGGAGTAAATAAATCATAACAAGTTACAAACTTTGAAAAGTGGAAAAATACCACACAACACAAAATACAGACAAATAACCTATTTGTTAGTGTTAATTAGTTGTCTGGCACACTTTAAAATACTACATTTCTTCCTGTTTGGCTGCATACTGTTTGTCTCTTAATATGACAGTAAGCTAGAAATGCCATTGTCTGTCAAGGGAACAGAAAGAGACTTCAGGTTTTTGCCTAGCATGGTCGATCATTTAGAAAAGCTGATTTTAGCTTCACAACCTATTATTGGGAATGTCATGGTAAGACATAGTTCAATACGTTAGGAGGCATGTACACAGACATACCCACTGTTACATAAATCCTACAGGATTAAATCCACAGGAATTCTAATAAATTCCATTTTTGCACAGTTTGCATCAAAAAAAGAAAAAACTGTAGTATGTTTACTTTATAACAGCTTTACCTGTTATATTCCTACAGGGAGAGTTTTAATTTTGACCAGAAGTCAAGACTTCTGTCCTCTGTTTTATAACTTTACACATCTGATAACTGGAAGGATTTTTCAACAGACCATCTTTGGCTCAGTACATTTCCAACTTGTTCTGCATTCCCCACACACTTCTGGAGGTGGGCACTGCAGGGCAGTCTTACCACCACATGATCACGAGCCCCTACCTCTTGACACCAGGCAGAGCAAGTCAGGCACTCGGAGTATTCCTAAAACCCATTCCTACACCCAGCCAATGAGTAAACTCAACAAAATAACTGGAGGCCACATAAAAATATCCCACTCGACACACAGTAAGTGTGTCCTCAGCTCAATTTCCCCCTAGTTGGTTTTAAAAAATGTCCACAGTTATGTCAAAACTGGGGGTAGGGAGGATTTGAGGGAAGAGACTGAAGTGGTTCAGTAATTGCAGCTACTGCATTGCCTAAAAATTCTGCAAAAGCATATGAAAATGACTCCCAACTAGGGTGGTGGAGGGACTCATGAGTGTGTGGCCTTGAAGCTTAAGCTTCATTAGCCTCAAGAGAGATTCACCCTTCTGTTTCCCCACCCCTCACCCACTGCCTAGCCTTCATTCAAAATAGTCTCTATATATGTCAACATGATTTGGATTTCCAAGGACAGAAACCCCACCTGAAGCAAACTGAATGGAGGATACATCAATTTCCCAACTGCTGGTCTCAAGAACAACTGGGACCAGTGATGGAAACCCTGACAGGACTCTCCATCCATCCTTCTCTCTACACCTCAGTTTCCAGCTCTACAAGGGCAGATTGAATCTTTGACCTCACAGGAGGTTTGCTCTCCAGCAAACACACATTCACAGCACCTTGCTTTGCCACTTAAGTGAAAGTCATTCACTTGTGTCCAACTCTTTGTGACCCCACGGACTATACAGTCCATGGAATTTCCCAGGTCAGAATACTGGAGTGGGTAGCAGTTCCCTTCTCCAACTGATCTTCCTGACCCAGGAATTGAACCAGGGTCTCCTGCATTGCAGGTAGATTCTTTACCAGCTGAACTACCAGGGATGCCTTTAAGGGAAACCCTCAAACAACTCAGGTTGGGCGAGCTGGGGTCATGTGACCACTCTAGTGGAGCACCATGGTGGACAGCTGCCCACTCGATCTTAAAGGCTGGAGTACGCAAGAAGAGAGAGGTGCTGTGTCGACTGAACAATACCGCTCCCTCTCACAAAGACATCCGTGTCCTCGTCCTTGGAACTGTGACTGTGTTATCTTATGTGGCAAATAGACTTTGAAATTGTGATTACATTAAGGATCTTGAAACGGGGAGATTATCCTGGATTATCTGGGTGGGCCCAGTGTAAACACAAGGCCCTTCTAAAGAAGGAGGCAGGAAACTCAAAAGACAAAGAAAGGGATGTGGTGATGGAAGCAGAGAAATAGGGGCCGTGAGCCACGGCATGCTGGCAACCTCCATAAACCAGAAATGCCAGTGAACAGGTTCTCCCATGTTGCCTGTGGAAAGCTGGTAGCTTTGCCAAGGCTTGGTGTTAACGACTTCCAGAACTGCAAGAAGATGAATGTGTGTTGTTTAAGCTAATAAATTTGCGGCAACTTATTACAGCAGCAACAGGAAACGAATATGGGTGCGGTGTATTGGACTACCCTGGTGGCTCAGATGGTAAAGAATCTGCTTGCAATACAGGAGACCTGGGTTCCTGACAGAGGAACCTCACAGGCTACAGTCCATGAGGTCGCAAAGAGTCGGACAAGACTGAGCAATTAACAGGTGCTGAGAGGATAACAAAACACAAGCCCGCTGTACCTTCCACCCTTCCTTCCTGGATCCTCCCATCTGTTATAGAGCCAACTGTGTTCTCCCCATATTCCTATGTTGAACTCCTAATCCACCATGCCTCGGAGTATGTGGAGATAGGGTCTTAAAGAGGTAATTAAGGTAAGATGAGGTGCTATGAGTGGGCCCTAGTGCAACGTGACTTATGAGAAAAGGAGATGAGGGGCACAGACACAAAGGGAAGACGATGTAAAGACTCAGGGAGCAGAATACCATCTACAAGCCCAGGAGAGAGGCTTCAAAAGAAACGAGTCTCGCAGACACCTTGACCTCTGACTTCCAGCCTCCAGAATTGGGAGAAATCGAATTTCTGTTGTTTAAGTCACCCATTGTGTGCTATTTTGTTATGGCAGCTCTAGCAAATGAATACACAATCCTTCAAGGCAGAGTGAAATTCTACCTCCTTTCTCAAACTATCTTTGATTAGCCTGGCATCGGTGAAGTCATGGTCTCAGCAAAGCTAGTGGCTGAGAAAGAAGGACATCCTGCCATCTGCGACCCTGTGATGGACCTCAGGCACATGATGCTAAGTGAGACCAGTCGGACGGAGAAAGGCAAGTGCTGCCTAAGTTCACTTACCTGTAGACTCTGAGAAAGCCCAGCTCATGAAAGCAGTGAAGTGGTGTTTACCAAGTGATGGGGAGTTGGGGAAAGGACAGATGATGTTTAAAGGTACAAACGTACGACCAATACTAAATAAGCCCTACAAATCTCCTGTTCAGTGTGGTGAAAATGACAACACTGTATTACGATCATCAAACTTCCTAAGACTTAAGGATTCCGGCCACTAAAAAGAAAGGAAAATTAGGCAATGTGATAGAAGTGCTACACTGGCTAGAGTCACTTCAATTAATGCAAAGGTCCGAAATCCAAACACCTACAGGGCCAGGAAAAGAACTGACAGGAGGGAGCTGGCTAAGGAACACAGTGCCTGCAAATCTCTGTCAGTGGCCCAGACCATTATAAAAACAGGTCCCCTCTCAGTCACTCCATCTGCTTCCCCTTCCCTCACCTTTATGGAGGATGGGAAACATTCTCTTCTCTTCCTGGCAGCACCAGGGGTTGAGGCGGCCGTGCGAGAGGAGAGAGGCACAAGGTTGGCCCTCGTTCTGCATGGGGTCCAGGAGCCCATGAGGAAAGGGGCTGTGGGGAGCTGGCTGCAGCCCTGCCCTGTGCAAAGGGGCAGCGCAGCTCCAGCCAGTTGTCACCAAGGCCAAGTTGAGGCCCCAGGGCTGCTAGAGTTTTCCAAATTGTCAAAAGAAACTGGAAATCTAGATTTAAAACAAAACAATAAAGCTGATTTTTAAGCATTGGCAACTAATTTGAAAATTCGGGGGAGACTTCGCTGCTGGTACTAAGTAGCTAAGACTCAGAGCTCCTGGTGCAGAGGGCCCAGGTTCGACCCCTGGGCAGGAAACTAGACCTCTCATGCCACAACTAAGAGTTCACATGCCACAGCTAAAGGTCCTGCACGCTGCAACGAAAACTGAAGAGCCCACGTGCCGCCACTAAGACCTGGCGCAGCCAAATAAGTAAATAAAATGTTACAGAAAATTAAATTGTGCTAGCCACTTGATACCCTTTAGGATGACTATTATTAAAAAAAATCAGAAAATAAGTGTTGATAAGGATGTGGAAAACTTGGAACCCTGTGCAGTATTGGTGGGACAAAAGACAAATACTGCATGATTTAATTTCTATGAGGTGCGCAGAATAATTAAACCAGACAGACAGAACAGAGGAAGGATGGTGGTTGCCAGGAGCTGAAGATGGGAAGTGGGGATGGGGAGCTACTGTTTAATGGGTGTAGTGTGTGTGTGGGGGGCGGGGGGGGGGGACACTCAGTTGTGTTTAACTCTGCAATCCCATGCTCTGCAGCCCGCCAGGCTCCTCTGTCCACGGGATTCTCCAGACAAGAAGGCTGGATCTAGAGATCAAGCATTTCTTTCTCCAGGGGATCTTCCCGACCCAGGGATCAAACCTGCATCGGCAGGTGGAATCTTTAGCACTGCGCCACCTGGGAAGGCTGTTTAATGGGTACAAGGCCTCAGTTTTGCACGAGGAAACACATTTCAGAAGTGGATGGTGACGGCAGTGGGACAGCAACATGAACGTGCTTAATGCCACTGGGCTGCACACCGGAAGTGATTAAGACAGGAGATTCTACGCGGGGCACATTTTGCAACACCAAAAAAATTGGGGGAAAAACCAACACAACCTGTGCTGGCTAAAACTGTAATTGCCAGACAGGATACACATAAGGCTCCATTCAGGCCACAGGCTACCAGTTTGCAAGCTCTTGCTTAATGCTTATTTTTCTCTAGTTATTTCACGTGTATATGTACTATTCACTCAACTGGAAAGTAGAAAAAGCTATAAAAGTAGGAGCTGCGCCTTAATGTCCTTCAATGTCCGGCAGGTCATCTGCAGTGGACAGCTCACAGGCGCCTGCAGAGCATCTGATGACACACACCCATGCTCACACACCACTCACACACACACTCACTCAGTCACACCAACTCACACATTCACACACCGCTCACACACACAGACCCACACACACTCACATGCACACACACACACACATTCACACACACACACACCCCCACACTCACATACACACTCTCACACAAACCCACACATTCACATGCCGCTCACACAAACCCACACACACTCACTCACATACACACTCACACACACACACACTCACATACACACTCTCTCACACAAACTCACATTCACACACTGCTCACACACACAAACCCACACACACTCACTCACATACACACACAAACACACATTCACACACATACCCCCCACACACACATACACACTCTCTCACACAAACTCACACATTCATACACACAAACCATTTACACACACTCACTCACACTAGCAACTGATTATTACAAAGTGTGGTATGCGGAGCTGTGAGCAGAGGGACTGCCTCCCAGCTGCCCCAGAGTGAGGGAGCGCCAAGTTGGGAGCACTCAGAGGACAGCATCTGACGAGAAGGTGGAGACGCTCTGTCGGGAGGGACAGGCTGGGGCAGGTGGGTCAGGAGATTTTCTGGAGGTCCACCCTCATCGCAGTGGGGAGGAGGAAGTGCCGTAGGCTCTTAAGCAGATGGTGGCAAGACCACAGCAGATTTTGAGATAAATCCTAAAAGCTAGAGCCTGGAACGGCCTGGCTGGCATCTCAGGACAAAGCTCAGTCTCCCAGAGACAGCTCTGCCGGGCCTTGCGCATGTGTGGGAAGGATGGGAAGACTGGGGCCCGGGGAGGCGCTGGGGGAGCCCAGGGGCTTCAGCGAGAGGGCTGATGCCTTGGCGGTGTGTCCCATTCAGAGAAAACTGCTGAGTGTGTGTACACGTATGTGTGCGCACCAGGAGCCACAGTAATCCTCAGGGGGATCCAGGCAAGCTGACCGCCCACAGGTTCAACTCATTCCCCTCAGTGGGAAGAAGACATTTCTCTGCTCATCCAGCGTTGTCTCTAAGAATTAAATTGACATGAGAGATATGAACAGGAGAAACTCAAACAGAGCTTAATAACATATACATGGGAGAGACTCAGGAAAACTGCAGAACCCACCAGAATAGGCTCATAACTAAAACCCTCACCTTAAGTACCATCTTCAGCTAAAGATATAAGAGCATGTTGGGGGTAGTGGTCTGGGACCTCAAAGGGGAGTCAGGCAACTGACATGGAGACAGAAAAGCAGATGTTTGATAGACAAATGTTTGCTGGGTGGGCAGAGACGGTGGGCCATAGAGAGGGATTTTAACAGATTCTGCTAGGTCCCTCCCTCTCCACCACTGGTTCACCCTGCAGTTGTCTATCGTGATGGCTCCCCTCCTGGGACAGGCCCTCTGTCTACGTTCTTTGGGCAGTCAGGGGGAAGGTCAAAGTTTCTTCCTGAGTCTTTTGGGTCATGATTGTTTCCAGCTCAAAATAACCCATGTGTGAAACAGACACTTTGTGGGGGGTACATTTTGTTCCCCTTCACTTCCTCTACATGTGTATGCCAACCAGTTCCAGACGCTGGTCAGCGATGGGAGGTGGTCTTGAGATCCAGCCATCAGAGCATCTTTGGCCCCTGGGGACATCTGGAGGAAATACTGAGCACTCTCACTTTAAACGGCCCACGCACTCAGTAACCCGTGGCAACCCCTAGAGGCTGCTACAACCTCAGCAATGAGGAGGACTGTACCCAGGGAACTTGGTTCCCCAGATGAGAATGGCTGAGCCTTGGTGATCACAGGACATGACCACAAACAGTCTGCACGTGCCCGCAGCTCTCGTGTTGATGAGGTCTGAAGGGGGAGATGCCCACTCCCCTAACACCCTTCTCTGAGGGAAAAAAGAATCTCAGAAGAAATGATGTGAACAGCAGAGGACACTTCTCTGGTGGTTCTCTGATGGCCAACAGTGACTGGATATTTCTTAAGTCTATTTCTCTACATTTGCTCAGCGGCAGATCTTCAATCCTGAGACTTGAAACAATTTCTTCAGAAATAAGTGGGCTTCCCTGGTGGCTCAGATGGTAAAGGGTCTGCCTGCAATGCAGGAGACACGGGCTTGATTCCTGGGTGGGGAAGATCCCCTGGAGAAGGGATAATTAACCAGCTGCAATTAGTGGCACCTCGTAAAGCCCGGAAAATACTGTGGTCAGAAGAGTCCCACTGAAGAGGCAGTCGGGGAGGCTCGGGGGATGTGGATGGGACTGCTGTTGTCAGCAGTCTGTGTTAAGAACTGGGTGACATCTGGGTTGCTGGCCCCAGGGATTTTGAACTTAGCAATGGAGGGGTACCTCTTCATTCCCAATCTTGACTAGTGGTAAAGATGTCAGATGCCCACGACTGATCAGGTGATCATGATAGATACATAACTCATTATCACCATGCACTTCTGTATACAAATGGGGATGCTTCTAAAGGGGCCAGGGTACTGCATAGCCCCATTAGCCTCTGGGTTCCCCCACTCTCCCTGCTCTGGATTGCATCTATTTTTATTGTATGCCTAAAAACTACTGCAGTCCTAAGTGAATGGAAGGGCTTCCCAGCAGGCGCAGTGATAAAGAATCAGTCTGCCAGTGCAGGAGACGCAAGAGAGGTGCTTGATCCCTGGGTCAGGATGATCCCCTAGAGGAGGAAGTGGCAGCCCACTCCAGTATTCTTTCCTGGAGAATTATATGAGCAGAGGCGCCTGGGGGCCATAGTCCCAGCGGTCGCAAAGGGTCGGACATGACTGAGCAAGTGCATCCGCACATGCAAGCGAGAGGGAAACAAGAAAAGGTCGGGCGTGGGTTCATGCAGAGAGAGGCGCGTGGATCTGTTACACACACTACTCGGTGACAACAATATTAAAAAACCTAAATAGTTAATAGTTTTTCTTCCAGTTACCTAAAGATACACTTCACACTAAAACAGCTGCTTTAAGGTTGCTACGTCAACACGGCACACGTCTTCCCATACTGCTCCCCCCATCTGCCCACTGCCAGTGTCAGTTAGGAACGTCCTATGATGTAACGAGAAGCAATGATGTAATGATGTAACGAGAAGCAGCTAACAGAGCTTCAGGAGAGACATTTATGGCCTTACATCACAAGAAGTCTGCAAGTAGATGCTTTCTGGTGTTGACTGAGGCGCTCAGCCAAGCTGACAAGGATCCAGCCTCTTTCCGTGTTTCTTCTACCATCCTTAGCATGCTGGCTGTCAATCCTCACGCTCATCACCTCATGGTCACAAGACGGCTGCCATAGTTCCACACAGCAAATCCTCATGCAAGGCGGGAATACAGTGAAAAGGGCAGTAGTTAAGAGGTTGTTACAGCTGAATTAAGAACTGAACCATAACCAACCTAGTGGTAGCTGAGATGAAAGGCAACCCATTTGAGACATATTTAGAAGGTAAAATTGACATGACTGTGGTGGCAGTGATGAGGAAGATGGACAGAGGTTTCTAGTTTGGGTGACTAGGTAGGTGATGGTGGTGGTGACTTCAATGGAAGCAAAGGGTACAGAAAAAAACAGATTTGAAAAAGAGAAAAATATAAGAGAAAAATAATGACCTTGGTTTTTTTAGTTTGAAGTACTCTAGGGTCATCAAGGGAGAAGGCAATGGCACCCCACTCCAGCACTCTTGCCTGGAAAATCCCATGGACGGAGGAGCCTGGTAGGCTGCAGTCCACAGTGTCGCTAAGAGTTGGACACGACTGAGTGACTTCACTTTCACGCAATGGAGAAGGAAATGGCAACCCACTCCAATATTCTTGCCTGGAGAATCCCAGGGACGGGGAAGCCTGGTGGGCTGCCGTCTATGGGGTCGCACAGAGTCGGACACGACTGAAGTGACTTAGCAGCAGCAGCAGCAGCAGCAGGGTCATCAAGGTTATATAGATATTTTATAGGAAACTTAAAACTGCACCCATGGCTCAGACAAGATGTAACATTAACTATGTAATTATGGTGGTACTTGTCACACAGGTGATGCTGAAGCCGTGGAGAGTGTGTAGAAAGGTGGTGGAGGGGAGATGATGGAGCCACGGAGCTCTGAATAGTGGTGGAGAAGTAAAGGACACCCAAAAGTGCAGTATTAAGGAAAACCCCTCAGGGAGGACAGAGCATCAGAGAGCAGGGAGAGATATGCACTGTCCAATGATCTAGAGATCAAGTAAGACCAGGGGTATGAAATATACCCACTATTTCTGGCAATGAGGTAACTGATGACCTCACTGAAAGCAGTTTATGGGAGGGAGGCACTGACTGTGGTTTATCGTGGTTTGAAGAGCCTTAGGAAATTAGGAAGCATAGAAAATTCCCTCAGGAAACATGTTTCAAGGTGTGGCCATATGACTCATTCTGGCCCAGAAGTGATAAGATTGGTCTTATTGGGGGCCTGGAGATGAGATTTTCCTCTCTGTAAAAGGCAAGAGTGAGGACAGCCTGCAATTCCTGTTGTGTTTTTCTGTGTGAATATGTGATGGTTGGATCTGGGGCAGTGATCTTGTGGCCAGGAGGGGAGACATCATTAATACCCTGAGGCTTAGCAGAGCAGGAGGATGGGATGAGCTTGGCCCTTGGCCTTCACTGAGCTGGTAAACTATCCCTGTGGCCACCTACCTCTCAACTTCATTTTAGATAAGAAAAATAAATCCTTGTTGCTTAAGCCACTTTTATTCTGCTTATAACTGGCATGTTGAACACACTGTTCATGAGATATAATAAAAAATGAACTCTATTATTGCTTCCCAACATCCCTGGAAACTATGGAGACTCAGGTTTGACCCCTGGGTCAGGAAAATACACTGGAGGAGGAAATGGCAATTCACTCCAGTATTCTTGCCTGGAGAATCCCTGGTAGGCTTCAGTCCATCAAGACTGAGCGGCTAACACACACAGACACACACACACACACACACACTGGAAACTATGCACTGGGGATAATATCTCCCTCAGTTCAGTTCAGTCATTTAGTTGTGTCCGACTCTTTGTGACCCCATGAATCGCAGCACGCCAGGCCTCCCTGTCCATCACCAACTCCCAGAGTTCACCCAGACTCATGTCCATCAAGTCCGTGATGCCATCCAGCCATCTCATCCTGTCGTCCCCTTCTCCTCCTGCCCCCAATCTCTCCCAGCATCAGAGTCTTTTCCAATGAGTCAACTCTTCGCATGAGGTGGCCAGAGTACTGGAGTTTCAGCTTTAGCATCATTCCTTCCAATGAACACCCAGGACTGATCTCCTTTAGGATGGACTGGTTGGATCTCCTTGCAGTCCAAGGGACTCTCAAGAGTCTTCTCCAACACCACACTTCAAAAGCATCAATTCTTCGGCGCTCAGCTTTCCTTACAGTCCAAGTCTCACATCCATACATGACCACTAGAAAAACCATAGCCTTGACTAGACGGTCCTTTGTTGGCAAAGTAATGTCTCTGCTTTTGAATATATCCCTACTCCTAGATAAAAGCTCTGGCAGACCCATTACTTTTGTCCTTACACTTAGGTAAAAGTATAAATTCTCCTCCAGCAGCAAACATGGTTGCAATTTTGTAATTAAAATGGTCCAAGACTAATAAACACACTGAACCTAATTTTGGATCAAATGTCGCCTCATCAGGCCTGGGTTAGATTCAAAGCCCAAGGTGAAAAGAGCCACAAGGCTGGATTCTTTTTGTCCACCTCATGCTCCTCCTCTTTCACCTGGAGCTCACCTCTCACCTGCATGCTAGGGTGCATTTGACCCTTTAAGTCAGGGTCGGGTACAGGGTCATGAATACTCAAGCCATGGGGTGGATCTGCCTTGAACAAGCCCTTCTAGAAGCTGGCTGTGGCTCCACAGTCTCAGCAGAGGCGAAGCTGACTTTCTCATGGGCACTGCTGTTGGCTCTTAGACGCTTCACATCCTTGGGGATCATCATTCCCTGCAGTTCCCTTGACTTGAGGGGATGCAAAAGGCGATGCCAAAGAATGTACAAACTACTGCAGGGTTTCACTCATCTCACATGCTGGCAAAGTAATGCTCAAAATTCTCCAAGCCAGGCTTCAACAGTACATGAACCATGAACTTCCAGATGTTCAAGCTGGAGTTAGAGAAGGCCGAGGAACCAGAGATCAAATTGCCAACATTCATTGGATCACAGAAAAAGCAAGAGAATTCCAGAAAAACATCTACTTCTGCTTCACTGACTATGCTAAAGCCGTTGACTGTGTGGCTCACAACAAATTGTGGAAAATTCTTCAAGAGATGAGAATACCAGACCACCTTACCTGCCTCCTGAGAAATCTGTATGCAGGTCAAGAAGCAACAGTTAGAACCAGACATGGAACAATGGACTGGTTCCAAATTGGGAAAGGAGTATGTCAAGGTTGTATATTGTCACCCTGCTTATTTAACTTATATGCAGAATGTATCATGCGAAATGCCGGGCTGGATGAAGCACAAGCTGGAATCAAGATTGCTGGGAGAAATATCAATAACCTCAGATATAAGATATCATTCTTATGGCAGAAAGCAAAGAGGAACTAAAGAGCCTTTTGATGAAAGTAAAAGAGGAGAGTGAAAAGCTGGCTTAAAACTCAACCTTCAAAAAACTAAGATCATGATACCCAGTCCCATCACTTCATAGCAAATAGATGGGGAAACAAAGGAAACAATTTTCTTGGGCTCCAAAATCACTGCAGATGGTAACTGCAGCCATGAAATTAAAAGAGCTTGCTTCTTGAAAGGAAAGCTGTGACCAACCTAAATGGCATATTAAAAAGCAGAGACATTATGACTCAGCTGGTAAATAATCCGCCTAAAATGTGAGAGACCTGGGTTCGATCCCTGGGTTGGGAAGATCCCCTGGAGAAGGGAAGGGCTACCCATTCCAGTATTCTGGCCTGGAGAATTCCACGGACTGTACAGTCCATGGGGTCGCAAAGAGTCAGACACAACTGAGTGACTTTCACTTCACTCCACATTATTTTGCAGACAAAGGTTTGTATAGTCAAAGCTATCGTTTTTCCAACAGTCATGTATGGATGGAGCATTGGACCATAAAGAAGGCTGAGTGTCAAAGAACTGTTGCTTTTGAACTGTGGTGTTGGAGAAGACTCTTAAGAGACCCTTGGACTTACAAGGAGATCCAACCAGTCATTCCTAAAGGAAATCAATCCTAAATATTCATTGGAAGGACTGATGATGAAGCTGAAGCTCCAATACTTTGGCCACCTGATGGGAAGAACTGACTCATTGGAAAAGACCTTGCTACTAGGAAAGATTGAAGGCAGGAGGAGAAGGGGATGACAGAGGATGAGGTGGTTGGATGGCATCACTGACTTGATGGACATGAGTTTGAGCAAGCTCTGGGAGCTGGTGATGGACAGGGAAGCCTGGCATGCTGCAGTCCATGGGGTCACAAAGAGTTGGACCTGACTGAGCGACTGGACTGAACCTGTTCTGGGGGCTCCTTCCTCAGCCAGAGGAAGGCTGTGCCCACCTCCAGCTTCCTCCTGCTGTGTTGCCCTCTGGCCCCACACATTGGCTCAACCAAACTCATACCATGCAGATGTCTCTCCTGCGTGGCCCATGGGAAACCAGGCATCCCTGTGGCTGAACCCGACACAGCCCGTGTCTCTCGGGCAGCCACAGGCCGCTTCACTGTCTCACCTGTCAATCAAAGCTCTCTTGGGGACCTGCTCTTAGGTGAGGGCAGCAGAACCCTCAACCCGGGCCATCTGAGTGCCTGAAATCTGAAGACAGAAATAATTTACAAATATTCTCCTTCTCGGACTTCCCTGGTGGCTCAGACAGTAAAGAATCTGCCTGCAATGAGGGAGACCCAGGTTCGATCCCTGGGTCAGGAAGGTCCCCTGGAGAAGGGAATAGCAACCCACTCTAGTATTCTTGCCTGGAGAATCCCATGGACAGAGGAGCCTGGCAGGCTACAGTCTGTAAGTAGTCCATAAGCAAAAGAGTCAGATACAGCTGAGCGACTAACACTTACACTTCTCTTTCTTGCCCCTGTCTCCATCCTTTTCTGTTCTCAAATCAGTGAGAGGCTCCTGATCACCTCCTTTGGAAGTTCTACATGAACAACTTGGCTTTAGAATTTCATCTTTTATATTCTGGTGGTTTTCTCAAAACTTTGGTTTAGCCGCCCACCTCTGAATGGTTTTGCTGAGAAAAATAAACCTCTATTGTTTCAGTTCAGTAGTCTATCACCAGGCATGCAAAGTAGCTCAGCCACTTCAGCTGGCTTCATGGTTCTCCTGGCACAATAAAGTTCAAGTGGGTGATTTATAATAGTGAAAAATCAGAAATGTCAACCACAGGAGACTCAACAAATGAAACATGCATTTGATGGAAAATTATACAGCCTTTTCAAATGATACTTGGGAAGAATCGAAATATAGGAACATAGAAAAATGTTCATATTTTGTTAAATTATAGAAGAAAATTGACTTCCCTGGTGGCTCAGATGGTAAAGCATCTGCCTATAACGCAGGAGACCCAGGTTCAATCTGCGTTCAATGGGTTGGGAAAATCTCCTAGAGAAGAAAATGGCAACCCACTCCAGTGTTCTTGTATGGAAAATCCCATGGACAGAGGAGCCTGATAGGCTACAGTCCATGGGGTCGCAAAGAGTTGGATACGACTGAGCAACTTCACTTCACTTCACTTCATAGAGGAAAAAGACTAACAGGAAATATGTCAGAAAGATCAAAGTCCAGTTTGGTTGAAAAACCATCACATGCACATTATATATGCATAGAGAACAGCTGGGTGAATACACAAGACACACAGGTATCAGCGTCTGCCTCTGGGGAGGGTCCTGGGGATGAAGCGGGGGTGGGGGTTGTGACTTCGGAAGGTATCAATCAGATGCATATATTGCATTTTCAACTAAAGAAACTGACAGTGTTTTTTTTTTTTTTAAGTTTGATACTTTAGAGGGAAAAGGGTAAAAATAGTTTTCTCTGAATGGAAGATTTAATAGAGATTTAAAAAAAATCTTTTTCTTCGTTTCTCCTGTATTGCCAGATCATCACGTGTTACTGAAATAAACAGGAAAAGGGACTTTCCTGGCCATCCAGTGGCTAAGATTCCATGCTCTCTATGCTCCCAATGCATGGGGCCTGGATTGATCCCTGGTCTAGGAACAAATCCCATATGTCGCAGCTAAGATCTAGCAGACACAAATAAATAAATATTTAAAGCAGAAAGAAAATAATCAGGAAAAAAAAGCCACACACCCACAGAAAAATGCCCTCCTGCCTGTTGCCTGCCTTTCCCTCACTGAACGGTTTTAAAGCCACAAGTAATAAGTGGGCGCAGATGGTTGGGCTCCGTCGGGGGAGAGGATGGTCTCGAGCAGGGTGGCGGAGCTCAAGCAGGGGGACAGGACTTGGTGGGGGGAGCCTGGGGGAGGCACTCAGAGCCCGGGAGGGGTGAGGAGGGTTTCCTGGTGTGTCAAAGTTGGAGCAGGCGGGGAGGGCGTCCACGCACTGAGACGACCTGGCCAGGGTGACCGAGATTGCAGTGGGGTGAGAAGGGCCGCTCGGCAGAGAGGCAGCCTGGTGCTGAGTGTTGACACCCAAAACCCACCCATGCTGGGGAGAGGCAGGCAGCAGAGAGAGGGAGCTGGCTACACATGGAAGCTGGCAAATGAGGAAGAATATTAGAGACAATGGAAGGCAGTGTTTCACTGTTGGAGCCGGGGTGCAGAAAGGAAGACAGTTTGAATGAATCCGTGGGGTTGGCCTGGGGTCAGAAGTATTGGTGTGCACTCATGGTTTTCAACATCTAGCGTGTGTGTGTGTGTGCACACGCGTGTGTGTGTGTGTGTGTGTGTGCGTGCGCACTCAGGCACTTCTACCTCTTTGCGACCCCATGGACTGTAGCCCACCAGGCTCCTCTATCCATGGAATTTCCAGGCAAGAATACTGGAGTGGGTTACCATTTCCTACTCCAGGAAATCTTCCCATCTCCGGGATCAAACGCACATCCCCGTGTCTCTTGCACTGGCAGGCAGATTCTTTACCACTGAGCCACCTGGGACGCCTTTTCAACATACAGAGAGATGCAGAAATAAGCAGAGATCTAAATGCATATTTATGTGAATATATGTATAAGCAAATATATATGCTGTCTAAGCTCAGTCTGCTATAATAAAATATCATAAACTGAGTGGCTTAAACAATAGCTTCCCCCCTGCCCCAACCCCCATAGTTCCGGAAACTAGGAAGTCCGAGATCAAGGGTGCAGGTTTGACTCCTGGTGAGGGCCCTCTTCCCGGCTTGCACTGGGTTGGCCACCTCCTCACTGTGTGCTCACCTGGCCTTTCCTCAGTGCACCCTGCTCCTCTGCTTATAAAGCCTCTAATCCCATGGTGAGGAAACCACTCTAATGACCTCATCACCTCCCAAAGGCCTCACCTCCAAATACCATCACACTGGGTTACAGCTTTAACATATGTATTAGGGGGACACACACATTCGGTCCACGGCAGGTATATACACAGGTGTATATGTCTCATTCCATGTTACGTGCACATACCCATACACGAACACTGCGTCTATTCCCTACCTCTGTCCACTCAGAGGGCCGGGGAGTGATGACACCCCAATATCAGAGAGCAAAGCTAGCACCCAGATCTTGGCTTTTAAATACTGTTTTCCTCTGAAAGGGACCTGGATTCCTTGCCCAAACAGCCAGTTCCAGGTCTGGGATGAGGAAAGCACAAGATGAACCTGGAACATCTTGTGCCAAAATGCAAAGGGTGCTCAAAGAATTGTGAGGACACATCAAAGGGACACAAAGACAGCTTGAGTGAGTTCCCAATGGTCAAGCAGGGGACAACACGTCCTTAAGATGAATAACTGTCATCGTGAATTGTAACCTTTGAATAAAAGAAAAAGCCACTAACCCCTACTGACAGAAGTAAATCAAAGAATAAATTGAAAAGTTTCTGGAGAAAACAGGAGGCACAAAGTAACTTCCCCTAAAACACTTGTTAATTACCAAGAGGAAAAAATATTTTTATAGTGGTGGAGCCTGGCAGACACCACCTTAATCGAGTGTTCAAAGCCAAAGCATCCGTAACGAGACACAACAAAAGTGCAGCCCATCTGATAGGATGCAGTGAGAACACAGCGTCACTTCTGCGATATTCCTGCCAAAGATGGATATGCTACATCTAATCACGAGGAAACACCAGCTTGGGGGACATAATACAAACAACTGTAATCTTCAAATGCGCCAAGATCAGGAAAGTCAGGGAAAGATTAAGGAACTGTTTCAGACAGGAGACAAGAAAAGAGGACTAAATGCGGCTCATGCTCCTGAACTGGATCCTCCGGCTGCAAAGGACAATACCAGGACAACTGGCGAAACGTGCATGGGGTCTGAGGACTGGACGCCAGCAACATCTCTATTTAATTTTCAGATTTTGATGGTTGTATGGTGGTGATAGAGGAGAATGTCCTTATTTTCAGGAATCACACAGTAAAGTCTGAGCGGGTGACTGGATTTCACTCCCAAATGGTTCAGGAAAAATAAAATTCTTTGTACTAAACCTCTAATTTTTCTCCAAGTCAGTGATCATTTCAAATCTTTAAAAAAAAAAAAAAACAATAAATTCAATTTACATATATGAGTTAAATATCCCTAAATACAGAATAGGGTTTCCCTGGTGGCTCAGAGGTTAAAAAAAAAAAAATCCGCCTGCAATGCAGGAGACATGGGTGTGATCCTTAGATTGGGACGATCCCCTGGAGAAGGAATTGGCAACCCACTCCAGTTTCTTGCCTGGAGGGTCCTATAGACAAAGGAGCCTGGTGGGCTACAGGCGACGGGGTCACAAAAGAATCGGACATGACTTAGTGACTGAACAACAAAGACGACAAAAGACACTGCAGGTCTACTTTATTTGTGCACGATCGGAGCATAAGCAGCCATCTGCATACACAGCAACAGGGGCCTAGAAGCACACAGAGACCGCCCTATGCTGAGCCGGGGGTTGCGGCCCCTTGCCTGCAGAGCGGGGCCAGCCTCTGACGGCTTCCTGACTGCAGCTGGAGGCTGGGCCCCTCCCTAGAATATCTAGCTCTATCCCCCACCCTCCCACCCTCCGTCAATTCTGAGAGAACAGCTTCCAAACATCCTAGAAGATTCAGAAATCAGAAATTCACAATTGCCGACCTCAGAAATCATTAAAATCCCAAACATTCTTCTATTTGAGGATCCCCGGGGCATGTCCCAGACAGCCTCATACCCCTGCTGGTGGCACCCATTGTGACCTGAGGGTTCGGAGTCAGACAGAGGAGGTTCTACGCGCAAGCTTCTCTGAGTCTGTGCCTCAATCACTCCATGCATAAAACAAGAAGTGGGGGGACTTCCCTGGCAGCCCAGTGTTTGGGACTTTGCCTCCCAATGCAGGGAGGGATGCGTACAAGTTCAATCCCTGGATGGGTAGCTAGGATCCCACATCTTGCAGCCAAAAGGCCAAAATGTAAAATAGAAGCCATGTTGTAACAAATTCAATAGAAGACTTTAAAGATGGTCCACATCAAAAAATTCTTAAAAAGACAAGAAGAGGGCTGTGGTGGGGATGAGGTAACATACTCCATAGGCCCCACGCCCTGTACCGGGTACATGACAAGCTCAGTGAACAGGAACTGTTTCCCTTTATCAGTTAAACATTCATGTTTCCTTTCCTGGACTCCAGAAATGTGGTCACCACTTCAGTAAAAGCTAGAAGTACCAAAAGCCAGTCGGGCTGGGCTCAGATGTGTGCTCTATTTTTAGCCACGTGAACTTGGGACCCCAGTGAGGTTTTATGAGACTTGCGTTATGGCTCCAGGCTTCCTTCTGGCACAGGGTGAGGGCGAGGTTGCTGGCTGGGGTGACAGACCAGGGAAAGTCAAAGTGAAGGGAAGCTTTTCAGAAGCCACACTATTCCAGTTAGAGACCCTCATCCCTTGGCAAAGTGAGGGGTTTCTGGGAGGAAGCTTATGCAGACCCTATTTTCCATACTCAGTAATACGTTGTTTAGTTGCTAAGATGTGTCTGACTCTTTGTAACCCCATGGACTACAGCCCTCCAGGCTCCTCTGTCCATGGCATTTCCCAGGTAAGAATACTGGAGTGGGCTGCCAGTCCCTTCTCCAAGGGACCTCTCCGACCCAGGGATCAAAGCCACATCTCCTGCACTGGCAGGCAGACCCTTTATAACCGAGCCACCTGGGAAGCCCCAGCAACATGTTCTCAACACCCGTTGTCTAAGAACGGCAGATAAAGAAGAAAGGAAACACCCGATGAGGCAAGATGCTTCAGCCAAGAGGGAACATCACGGTGGCAAGTGACGTAGAAATTAAGGAAAGACACAGCTGCCAAGTAGGCACCAGATAAGCAAAGGGGTCGCTGGCGACCCCACTGAGAGAAGCTGTCCCTCAGTTTGGGGCTGATACTGGTTTTTGGTGGATTAAGAAGCCTGGGCAGAGCAGAGTGGAGATTATTCCTTTAAGACACATGGTGAAGGGATGAGAAGGACTAGTGAGTGGAGCAAGGGCGGGATGCAGAAAAGTGGGTTCAGGATATTGGCGGTGTGGACAGTGGTGTGGGCTGCAGTGCGTGGAAAAGCAGGCACGGATGGCCCCGGACTTGATGACAGCGGAGCCAAGTCTCAGGAGAGGTGGGATGGGGAGAAGTGGGCACAGGTGGCTGGGTCACTGTGGATGAGCAGAGCAAAGAAGGGAAGAGGGGAGAACCACCGAGCAAGCCTAGGCCTGATGAGTAGGGGCCCAGGGGCTCTGGGGAGGGAGACCTACCGGGGAAGGGAGTGTCTTCCTCTGTACTGGCTGCAGTCGGGCACACCATGGCCCGGATGGTGAGGATGCTCCTGGTATCCCTGCCCCAGGATTCCAGGGAAGCGGTTTCATCAGCTGCACCCCTGACTGCAGGTGTGGGGAGAAGCTGGCCTGACCCGGGGGTTGTGCCCAAGCAGGGTGACATGAGCAAGAGCCCGGGGTGAGGGTGCAGAGGCTGCCAGTGAGAAGCCCCTCAGGGATGTGAAGGAGCCAGTGGGGAGCTCTGTGTACGCTCTGAGCCCAGCATCCTGCAGAGGGGTTACTCACTGCTGACTCAGACCCAGGTGCTCATTTGCATGTTATTCATTTCAAGCCAAAAAAAAAAAAAAGAGCAGGAATACTAAGAGCATCTCATTCCCCCTTCCCAAAGAGCCAGCCCAGATCTCCCCAGTGCTCCTGTGCCTGTGCTGTCTCGCTGACCTAGAACTCTTTCCCCCTTGGAGGGCTCCCCTCAATCATGCCCACACCACTGTCCGTGAAATCTGCAACGTTCATTTCCTCTCCAAGAACACCAAGGTAAGTTTTCATTTTGAGTTAAATGCTCAGAGCATGGCCCTTACTACTGCCAAGTATTCTGGCTGTATCATTGTCTCCTCCCACCACGATGTCACCTCCATGAGGAGAGGGGCGTGGTTTTTGTATCCCTGTTCCTAGAACAGTGCCTAATACACAGTAGGTGCTCAATAAACACATTCGATGACTGAAGGCCCTGTTCCAAGCACTTTAACTACACCTTTCCACCCTGGGCATGTTCCAGTTGAGAACACGGAGATTGAGAGAGGCTAAATGTTTTCCCCAGGTTATTCAGACTGCAAGTACAAAGAAAGCCCCGAGTATCAGGCTGGCCTGCCCACACGTCATGCAATCATTCAGAAGCTGCTGGATGAGTTTATTGGGCAACCACTCCTATGAAGCTGATTCATGCTAACCCGACTCTGACAAGAACATCCCTGACAAGAAAAAGCAAACGTACTAATTTACATACAAACAAAAATAAACTACCAAGGAGCTGAAATGCTCTGAGCAGTTGGATGGCTCAGTGCAGCCCCAGTTGGACATGTGTTGTGGCTAAGGAAGGCAGAGGAACATCCTCCAGCTTGGGCAGGAGCCAGCTCTGGGAACTGGACTCCAGGAGCCCCACTGGGCTGACCGGTCAGGATCCTGCCTCCAGTAGGAGCAGTGACACACGGCTACCTGAGCTCTCCACTTGCCGGGAGAGCCAGCCTCCAGCCTCCTGGGGCCCTCCCAGGTTCTCATTTGGGGAGAAATGCTTGTCGAATAATGAGTGGACCTTCCCCCTTCCAACTCCATATATGGTTTTCACCGACTCTTCAGTGACTGCTTCTCATTCATAAGGGGAAACCCTACATGTACCAGGAAGTCATACTGTTTAACAGCTCTGACCCCAGTGTCTAGGGAAGCCCATTTCTGTGAATCCAGGCCTCCACTTGGGTTCCTGCCAGTTTGAGCCACTGAGGGTGTTGATGTCCTGCCTATGGTTTGAATTTTGGGGATCTCTCTTATAATTCTCTGTTCCCTGCAGCTAAGAGGGCTTCAAACCACAGGGGAATATAAGATGGAAGAGCAACCAAAACGACTTCAGAGGGACTTCCCTGGTGGTCCAGTGGCTGAGACTCCACACTCCCAATGCAGGGGGCCCGGGTTCGATCCCTGGTTGGGGAATGAGATCCCACATGCCGCAAGGAAAGATCCCGCAGAACGCAGCAAAGATCGAAGAGCCCGTGTGCCACAATTAAGACCCAGCCCAGCTAAAGAAATAAATAGATGAAAAAAGTTTGGAAAGCAAACATAATGTGGACAGTTGAGAATCAGAGAAGAATCTAGGCCTTTCCAGAAAGAGATTCTTTGGCAATGGAGTCCCTTAACTGTTAGTGGAAACCAAGGCATGACTTTGCTTCTTTTCTACTACTTAGCAGTTATTTTCCAGCAGAACATTAGAAAAAAAACAAACCCAATTCCCAGTACCTGGGCGAGAGCAATGTAACCACCACCAACACAGCTGTTAACACGGCTGATGCTCGTTGCGGTCAGCTGCTTTAGTCCAGTTAAAGGCCTGGCAGGGGAGACATTCTGGCCAGCTTAGCAAGGAGAGGAATCCGAGAGTAGCACCACAGATGGTGGGTGGCAGATGCTAACAGAGAACAGGGCAGAAGCCAAGAGGGACCACACCGTCTCAGAGTTGAGCAACAGGCTGATAAATACTCAGCCCAGCCAACAGCCCATGAAGCTCAGGAAGCCAGGGAGGGTGTGGAAGTTTCTTTAGTTAATAGCTTTCCATTCTTCTCAACCATAAATTTGTCAGCCTATGTCTTTTCGAGGAGCAAGTATATCAGCTTCAGGTAACCATCTTCACCATAGTATGGCCAAAGAGCAAAGGTGAAAACACACAGTTTGCAACTGGGCTCCAGGAGAGTCATTTGCCTCGCAGAAGCTGGGAGTTTTCAAGTAACTGGATGCCAATCATTCAGTCCTTCTATTACAGCACAGCGGGTGGTTAGCAGTGTAGGCTCAGAGCCACACACGCATGGGGCTAACAGACCCACCATACCCATGATAAACTTCAGCCACTTGGAACCGGTTTCCTCAGCTGTTAAGCAAGGATAGAGGTGCCTATGTTCTTGGGTGTTGGTGCGATCATGTTTGATAGCGAATACAAACCATCTGGCACATAGTATGTGGTAGTCACGGTTTAGTTACTAAGTCCTATCTGACTCTTGTGACCCCATGGACTGAGCCCCACCAGGTTCCTCTGCCCATAAACTTCTCCAGGCAAGAATACTGCAGTGGGTAGCCACTCCCTTCGCTAAGGGATCTTCCCGATCCAGGGATCGAACCTGGGTCTCCTGCATCTCCGGTACTGCAGGAGGATTCTTAACTGCTGAGCCCCACCAGGGAGGCCCCAGCACATAGCATGGTACAGAGTAAATGCTCAAAGAACCTTAGCTGTCACTTCACAGCTATCAAAGTCCAGACGGTGCTGTTCCATATCGTCACAGACCTGCTGTGTCCCATAAATTCCTCCAGCTCATGGTCATACGTATCAGAAAGTAACTCTGTATGTACGGCAGCAGAGGCGATCTTATGGTTGGAAATTAACAAAAGCTATTATTACCAATTGCTATTACTGTCTTAAGCTACTTGGTCAAGTTGTGACTATAGAAATTCTCAAGGGTCCATGATAATTTCTTCTATTAGGAGTCCAGGTATGATTCAAAAGCAGAAAGCACTGCTTTCCTAGGTAGCAATAGCTTTCATTATTAGCTATAATCCAACTAAACAAATTTTTTTTCCATCTCTAGTTTTAAGGAAATATAGACTTGGTGTTTTCCCTAAAGCAACACTTGGGAATATGCCAGATCAGTCCCACACTTAATATAATTATTTTAATTTTCTGTATATACATCTTCAGACATCAAATAACAATGGGTGTGCAAAACAACAGTGGGGTGCCCTAAGATTTCCAAGAATTCAGATATGCAAATAAACCAGGGCAGGGGAGGAGCTGATGCACTTACCAAAGTCTCCATCCTCTAAACGTTCTAGTTATCTTGTTAGTGCAGGGTGGGTGCTGGAATGACCGGAGCAGAAGTTAAGTTGCTCATCACATCGAGCTGAGTGGAAGTAGATAAAAAGGCGGGAGAAGGCAAAGGCAAAGAGAGTCCCAGCTCCCTCCTTCACTCGCTGTGACCTTGAGAAACTTGCATGTATCTGAGCTTCAGTTCCACCCATGTACCCGGGATAACGATGCCTACGGCATAGGACTGGCTCAGGTGCGTTACAGCACTAGGAAAACAAAGGGCTTCATCAGCACCGAAGCACCACACAAAAGAGAGACGCCACTAAATGCGCGGCTTCTAGCAGAGGGTCCGCTCATCCTGGGCCCCGCCCGCCCCGGCGATGCCCTCCTTATCTTGCTCACTCCAGCGCGGGATGGCTCTGCCCTGTCCTCAGCATCCCCCCACACCTCCGCCCACAACACCGGGGACAGCCCCTAGATTTCCAGGTGCTGCGCGACAAACCACCCTTCTCCCTGCCCCCAAGCTCAAGGAATGGGCACACAGACAACTTTCCCCAGAGCTGAAAGTAGTTGAAAGATTGATGGTCGGGGCGGGGGGCGGGGAGGTAGAGGAGACAGGGAGGGATAAAGAGAGGATTTTTAGGGCAGTGAAACTATTCTGTATGGTACTATTAATGTAACTAATGGTGGGTACATGTCATGACACACCTGTCCAAAACCACAAATATACAAGACTGAACCCTAATGTAAACTAGGGACTCTGGGTGATGATGATACATCAATGTAGGTTTGTCAAGTGTCACAAATGTACCCCCCCCACACCCCGGTGGGGAGTGTGGACAGGAGGGGGGAGTGTGCATTTGTGGGAACAGTGGAGTGTATGTAAATTGTTATACCTTCCAATCAAGCTCTTTGTGAACCTAAAACTGCTCTAAAATAGTCTATTTTAAAAAATGATTTTATACACATAAAGAGATCTGCTATTGAGATGGGCTCTGACAAATGCGGATATTTAAGAAATCCAGTTCTTTATTTAACATCAAAGCCAACATCAAGTGTTTATTTAAAAAAAATAGCGGCCCCTGCTTTGAATGGGGGTGAAGATCTACATAGAATTTACAACTCTAGGCTAACAGGAAACTATATGATATCCTATAAAACAGAAATTCTGCAGCAGACCTCACAATAAACATTTCCAGATTCTGTGCTCAGAGCCACTAACTACTGCCTAAACACATCTTAAACGGAGAGCTTTGTGGAAACATTTCTCTAAGGACAAATGCAGCAGATATGCTTTAAATAAACCAAAGTTGCAACAAATAAATCATTCCTAAAACAATCAAGATATGTTACTTTCAGCTTCTTATAAACAGAGAATTGCATTGACTTTAGAAAATTATAGATCTGCTTTATACCTTCTGGGTTACCACAGTGATTAAATGTACCTTTCTTTTCAGAAAAATTTCTTAACTACTTTTAATAGGCCATTTCATTCTTTTTAGTGATTTATCTTTTTAGATCAACTCTTTCCTTAGCATATATGCTAAACTTCTTATAACACCTCTCTCCAGATAAAGTCCTGAATTTTAAATAATGCCATTTCATCCTACCCCCCCCAGTTCCTCAAAATTATGAAAAAATATGCAAAATCAACCATTTAATCATACATGTTCATATTATTAGCAAGTATATTTAAGTGTTTTCCCAAACCAATACAACTGTATTTGGATTCAATGCAAAAATGTTCCATCTGACGCAAAATAACTTGGTATCTAAAAAACAAAGGAAAAGGACCTAAGTAAGTAGTTGCCTAAGAGAACTAGTTCCTCTCACTATTACTGAACCCACAATTAAACCTGATACACTAGAAGAATGACAAGATGAGAAACATACATAGTGGGGAAATACACAAATGAAAACCAGAGTGACAGAGGAGGAGGAGGAAGGCTAAAATCACACAGATGCTCACTGATAGATAGGGAGGGGTAGTAACACATTATGGGCTGTGAGGGAGAGGGGAGAAATTCAGAAGACTTTATCAATAGATCACAGCAACCATATAAGCTAAACAACTCTACGTGCTAGACACTAGGGACTCTACTTTCACTGCCCCAAATCAGCAATGGAATATTTTTATTTCCTGCTTCATTGTTGGTTTCCTCTTGGTGGGGAGGGGGGAACTGAATGGGAGGATGTTTTGTTTTGACTCAACCTTACTCAAAATAAAAGCTGCAATAACCAACTCAAAACCCACAAGAGAGTATTCTTAGGTTTTTCTTTTGTCCTCAGCAGACATCATTATCCTGGTGATCATGAAAATAATATGTCACCAAAAAATCCAGCGCTAGAACCCAATGCCCAGTATCTTTAATCACTTAAGTTCACGGAGGGAGCAGGCACTTAGCCATCCCACAGATGGCTTTCATCTCTAGGTATGCAGATGACACTGACTGCCAGGGAAAGGTGGGGAAAAGGATTCATTAACTTAAATGTAAATTGAATACCAAATTCCACAATATGTCATAGCAAGATCACTATTTTTATTGTATATTTATAACATTTTATTTAATCTCCTTAGGCAGTGAAAAGCAGCAGCGGCAGGAAGAGTTTATTCTTTAAGAGAATAATAAACTGCAGAGTGTAAAAGTCTCTTTGGAGGATACCATCTTATTAAAAAGCTTCAGGAACTTTCAACGAGACTTGAAAATAAATACACTCTGTAGGTTGAGCACATGCAAGTGAAACAAGGTTTCTGAAGTCTAATGAGAATCACTGGAAATAAGAGTTCTTAAAAATAAAAATTCACCGTCAGGTGGAGTGACTTAGACCCTAAAATATTTCAGAAGAGAGTCAGTTTCGAGCAGCTTCTGTTAACAGCTGCAGGTTGCAGGGGCCCGAATCCTGTTGCTTTCTGTTTACTTCTCCATCTCTCTCACCGGGGAGGAGAGACACTGATCACAAGTCTGGGAAGCATCAAAGCAAAGGTGCCGGGCTGAGCAACGGGGGCATGAGGAGCAGGCTCGAGCCTTCTTGGGTCCTCCCAGAACTTTTATCTCAAGGGCCGGGAATCAATCCCCTCTCTAAACTACCAGTAGCATCCACACCCACCCCACCCCCTGGCTTGTCCAAAGTGGCCTCAGAAAGGTTCACAGAATCAAGAGGACCCATCCAGGAGGCAGCTTGATTCAAGGGCGTAAGTTACATCCAGCCCTTACCCACATGGAGACTGAAGCCCGAGGACAACAGGGAATGCTGCCCATGAAAACAGAACCGATTCCTTCTCTGGATCCAGAAGCTGTCTCCATCTCCTGGACTGGATGGATAGAGACCAGGGGAGAGTCTTGCAGTGAAGGGGGACAGAGCCATGAGAAGAGGAAGGACTGTAACTCCCTCTTCCCTGAATGCAAGGTACTTGAAGCCAAAGATTTCATGAAACAATGTTTATTGTTGTAAATAACTCAAGTCTGGAATTAGATGGTAGCCACAGTCACTTACATGTGAATGGACTAAAACCACTGAATTGTAAACTTAAAAAAAAAATAAAAGCAAGCAAATCTGAGTTGTATACGTCTCACCCACACTGGACTCGTACCATATGCTCGATGGTTCCGTTCTCTCAAACGGTGGCCTATGTCACATTTTTGAAGATTTTCCTAAGAGCGTGCGTGCATGCAAAGTCACTTCAGTTGTGTCCGATTCTTTGCAACCCTATGGACTGTAGTCCGCCAGGCTTCTCTGTCCATGGGATTCTCTAGGAAAGAATACTGGGGTGGGTTGCCATGCCCTTCTCTAGGGGTTCTTCCCGATCCAGGGATCAAACCTGCATCTCCTGCGACTCCTGTACTGCAGGCAGATTCTCTTCTGCTGAGCCACCAGGGAAGCTTTATTTGCAGAAATATTGCACTTAAAATTTAAATCTGGGTCATTTGATGTTTTCTGGAAGATAACATACACTAACACCCTCCTTTTTGTCTTCAGATAACAAAACAGCTGGTGGGAGGAGGGGATGAACCAGTTTCCATTAACATCTTCTAGAGCTTCTTTTTTGTGACAGAAACACAGATTTAAAAGACAGTATCATCTGGGCTCAAGAGAGTAAATGACATCCCCCCAATTGGCCAAAGATGTTGACTTCTGCATGCTCTCACCTCAGCAGAAGTGTGACTGCTCCATCTACCTCCCTTAGAACTTATCCTAAGAGACAGAGGGCAACCTTGGCTCAGACACTGAATCTAATTTATTTTATTCTTGCAGGTCTTTCAGGGTCTGCCAAGGACCCTCTCAATCTTCACGCAGGTCACCTGCACCCACTGGTCTAAATGCCACCCCCTTAAACCACATATTCTATTTTCTTCCCCTTGTACCATGTTCCCACTTCAGGGCACTTTAGCTTAGAAACTATGATCCTGCTATCCTTTCTTGAAGAGACAGAGAAAAAAAAAACAAACTTGAAACATGAACAGCCTTTTTTATTTACTGAGTACACTTTGCCAGCCCTCACAGACTGAATAAAACGAATCACAGAAAACAAAACACATCCTGAGAGCGGCTGATCACAGTGAAAATTTGCTGGAACACACATACAGTGCTTTTTGGACCTCAATTAAAGACACAGTTTGAAGAGGGATTGGAGAGCATCTCTATATGCCTGGAAGGTGGTGCGTTCGACAGTCAGTGAAGGTGGAATCAGGACTGGACTATGGCTCCCTGGGTGTAAGAAGGCAAGACCCATTCATAAATCCTCAAGTCTCACCATTTAAGAGCAATAGAAAGCCTAGGTTGACTTTTGATGGACTAACAGGTAAACTGCAAGATTCCCATGTGACAGTCACACACAGTTGGCCACGGTGGACACTGGGCACACGGGGGACCGATGGTCAGCAGTGGACACTGGGACAGATTACATGGGATCTACTGTGCTTTCACAGGCCCCACAGGCTCAAAGGTCACCGTCTGAGCATCTTCCCCTCCCCAAGTCCTGCCACATCTTCACTGCTTACAGGACTCGAGGGGAAATGTAACCCTAGCAACGGTGAAGCTCAATATCGACAGAGACTTAAGAGAGACTGAAAATCTCTCTTCTGGGTCACTGATTACACCACGTGCTTGGCAACCAGAGGCTGACTGTGCTGAGCTGGGCAGGTGGGCAGGAGACCAGGACTGATTAAGGCAGTGAGCAAGGTGGGGAGAGCCCGGAAACAGATTCACGGAACCACGCACAGGGACCCAGCTGGCGAGTGCCACCGAGTGACGAGAACTGTAGTTATTTACAACGCAGAGCCCCAGTCCTTGTATTCGTCCGTCGGCACAAATGTTCCTTTTAAAGTTTGGTAGTATGCACAGAGTTTTCTTTAAAATAAAAACTTGAAAGGATGTGAGGACAGGAACCGGAGACTTCATCTTGGTATTATTATCCTTTCTATGGCGCACAGAATGTGGTCCCAGTTTTTACAAAATATCGCAAAGAGAGTCACAGCGAAGAAGGTGCCGAGGATGTGGAAGCGGCTCTTCATCATGGGCGAGATGAACTTGGCGATGGTGGACACGCACACCAAGATGACGGTCATGAAGGCGAGGACGACATTGATGCACTTGCCCAGCAGGACTTTGGCGTTCACCGTGTCCGTCTGCAGGGCTTGCTGCTCCTGCTGATGGAGCTCCAGCTTCGAGATGCGGGTTTGGCAGGACTCCAGGGCTTCCTGTGGGCGAGAGGGAGAGCGAGGATCAAACGCTGTTGGGGCAATACGGGAGCGTGAGCCAGGACGTGCACGGGGCCGCCCCACTCAGGACCCTGCTGCTGGGGCAGCTTCACACCGACGCTGACCAGGACGTGCACGGGGCCGCCCCAATCAGGACGCTGCTGCTGGGGCAGCTTCACACCGACGCTGACCAGGATGTGCATGGGGCCGCCCCGCTCAGGACCCTGCTGCTGGGGCAGCTTCACACCGACGCTGACCAGGACGTGCACGGGGCCACCCCAATCAGGACGCTGCTGCTGGGGCAGCTTCACACCGACGCTGACCAGGACGTGCACGGGGCCGCCCCACTCAGGACGCTGCTGCCACCGACGCTGATGGTGACAATGGTGGTGATGACAGACAGAGGTGTCAGATAAGAATCCCAGGGCTCGCCTTATCCTGCTATTCATGGATAGAACGAGCATGCCTCTACAACCGTGAAATACCATGAATAAGGCATTTACGGGCAGGTATTTTGGTTTTTGGACGCACTGCACAGCATGTGGGATCTTAGTTCCCCGACCAGGGATAGAACCCAGGCCCTGCACTGGAGGCACAGTGTCTTAACCACTGGATCCCCGGGGAAGTCCCACAGTTAGGTATTTTGACTCCGCCTCTATGTAGATTAAGTGCATAAAATACCGGCATCTGGTGGAACCCTCAGGGACAAACCAGAGGAGGGGGTGGGGTCCCGTTTTGCAACAGAGGACTACCTCCAGCAATGGAGGAAGTGGCATCTCCAACTGCTGGTCCTCACGCCACTGCTCAGAGTCTGCCCATCCGCTGCAGAGCACTGGAGGACAGCGGGAGGGCCGGGGCCGTGGCCGCGGGGCTCCCGTGGCTGCTCTCTGAGCGCCGCTCCCCTGGGCCCTGCCCGAGGCCACGCCCTCTGCCTAGGTCTCGGCCGGCCAAGCTTTCATTACTTGTACTCCAGGTACACTCCAGCCCAGCTGTCTCTTCTGCGACCCAGCCGTGTGTCTACATGAGCCCCTGACATTTCCATCATTGCTGCTGTTCACTCACTAAGTCGTGTCTGACTCTTCTGTGATCCCATAGGCTGTAACTCACCAGGCTCCTCTGTGCATGGGATTTCCTGGGCAAGAATACTGGAGTGGGGTGCAATTTCCTTCTCCAGGGGATCTTCCCGACCAGGGACTGAACCCACGTCTCTTGCATCTCCTGCACTGGCAGGCAGGTTCCTCACCACTGAGCCACCAGGAAGGCCCTGACATCTCTGTCAGAGCTTCTCAGAAGCACCTCAAATGCAACGTGGCCAGTTCTGTATACATGTCCTCACCATCCTCACTCCTGCCATTAACCCTGTTTCCCCTCCAGTTCCTTTTCTCAGAAAACAGCACTTGGTGAGCCAAATTCTCATGTGAGAAGCATGAGGGGCATTCCCTGATCCAGCCCCACCCACACAACGTCTGGTATTTATCTTAACTGGTCCATTCCTCTCCCCTCCCACAGTAACCCCCCACCTAAACCACCAGGGTCTCTGCCTGCAATAACTTTACACTCGTTTCTCTGCACATCCTCTCCATCCTCAACCTCATGAATCCACTTTCCACACAGCAGCCCAGGTGATCTCTGAAAGATGTGTCTCTGGTATGGCTCTTTCTTGTAGAACATTATAAATCTTTAACGTGGCCCAGGCCCAGTCACTCTCTCCTGCCAAGCTTACCAGATAAGCCTGCTTCCTCCCCACCTTCACTGTGTTCTGGCCATACTGGCCTTATAAAGTGCTGAAAAGGACCATGTTCAGGGCCTTTGCACATGCACTGTGCTCTGCCTAAAAGGTCTGCCTCCCCACACACCACCCTGCTCCATCTTTCAGCTCCCATATCGATGGTCACATCCTGAGGGAAGCCCTCCTGGACCCACCAGACTGTCAAGCCCTGCTCTGGGCCTCCCCCCTAACCAGGGGACCAGACCTGCTCTGCACCGTGCATACCTCCAGCAGCGGGCACAAGCCGGCTGCACGCTCCAGAGACCGAATGCCAGTAAGGGGACACGAGGCTTGAAAAGGGGAAGAAACATACACCTCTCAGGAGAAAAAGACCTAGGTGGAGGCAGTACCATGACCCAGTCTGGTTCACCAGCCTATTTTCTAACTCATTTCCCAATCTTTGTTTGCTCAATTAAAATCCAGTCATGTTTTCAGATTTTAAACAAGCATAATGGCGCCAACATTGATTTACTTCCCTTTTTGTGAACATACGCTATGGGCCAAGGGCTCTCTGTTACTATAGTAACTCTCATCATACAGGCTACCAACAAAGAAGGTAAAACTTCTTCGGATCCTCACAGTCTAAACAATGCTGACTTTCTATAGCAACAGGCAAAGGGGCCCCCAGATCATGTATTCTTTTAAAATGCTTAGGTCCACAGACAGCATCCTCTGTTTTAGGCATGGCATGGAACTAGTGATGGAAGGGGGCAAAAGATCACCATTTTAGGTAGATGCATTCACCTGTGACTGGGGAGATGATTTACATATACAGAATAGATTGATTCTAGAAACTGCCTTAGAACTTCTGTCAAATTTTTAACCAAAAGAAAAAGTCAAGAAAATTAAGCAGTCAACTGTAAGGAATTTTGGTCATAGCCCTCACTAAGAAATTAAATAGTGGGCCAAAGTAAGTACTACATTTCCTGGGGATAAGGACAAAGGACAGGATTGCCTTTAGACTTTTCATTTTGAATTCAGGGTTAAAAAAACTCATTTGCTCTTTAAAACAGCAAGAAAAGCTTTGTATCCTAACAGGCAACAATTACCCTCATCTATACTACTCCATCACCTTGTATAACCCTACCTATAAGCACAAAAGAAACAAGAAAGAGGAAGCTGAGCAGGCCCAGTCACCAAAGCCCCAAGAAATATAGCTACTCATACATACTAAATAGAAAACTGACCAGCATCTGTTTTTTGTCTGATAATGTGTCAGGTAAAGATTTCAGTATTTTATCTACCTTATCCCATTTAATTCTTCTGACATACTTTCGAGGTAGAGCTTGTTAATATTTCCATTTTACAGATGAGGAAGCTGAGGCACAGCACTGACTTGTTCAGAGTCACACAGTAAGCGACAGGGGCAAGATTCTAACAAGAAAAGCCCTCCAGTCACTCGCACGGACATCCCCTTGCACTTCTGAGCTACAGGGAGAACTATAAAATGGTAAAATGAAATCTTCTGAATTTTTAAGCTCTCTTTGAAGCTCACCCCCGACCTTATCTTACCCCTTTCATCTCTAAAGTATATTTCTTTAAAAAAAGAATAACAATATAAACCCAAACACTCCCCTAAATATAAGCCAGTGGAATCCCAGATGTATGCTAAACAGCATGTTCTAATAAAACAGACTGTGCTGTTTGCCTGGCAACATGTCACATTTAAACGGGTTCATATCTTCTACACCAGTCAGCAGTAAAGTTCAGTCTCCTAGCCCAGAGCAGAAATCTGCTTGGTGTCTTCTGCACCAAGGTCCTCAGAGGCAAACAAGGCTGACGCTTTCTTTGGCTCCCAGCATCGTCCAAGCAGACAAGTGGCATTAGCAGAGGCTCAGCCCTTGACAGGAAGGAGCAAAGCATGGACAGCTGAAACTCGGGCTCACACACTGTGGGAGAAATCTGTGTTTCAGCCCCTTGTGAAGTGGGGTTGGAGAAAATAACCACACCTACAAAGAACATTTGTAAAACTGAAGCTGAGCATGACTTGGATAGTACTTTTTGTTTTCTTTTCTTAAAAAAGGCAATCTCTGGGAATGTAAATCACTGCAGCTACTGTGGAAAACAGCATAGAGGTTCCTCAAAAAATTACAAATAGAATTACTATATGATCCACAAATCCCACTTCTGTGTACATACTGGAAGGACATGACATTACCATCTGGAAGAGAAATTCACACCCTCAGATTTATTATAGCATTACCGACAGTAGCCAATCCATGGCAACAACTCAAGTGTCCACTGATGGATCAGTAAAGAAAATGTGGTACCCATACACACACAGGCATACTATGCAGCCACGAGAAAGAAGAGAGCAATGCCATTTGCAACATGGAAGGACCTAAAGGGTATTAACGCTAAGTGAAATGAGTCAGACAGCAAACACCATAGAATCTAACAGGGGAAGGGAGGCGAAATGGGTGAAGAGGGTCAAAAGCACAAACTTCCAGCTGTAAGTTGAATAAACCCTGGGGAAGGTAATGTACAGCTTGGTCACTATAGTTAACAACGTTGTATTGTATTTTTGAAAGTTGCTCAGAGTAGACCTTAAAAGTTCTCATCACAAGAGAACACATTTGTAACTATGTGAGGTGATGAATGTTAATTTACTGTAGCGATATTTTTGCAATATGTACACATATGAAATCATTATGTTGTATACTTTAATACAGTTGTATGAAAATTATATCTGAATAAAAACTGGTGGGGGGGGGAAGGAGGCCTTCTGGAACCCCCAAAAAGGAGCTCAAGAAGCCTAGGGCTGCTTCCCTACCGTGCTGTTGTTCACTTGCTCAGCTGTGTCGGACTCTCTTGCGATCCTATGGACTGTAGCCCATCAGGCTCCTCCGTCCATGGGATTTCCCAGGCAAGAATACTGGAGTGGGTTGCCATTTCTTCCTCTAGGGGATCTTCCTGAGCCAGGGATCGAACCCAGGTCTCCTGTGTGGCAGGCGGATCCTCTACCCTCTGAGCCACCAGGGAAGCATCAAACAGCATTAGGATCACATTATCACTAGAACACACCTTTGTTTACGCTGATCCACTTTCCTCCATCCACTGGGGTCCCATCCACGCCGTCAAAACCCACCTTCTCCAGGACTTTAATTCAGAGTCATTACTCAAGGGCCACTTGTAAGACCTTGACCAAGGTCTCTGGGCCTTGGTCTCTACATCTGAGAAATGGGAAGCGTAATAGGAGCTACCACAAACAAAAACAAATGGGCATCCAGACATCTCAAGTGTTCTGACAGTGCCTGCCCCAGAGAATGTACTCAAGTGCTTGAAATTCCCACAAACACGAAAGCGATTATTTTACAGATAAGCAAAGAAACTTAAAGCTTTCTCAGGACCAGGTAGCTGGTAAACAGCTGGGACTGAAATCCAGGGTCTGATCACTTTGTGGCCCCCTGCCCCACAAGTCCATAGCTTGCTAGGCACCGCACGCCTGAATTTCTGAGGCTTTCAGAGCCTACAGTCATGTAACTTGGCCCTTGTTCATGTTGTCTTGAGCCCCCTGCCAGCTGTGTTCCTCTTGATTTCTCACCTAAGCAAGAATGTTGGAGGCAAGGTCCGTCTCATGTTTCAAAATTTGTAAAAATGTGGTGATGGTGGGGACATAGAGTATAGGTGATAGGCTTGGGGAGAGGTAAAAAATAATTGGTAACTAATTTAGGCAGAAAGCAAACAGACTATAACTTAAAGTCTGTAACAGGAGCTACTGGGGTCAACAGGGTAAAGATTAAATGTTTGCCCCCTCATGCCAGAAATTCTTACAGGCTTGCATGTAATGTATGGGTGGGTTAGATGAATGAACGGCAGGGAAGAGCCCGCGAGAGCTTGGTTTGTTAAACGAATGAACAGCGGGGAAGAGCCCGCATGAGCTCTGGTGGCGGGGGGAAGGTACCTGGATGTCCCGCGAGCGCTCGTAGGCTTGGTAGGCCACCTTCTCCTCGATGCTGGCTAGCTCCTGCTTCAGGTTGGCCGTCTCGTGCTGATGCAGGTCTGTGAGGTCGTGGAGCTGGTCCTCCAGTCGCTCGTACCTTTGTAAAGAGATGAATCGACTCTGAGCACGACGTTTCAAAAGTGTACAGACAGCACTTAGAGAATGACATCCTTTGTGCCTGCTGTCGCCACTGCCCTGTGGCTTGTGCTCAACCAGGCAGACTGAGCTTCCGAGAGTACCTCTGGCTGTAGGGGACATGCTTTTGGATAACGCTGAACTCTAGCTCCAGAAAGGACTGGTCTCTGAAGTCTTAACTCTGTCCTCACTACTGAGGGTTCATGCAAACCAAATTGGGTTTTTCTACCCACGCCACACCAGCACCTTGCTGGCTGTGGGGACAACAGGGCAGACCCCATTGGCTCCTCATTTGGGCTAGTCAGGAGACAGGGCTGGCAAGAAGCCTGCTCAAGGCGAGGACCCACTGGCATGCTGGTGCCTCTCTCTCTTCTGACCCCTCAGTGCCCAGTGGCTCACCGCCATAGCTCTCATGCACCAGAGAGGCTATAAAGAAAGGACCGGTTTCTATGTGGGAGCCAATTCCACTGATTTCCCAGTGTACACGGTGATGGTGAATACAGGTTTTAGTTCTTAAGTGCCAATTAAAAAAAAATTCAGCTTGTTACAAATTCAAGATGGCTTAACAGGTGGCAGTTAGAAAAGTTCAAATCTAAAGAAGCACAAAGATTCTTCTTCCCAATGCCCAGTCCCCTCAGAGAAGGGGAATTTTGTCTTATATCTGAAAACTTATATAATGTTTATTTTGAAACAGGAAGCACTATTTGGGGAAGATGCATTAGCCTGGAAGACTTTTGAGTAATGCCAGTTTTAGACACTTCATATAGGTCACTTGAAAAAATCATTTAAAAAAACACTTTAACACAGATTTAATGATCATTCTCAGGTAGGACCTTGTAGCTGCTCGATGTTGGATGTTTGTAAGCAAGCCTTTTAAAGACTTCTTAACAGATGAATGAATAAAGAAGACGTGGTACACACTGACAATGGAATACTACTCAACCCTGAAAAAAGAACGACACGCTGCCATTCGCAGCAACGCGGATGGATCTAGAGGTTATCATACTCAGTGGAATAAGTCAGACAAACAACATGTGAGATGGCTTATCTGCAGAATCTTTAAACAAAAGATGCAAATGAACTTATTTAAAAAACAGAAACAGACTCAGAGACTTAGAAGACAAACTGATGATTGTCAAAGGGAAAGGGTAGGGGAGGGATAAATTAGAAGTTTGATACTAACATGGACACACTGCTATATATAAAGTAGGTAATAAGGACCTACTGTATGGCACAGGCAACTCTACGCAATACTCTGTAAAAGCCTAAATGGGGAAAGAAGCTGAAAAAGAACAGATATATGTATATGTATAACAATCACTTTGCTGTACACCTGAAACTCACACATCATAAATCAGCTATTCTCCAATATAAAATAAAGATCAAAAACAAAGCTCTCCTAAGGTAAGCAATATAGTGAGAGACTAAATCAGGAGGATCACAAACATAACTATATAACAACATGAGAACCAGAACTGTTTGAATGGGTATTTGTGACTTGAAATAAAATTTGGACCCAAACGCAGCTGCATCCCAAACTACCTGAATGGAATTAAAGTCAATATTATTTAGAAAACCTGTGACTCAAAAATAGTTCCTATGTGACAAAGAATCCAAAGCCAAAGATGTACACAGAAAGTTTAAAAAAAAAATTGTTTCATAAAATATAAGAGCTGAAAAAGCCACATCTCTAACACTCACATAAAATCATATATCAGATAAAAACAACATGTAAACTAAATTTAAAATTTAAATCTTATAATATGTAACGGGCATTCACTGTTTAATCTATATTTTTAGAAGTTAACATTCACTTGACAAAAAAACCTGATGGGGGGATATTTTTACTGGGAAAATGGTGGAAAATCACTTCATATTTGGGCATATACACTTTTTAAGCTAGAGGCACCAAAAAGCCAGCCATATATAACACCTGAATTTAAAAATTAGCTAATATAAATCCACAAGATTTGAATTTTTAAGATTCCTTTTGAAAGGTTTTCATTTAGGGTGCTGCTGCTGCTGCTGCTAAGTTGCTTCAGTCGTTTCCGACTCTGTGAGACCCCATAGACGGCAGCCCACCAGGCTCCCCCATCCCTGGGATTCTCCAGGCAAGAACACTGGAGTGGGTTGCCATTTCCTTCTCCAATTTAGGGTGAAAGGTTTATTAATAAGCAAAATGTAATCTCACACAAAAAAATACATTATATAAAGACTTTGAGATTTATGTACCAAATAAAAGTTACCTTGCTGGACCATGAATTTGTTTTTTTACTTGACAGTTATTATGGGGGGGAAACCAAATACAGATCTTGAAATTAGTATACCGAGATCTTGTAACAACTGTCTGCTGAATCAGGAGCTCAATATGCAAGTGAGTCACTGACTATATGGTGATATTTTAACAGACCCACATGCATAATGTCTTTCTCTAAGCTGTTGGGCTTCAAGTCGCAAATTACAATATTTAGAATTGCAAAGTACGGAAGGAACTCTCGGTTCCTAAATGCCTTTTGACCCACATTCACATTAAAAACAAAAATGCAACCATTAGCATACCACTTTCAAACAATCTCTCCAGTCTTAAAAACTCAAGCTCCTAAGAGCAGAGCCTGAAATACCTGTATCTCTCCTCTTGCAGCGTCTGAGAGATGAAGCCGTACTCCCTCTTGAACTGCACCTTGAGGGCCTCGATGGCCTCGGCCAGCTGCGCCTGGGTGTCCTTGACCTCCCGGAGCTCCTCCAGGATGGCCGTGAGTTTGCTCTGGCTGTCCAGCGCGCCGGAGCCCCCAGCCGCGAACGACTGGTTCCCATTGCTGTCGTTGGAGCCGGACGTGCCGCTCGAGCACTCGTCGTCGCTGCCGTATTTGGGCTTGTTCACGATGGTGGCGCTGCCCCCGTAGACCCTGGCGCTGGCCTCGGGCCGGAACTCCTCCAAGGAGTTCTTCAGGTGGGCAATGTTGTCAGCGCTGCCGAACTTATTCCGGATCAAGTTAGCGAACTCTCTGGACTTGTTGAAGACAAACACGGGCGGGGTGAGGGACACCCCAGGCATGCCCGACTTGCTGCTCTCCAGGCTGTGGGGGGCAGTGCGGGACTTGGCCTGGGCATCCTTCAGAGAGGGCGGGACGTCCTTCAGCTGGTCCTTGGCCGTGTCCTTGGCGCTCCGGAGGGCCCCGTTCTGCTCGAGCTCCCGGAGCTTCCGGTGGTACTGATCTAACTTCTTCTGCAGCTGGGCGATGGAGTGAGCCGACTTCTGGTTCTTCTTCTCGAACACCTGCTTGATGCGGCCAGCCTGCTGCTTGTCCGCGCTGCTGACTAGCTTCAGATACTCTGCCACGTTCCCGTCACGGGACGTTTGCTCGATCTTTATCTGCTCTGTGACCTTGAGGATTTTCTGTCTCAGGCTGTCCACACTGAGTTTGGCCTTGTGGAAGTCCACGATGCCATCCGGCACATCGAAGTTGAGGTTGGTGTCCGACCCGCCTCTGCGGATGTTCAGGGGCAGGCTGAGGGTATTCATGTCATGACGTTCTACCTGGAGGAGACAGCGGGTAGGGGGGCGGGAAGCACTATTAGACTGGAAGTCCAAGAGAGGGTCACTGTGACCGACCCTGCACACACACAACAGACATACTTTATGCCCCAGATTTTCAAACGGCAGGTATTCGCCAGGTAAAAACTCCCTTCTATCCTCTGAAGTTGAATGAAGGACAACCCAACTCCTTCCTGCACTCATGTACAGGGATGATGAGACTCACTCAGCTCAACCAGGATATCCAATGTTCTCTCTGATTAGACGGTAAGCATTTGTTGCCAGGGTAGAAAATCCATCATTCGATGATGTTATCAGTCCTCATGGTTTCCCAAAGTGCCCAGGTAAGTGGGATGCCTGCTGTGCCCCATTCACAGTGAACTTCACTTCACCATTGTGGGAAATGCACTCACTTTAGAACTCAATCGTTTAACAGAAGGACAGAAAAATAAAAAAGAAAGCAAAGTTCCAGTAGGTACATTCGTCAACACAAGAATCATTTTCTTAATGGAACCCTTAAACAGATGTGATAGAATAATACGGTACAAGATTAACTGAGTAATACAACAGCAATATTTAGATGTGGAAACAACCCAAACCACAACCAAAGTGATTATAAACATCAACAGTGACGATACTAAGACTACGTGAAACAGCATTCTCACTCCAGGGCCACCAGGAGAAAAGAACTGCGTCACTGAGCACCCTGGCCAGGGCAGGTGGCTAGATTCTGCTCTGAAAGGGACAGGCAAATGGGATGCGCATGGCAGGCACTGGGGGATCACAGGGTTGGTCTTGTCTGGGCCTCACCATCACACCAGGCAAAGAACATGTTATATCCATATAACATGTAGAAACGGAGACTTAAAGAGCCAGGGTTTGAATCCAACACACCCTGCCTCTGGTCCTCTTCACACGTCAGGACACTCTTGTCCCCAGAGGACTAAACACAGGTCTTGATAGCATCTGAACACAATCTCTGAACAAAAATTCTTAGGCTCTAAACTGAAGTATCTTACTTGTAAAGCTGACAATCTTTTGATTAGAAGAATGACTTGGGAGTCTTGGGAGACGGATGGGAAACAAGACAATGTTCAGCTCACGTTAGCTTTTTTTTTTTTTAAACGGGAGAAGAGGCTGACACAGCTGAAAACTGCTATGACAATAACAGACGTCATATTGACAAGTGACCCAGGCTCAAATGTGGACCGTTTCCAATACTTAGCGTCAACACTTTGCCATATGCAAAACCCTACCCAGTGCTTTCTCCATGGAGGGAGCCCAGTAGCCCGGGGGGACACAATCCCAGGTCAGTGGGTCAGTGGGCCTCCTTCACAACTTAAAAAAAGTTTCTTAACTTACTTCGTGGCCCCCTCTCTCCACACATGACTTGGCAGTAAGAGATCCTGGTTGCTTTCTTTGGCAGATGAACATCACATAGGAAAGGCTGGAAGGAATTAAATGCCAGATCACTATAAGACTATAAAAAAGGATAAAGGAATTGTGACTTCACTTGGTCAAGGGGGAAGGATGGGTGTAGGAACTAAAGAAGGTACATAATGATCACCATCAAGCCCTGAAGAGATGACCACAGGAAGTTCAAGGAAGCCAAGCACCTATGGCTCACCCCATGGATCCAAACAGGAATAGGCTCAAATTACAGAAACCAAGGATGCACCAAGCTGAGGAAATGTTTACTTTGGGCAGACAGAGTTAATAACAGTATAACTGCGAGGTTAGAAATTCAGTTTCACTTAAGATAGCCCATCTGGTCATGCTGCTCTACTTCTGAGAAAATCTCTTTGGCTCTCTCATGCCTCTCAACTTATTTAATACAACCTGGCCACTGTTAAGGGCCCAGCTTATCTGTCAGGCCTCCACCATGCACCTGATGAATGCCAATCATCTTAAGGGAACCATATAAACCAAAGTTCCCAGAATGTGTATGCATTTTCTATGGATTTCCTCATATGCACGGTATTTTCAATGGCAGCTACATACCCACTTCTGTTATCAACATTCAGTATATTCTTTATAATCCATTTCAAATGCCACTCTTTTCCTCTGAAGCTTTTCCTAGTCCTGTCAGAAAGCTGCCCGTCCTCCCTGCGATCCTCCATAGTGCTCTTGCTTCACTTTACTCCGCCTCTGCGCACTCACCCCACCCACTCCTCCAGGGGAAAGGTGGTGTCACAACCGCCCCCAGCTCTGGAGCAGCTCCCGCCGAACTTCACAAGAGGCTGCCAATTACATGTTTGCTGAACTGAAGTGACCTCATTCTTTATTCCGGAAGAATCTACACTGAAGTCATTTAAGACAGGGGTACCCAACCTCCAGGATCTAATGCCTGATGATCTGAGGTAGAGCTGATACAATAATAAGAATCCAATTATGCCCAATAAATGTTATAAATGTAATGGGTTTGAATCATCCTGAAACCATCCCCCACCCCCACCCCAGGCCTGGAAAACGGCCTCCTCCATAAAACCAGTCCCTAGCGCCAAAAAGGATGGGTAACCACGCCCCTGGGCCACAACCACTGAGCTTGTGTACCCCAACAAACACCCAGTGCAGCCAATAAATAAGTAAATAAAACTATAAGATACATTTGAAGAGAAAAGAAAAATGGCCTTAGAAGTTCTGTCCAGACAGACCAACAATTTCAGGTAAAGACGTTTTCTTAATATCTAGGTAGTAATTTCTACATCATTTCAACCTAATTCAACTGATCAGATTTTTCTAAGTATCAACAGGCAACATGAAGCACAAATAAAAACAAGGACTTCTAAACTTTAAGCCTAATTTACACATAGAAAAGAGAGTATTTGAAAAGAATAAAACTCGAATTTTCACAAACTCTAAACTTAGTGTAACCAGGACTCAGTTAAAACACACACACACACACACACACACACATACACACACACACACACAAGCTCCCCTGCGCCCCCATCAGTCACAACGACATCATCCCCCCCTCCAGAGGTAACCATGAGCCTCGCTTCTAACAGTACACATTCGTTCTGGCCAATATATCACGTGGTCCACTGGTCGTTTTTGCTCCACATCGTGGGAGTCATAAGAAGGAAGGCTCCTGTCACTCAGATAAAAGCAGATTAAGTTTTTTTTTTTTTAAAGAAAACAAAACCCTCCTTGACAGTCCCTGTTAAGAAGTCCACCACACCTTGGAGGATACAGGGGCTCTTAATCCTCACCTTACCAAACCCAGCAAGAAGTCATCATCCTCTTCCTGTATTCTCAGCCCCACAGCAGCTGCCTATCCAGCCCTGGTGTCTCAGAGCACCGGCCCGGTTCCCTCACAAATGCTGGCCCCGGCCGGCCGCGTACACAGGAATGTTTGCACTCAGACGGCTGGCTGACTTCTGGCTCACTTTAAAGTTACAACAATGCCTGGCACGTCCTCGAGAGAGAGTTCAGGTGGAGGATAGCAACCCTGTCTGAAGCTCAATCAATGACTCTTTCTGCTGGCTCGCCAATCTTAGAAACTTCTGATGAGGGTGGAGAGCTGAAACTTGTGCTGGGCTGCGGGCCTCAGCCTTTTATAGCCCAGGCTCTGCAAGATAATTAAGAGTCAGCAAACCCATACAATCCCTGACCTCAAGCTGGGGCTGCAGGTACCGGCTGGAAGAAAGCTGAGTGAGTCCTCCAGCCACCATATCAGACTCGGCAGTGAGGTCATGGTACAAATGCAGCTGTTTCGGGGCTGGGTTCCAGGGAGAAGGATTAAGGTCCACAGCTCGCCCAGAGCCAATGAGCTTGGGGACCAGGTGGGTCGGGGCACATGCGCTCCGATGCTGGCACTGGCACTCACCAGCTGTGTGTTCTCGGCTATATCTAACCACCTGTGTGGTCTTTGAGTTCCTGATCTATAGAATGAGGAGACAGAACCAGCCAGCTCAGAGCTAACACTGCAAAACTCCCTGACGCGTACTCCAAGCTATCTTGACTGTGAGGGGGCAACATGGGATAGTCAAAACCCTGGACTTGAAAGACAGACTGCCTTTTTCCCACCTTGGCACCGTTCTTGTGAGCTGTGTGGCCCTGGAAAAATGACTTAGCCTCTCTGTGCTTCAGCTTCCTCTTCTGTAAAATGGAGATAGTGATTCTTTGAAGAGTTGTGAGCAATAAATGAGCTAATTCGCATGAAGCACTTAAAAGACTTCCCGGCACAGAAATTAACCATTTTGGTTGCAATAAGATGCACTATTGTTTATCATCCCTATGTTATTTACAAACGTACCTATGTAAAACTAAAAGAAAACCAAGCTCCAAAGTGCTAACAGTGGTTTTCTTTGTCCTGTGGGGTTATGAGGAGTCATCCTTTTTATGATGCTTTTGTATTTCCCAATCTTTAAAAATAAGGAACCTGAATTACCATTTTGGTAGAAAAGATGCTGGTTTTAAAAATGACTGCTAAGCTTCAGTTCTCTTGGAGTGATCTGTCTATTATCACCTTTCATGAAAGCAGTCCGCCAGCATTCTAGTGAAAATCCATTCTTCATAATGTTTTCCTTCCGGCAGCAGTAACATTTCCACTGTCTCCTCAGTGTTCTGGAACAAAGGCTAACGAAAAGCCTTAAGCCCTGGACACACGTCAAAACCTGACACTGAATCATCTCCGCTCCAACCCAAGCCTCCAGCACAACTACCCCTGGGAGCTCACCTTCCTCATTGGGATGCCAGGCACATCTCAGTCATTACCAGTGTTGCTCAAACACATTGTTCAGGCTTCAAAAGAAGGCTGTCCCCCAGGACATCTCATGTGTACCCCCTAATGCTCAGAGAGACATGAACAAAAAGAGCGGCATAGCCAAGCAGAGGCACATGATCCAAACCAAGAGGACTGGAAGGCAGAGTGTGGGCTCCCGTGGACGCAGACCAGCATGGACTTGAGGCAAGAGAGCCTGAGGCTCTGGGGTCACAGAGGGGACAGAAGCTGCAGGGGCAGAGAGATCAGAGCCAGGGCAACAGATAACAACTAGCACCTTAGTCCCAAGGCCAAATACGATGAACCTCTACTCACAGAAAAGCTGCCTGAGCTCGGCCGTATTAGGAAAGGGCCAGGTCCTGCAAACAGGTGGCCACTGCCCGGGCCTGGCGTATTTCAGAGCACACACAAGGGTGGTTTTACAGACACACCCATAAGGGAGCTGCAGGTTCAGGGTCCAAAGGTTTTCAGGGTCTCCATGGCCGAGGTGTCCAAGCCAGCACAGCTGACATTCTGTACTGTTCCTCATTTCAGCCAGAATCTAACTTTCGGTGCAGCACTGGGGCTGTTCCTCTGGTGTGCTGGTCAGAATGTGCTAGGCTTTGCTGGCGTAACAACCAACATTAAATTCTAGGGGCTTAAGAAAAGGGAAAGTTCTCTCTCTGACTCATGCTAACGAGCCTGCTGCGAGTCGGCTGAGGGACCCGGGCTGTGTGGAGCCCCTGCATCAGGAAGGCTGCTGGAGGCCATGGCGGGGCAGGGTGCTCGGTGAATCGTCCCCTGGCTCCTAAAGCCTTCCCCGGAAGTCTCCTGGGCTTCCTGAATTCGATGCACTGGCCCTACCTAACCTCAATCCCGCCACGTGCCCAGGAGGAAAAACACCATGCTAGGGACACATGCCATATCTTATTGGCTAAAAACGCTGAGACTGGTTCTACTGTTACTACCATTTTACAAATGAGAAACCTGGATGCTGAGAAGTAAATTGCCTAGTAAACAGCAGAACTAGGACTGAAATCCAGGCCGTCTGTCTCCAGAGCCTGTTTCCCTGACAATCATGATTGAGTGCTCTTATTACGAATCAGGCATTATGCTAAATTTGTTTATATATTCATATATTCTTCACAAATATATGAATAGAATAATATACAAACACATAAATTGTGGTGCTGGAGAAGACTCTTGAGAGTCCCGTGGATTGCAAGGAGATCAAACCAGTCAATTCTAAAGGAAATCAACCCTGAATATTCATTGAAAGGACTGATGCTGAAGCTCCAGTACTTTGGCCACCTGATGTGAAGAGCAGACTCACTGGAAAAGACCCTGATGCTGCGAGAGATTGAGGACAGGAGAAGGTGGCAACAGAGGATGAGATGGTTGGATGGCATCACCGACTCAGGAGACATGAGTTTGAGCAAACTCCAGGAGATAGCAAAGGACCGGGAAGCCTGGTGTGCTGCAGTCCATAGGGTCGCAAAGAGTTGGACACAACTGAGCAACTGAACAACTAACCAACTCAATCACTGGACCCTGGAGTCAAAACACTTGGTTTTCTTGTCAACTAAGCCAATCTGTACTGGTAAAATAATTTTGAAGGTCAATAAGCATCCTTATCAAGAAGTAATTACTACATCCATGAGGACACCTATACAGAACATTTAAGACCTATATTCGAGAAGGAGACCACTTCCCCTCCCATAACTATATGCTAGAAATGAAAAATCTGAAAGATGCTCGTGTGGTATCCAAAAGGATATGTTATTAGTAAACTGTCTTAGTACAATGTTTGTTCTAATTTGTTCAGACAAAGAACACTTCCTTTTGCAGTTCAAACCTAACAATGGCACATTCTGTTCACGGCATACAGAACGGGAATTGAGTCACCAGTTTTATCATAAAAGTTTAATCCCCCCCCCTCTTCCTCTCAGTATCACTGACAAAAGAAAACCTGTAGCGTCAAAAGTTCTATTTCTTGATTGGCAGGTAAAGTAAATCTGGAATTAAGGATCATTTGGAACTGGGGCTGAAATACATGTCCTTTTGAGAGCTCAATCTTTTATTCACAGATCCTGCTAATTAACAGTGTAAGGGAGATTAGGCAAAGTGTTCAGAGATCTGAAAAATAAATTCTTCAAATATCTTCAAGCACTTACAAACACTTAATACCGTAATTAGAAATAATTATCTTCTTGTTAAGCCTCTACCAGGCAACAGTGGCAGGTAACCTACTTTGAGTTACATATACTAGAAAAATACTTATTTCTTCAAAAGAGCTTTCAGTTAATGCAAACTAATCCCTTACCAAATTAGTCTGATCTGTAAAGATTCACTGTATACTTTATAATTTATCTAAGAATTAAAGAGGGGGAGGTCAGATTTTAAAAGACTGTGCCTTGAAGAGCAGAAGGGGAAGGCTATGGTGATGAAAACCAATCTACCCAGAGAACCACCTGCGGCTCAAGGACGGTCCCCGAGGGAGCGTAGGCGAGTGTGAGGCAACATGAGGCAAGGGTGCTGCGGACAAGAGGAGGGAGTCTCTAGGGACCCCGTGCACCTCGAAAACAGGCAAGCTCAGGAAAGGGAAGTGAGCCCCTCACCTCGACCAAGAACTCAGCTTTCTCTTAGAAGAGTTCACAGTTCCTTTTTTTTTTTTTAAAGGATTTTTAAACTTTATTTCACTGAGATTAAGACTTCTCCTAATTAGGTTTCTTTTGTTTTAAAGTATCTTTTTTTCAGAGTAGCACTGACATATATATATGCTACCATGTGCAAAACAGACAGCTCGCGGGAAGCTGCTGTGTAGCACAGGGTGCTCAGCTCGACGCTCTGTGCAGACCTAGAGGGTGAGACTGGGGGGCAGGGACAGACACGTTCATATGGCTGATCACCACGTTAGGCAGCAGAAACCACCACAGTTCCTGCTCGTGGGGAGACGTGGGATGGGGAGCTTTGAAGACGGGGAAACAGGAAGCCCCAGTTTTAATACTAAACACAGAATAAATGTCACCGAGGCTTTTAGTTCCTGTACTCAGAACAAACGGAGGGAAGGGGTGAGTGGGAAGCCCAGGCGCCAACCTAACAACTTCGGAGGGATTCAGGGATCTGTCCCCAGCACGGTTATTCCTGGTCCGTTCCTGGCAGCATCTGTCAGCAAAACAGATCCAGGAAAGGGACCTGAGCACTTACGTTTTGAGGGAGGGGTGGGGGGACCATGCTCTGCTGCAGGAGAACCCCCCACCCCCAGGGACTGAGGGAGCAGAGGCAGCTCAGAAGAAGGCAGGTGCCAAGGTCCTGAGCCAGAGGGCAGAGCAGAGGGGTGGCCAGTTGCAGTCTGGGGCAGACAGCCTGGCTCCTGCTAGGCCAGGGCCCAGCCTTCTCCTTTTCCTGGAGCCTTTATTCACTGCCTCCTCTCCTCAAAACACAGAGGGTGGGTGTTCTCCGGAGGGCCACATACTTGAGCAAAGCTTCTGAACGCTAACTACAAGGCCAGCCATGTCCTGGTGTCTTTCAGCACCTCCAATCTGAACAAGGTGAGAGAGGGAAACCCATCTCCCTCTCAGACACACAATGATGCATAACTTAATACCAGGGGCAGTGACCTGCAGCAGAAGTTACGCTCCAGAGGGAAGAATCCTCGGAAATCTCATCTGGCCTAATGCCTGTTTTTAAAAGCAGCAGCCTGAGTATGTACCCAACTTACTTTTCATTGCAATCTATGCTCTCTTCATTCTAGGGGGCCTACACAAAAGGGAAAGTAATTTGTCTTGGATTGACATGTATCACTGTTATACTTAAAACAGATAACCACTTGACTGGGGATCAGAAGGCTGTGTGACAATAACAGCTCTGCTCTTGAGTTGCTGTGTGACCCCTGTGGAAGCTTCAACTCAGGTACTTTAGTTGTATATCGATATCTGGACATGTTCAATGGACCCATCTTACTCTATAATCCTATGAACTCAATTTTTAAAACTTTCAAATAAAGTCCTTAAAAAAATAAAATAGATAGCCAACAAGGACTTATTGTATACTACAGGGAACTTGCTCAATACTCTGTAATAACCTAAATGGGAAAAGAATCCGAAGAAGAATAGATACATGTATATTACCGAATCACTCTGCTATATACCGGAAACTAACACAGTATTGCTAATCAACTATATTCCAATATAAATTATATTTTTATTAAATATAAATTAAATTATATCCCAATATAAAATATATTTTTTTAAGTACAGCTGCTTGGATCAATACATAAGGTGGATATAATAGTGAATATGATAGGGTGTCTATCAGACACCAACCATCAAGTTTCCCTTTTTGCTACTAGGATACTAGGAAGTTTAGAATCAGAGTAACTGTTAGACTTGTCAATGAGTCTATTTGCTTTTCTTTTTTTTGAACTTCTGGATATTATTGCTACTTGACCTATCATATTCTGACTCTTAGTGTAAAGAGGTAGGTGAACTTTAATGATGCTGGGTATGTCATCTTGCCAAGAGATGAACACTAGACTCTCATTCCCATATGTGACTGGGGGAATGTGCTTGAACACTGAGCTCACACACTGGCATGGTCGCCTGTCTCCCCTTTCCCTAGGGCACCCAGAGAAAGCCACAGGAGTGTCACAACCTGGCCCAAGTCCTTAGAAAAGACGCTACATTAAGACTGAGCCAGAAAACACACTCAGGCCCTAAAGCACCTAAGCCTTATAACTGAATTATTCCCTGCAGGCCAGGGGTTTAATTTGATTTTGGTCCTATAACAAATACTGGAGGAGGGGCACAGGTCCTGGATGATCTGTGTAGTATATAATTCTGTTTTAAATCAATCAGAACATTACTAGATATCAGACATGGCTTAGAAATAACATACTTAAGTTTTGAGGAAGCAATGGAAAACTAATCTATATTAATTTATTTCGCTTTGGCAATATGGGAATTACTTCCTTTGAGCAATTTTATTTTTTATAACATAAGCCAGCAGTATTATCACCAAATAGCAATTGGGAATTAAAAAGCTGCTTTTGGTTTCACAAAAATTATAAATAACATTACTTTAAAAAAAAACTTTAATGTCCATGAAAAGTGCACTCAATCAACATTTTTCTATTTATGTAGTATGGAAAAACCATCTGACTTTGAAGTCACGTTGGACCTTCAAATAAGATGATCAAAATAAAAACTCTGACCTCCTTGGGCTTAATGAAATTACCTTTTTAAAAGATAAAGCAGATCATGTCCTTTTCAAAAACCCCTTCGAAATCCCTAAAGTGTGAAATCCTTAGCGAAGACTTTAAAATTCTTGACCAGAGTCCTCTCAGTCTATACTGCTGGTAGACTCACCCATAATGCAACTGTGGGCACATCCACGCACCAGCCCTAAGGTTAGGATGAAGCTTGATACACCCTCTCATTTGAATCCCTGCAGCTCCATGACGTAGGAGCCACTACCTATGCTTTATAGATTCAGAAGTGAGGAGCCATCACATAATTTGTGATTACAGCTAATAAGACACAGAACCAACATGTGTACCAAGGTCTAAGGCCTTTAGTGTTCACTGCACTAGGCCAATAAGCTCCTGAATGCTTCATGCACTTGCCGTGTTAAATACCTGCTGGTTCCTCGCCCTCGCACGACCTCTCATACTTCCATCCCAAGGTATCTTCTAATCCAAACACTGTCTCTTTCACACAGCCTCCCCCATGCCAAAGCCCAGGCTCCTTTACACTCTCCCCGCAAGTACGCCCTTCAGGTGCGTACTCTCCAGGTCTGGCAAGCGCGTGTTCTGTACGGGGAGAACATCTGTTCTCCTGGTGTCTTAAAGCCTGGAGGAGGAGGGAATGTCTTCTAAGCCACCTGCGTCCTGGCCCACATTCCTTCTTCAACAGGACCTTGTTATCTGCTGGGTGAATCAATGGTTGACAAACAGCCAGCTGGGGCAGCCAGTCATCCCGCGTGCTTACATCCTCTCAGCGGCTTGCATCCGAGATCAAGAAGAACCTGCAGCTGAAGTGGTGCTGGACTGTCTTCAAGACAGACTGGACTGTGGACTGTTAATGGCTTTTGATTCATGTAAGAAGTCAAACACTCAAGAGACTAATGTGTCTCATGGCTCTTTGACGCTCCAAGCAGAATACAGGTGACCGATTATCAGTTGATAGATACTAAGACCCTGTGGTGTTGGAGAAGACTCCTGAGAGTCCCTTGGACTGCAAGAAGATCCAACCAGTCCATTCTAATGGAGATCAGTCCTGGGTGTTCATTGGAAGGACTGATGCTAAAGCTGAAACTCCAATACTTTGGCCACCTCATGTGAAGAGTTGACTCATTGGAAAAGACCCTGATGCTGGGAGGGATTGGGGGCAGGAGGAGAAGGGGACAACAGAGGATGGGATGGCTGGATGGCATCACCGACTTGATGGACGTGAGTTTGAGTGAACTCCGGGAGTTGGTGATGGACAGGGAGACTTGGTGTACTGTGATTCATGGGGTCGCAAAGAGTCGGACACGACTGAATGACTGAACTGACTGAAGACCCACAATGTGCAAGAGGTGTACTCTCTTCCTAAGTGACATTTCCCCTGAAGTTACCATCCTGTCACAGAGAACTAGGTGTCTGCTCCTAACACATCCATGTCTCAACTCAATCCATCATTTGTGGTGGCATGTAAGGAAACAGTCTTGTATTGCATTAAATGAAAATCTTCAAAAAATAATTTATTCAATGCGCCAGCAAGATTATCAAGACTATAGCTGATCCCTGAACAATGTGGATTTGAACTGGGCAGACCCACTGGCACCCAGATTTTTTTTTAGTCGATAGTACAGTACCACACAGTCTGTGGCTGACTGAATCTGCAGATGCAGGGCAAAGAGGGGCAAAAATAAGAGGGGAGTACGGGGCTTGAACACCCAAAGGTTTCAGTATCCAAGGTGGGGGGGGGGGGCTTGGAACCAATGTCCCAGGGACACCAATGTCGACCGTAGTTCCCTGTCCCCTAGGAAATCACAATTCAATAGAACTGGAACAAAAAAATAAAAGAGCCCTTCTTTCCTCCAAAGCCTAGGAAGGAAATGACTTGATTAAAGGCCAAAATCAGGGTCCAAGAAAGAACAGAACCTTGGCAGAATAGTTCAAATTTATTTTTAAAACGGAAGCTACTAGCTATTAAGAACTTATGAAGCATCCTATACTTTTCACAGATTATTGTATTCTTCCTTTCAAGAATCTGAGATCAGAACAACTATTTTCCATTTTACAGATGGGAAAAGGAACTGACTTTTCTGAAGTCATAAAGCTAGCATGTAGGAGAGCTATCATTCCAGTTGGCTTCAAGGACTGGGCTCTAATAATATTCCCACCTGCTACTGAGACCTGCTGCATATACCAGACTCCTTCCTAGACGTGAATGTGTTTCCCATAATCCCTACAACCCCTAAGATTTTGTTTAGTTAAGTCACTATGTTACTGTTAAATGTTACAAAGTAAAAAGTATGTATGGTAGAGAAACCAGAAGGGTGAATATTAACAGACGGATTTAGACAGTTCTTGGTGCCACAAGGCAATTACTGGAGATGTTCTGAATCCGACATTTAATAAGTAAGACAAAACAGTATGCTTAAATCCCAAGACACCATGGGTAATAAAAAATGTAGGTTGGTCCTGTTTCAACCATTAAAAATGATTTTCAATGCCAGGGAAACATGCCAGCTTGTGCATCAACTCCCTCTCCTGGCTAAAGCTCCAGTGGATACTGTAGTCAGTAAAGGCTGCACTACCAAGATGCAGTTAAGAGGGGGCTTCCTTCTCCCACAAACACAGCAGTTCACAAGCACCAGGGTCACATTTCACAGACAACTGTCCTCCAGGAACTTACTGTTTAGTAATCTCGGAGGAAGGAAACTGCAAAGAAATGAACTGTAGATTGTGATTTTTAAGATAAACACTATACCATGACCCTTCTTAGAATCCAAGTCTGTATTTGGTTTGTATTTCCAAATAGAGACAACAGCCTTCCAGGACCACTTATAATACTTGCAGCAAATAGCCAACTCAGATTCAAGGGAAAGCCCTGATTCCAAAGCTGTGTGTCCTAAACAGAGATTTAACTGTGTCACAGTGGTGGCAAAAATTAGTGGTTTAGAAACAGAGATTCAGAGCAGGACTATGTAGGTTCATATCCCAGCTCTGCCATATTAACTGTATCCCCTTGGGCAAGTAGTTACTTACTCTCTCTATGCCTTGGGCTCCTCATCTGTAAAGGGGGAACAGGTATCTACTTCACAGGCTGACTGTGAGGACTAAATGAATTAATGTTTACAAACTGCTTGGAACAGGGCCTCGCACAGAATAACTTCTGTCTAAGTGTAAGCTATCGTTTATTAAACACAACGTCCCTGCACCGGGTACTCCCCTAGGTCAGGAAGATCCCCTGGGAAGAGGAAATGGCAACCCATTCCAGAATACCTGCTGGGAAATCCCAAGCACAGAGGAGCCTGGGGTTGCAAAGAGCCGGACACGCACACCCAACAGGTAGGAACTTCAGGCAAGTCCAGAGCCAAGCACAAAGGGCTGCTGTTGCCATGACTAGGCTCTTCCAGCAGAAGCTGATCACTGCCCCCACCCCATCGAACCTGCTTGTGTCTGCATCTAGCTGCACACAGAGAAGAGAAACGAGAAGCAGGGTGTCAAACTCACACCAGGAAGTGCCTTAAGGATCGAGTGTCAATGAGCCTGAATCGTAAGGCTAAGACTTCTTTAAAAATGCCAGCATCGCTCATTATTAGAGAAATATAAATCAAAACTACAATGAGGTACCACCTTACACCAGTCAGAATGGCCATCATTAAAAAAAAATCTACGAACAATAAATGCTGGAGAGGGGGTGGAGAAAAGGGACCCCTCTTGCACTACTAGTGGGAATATAAACTGATACAGCCACTATGGAGAACAGTTTGAACATTCTTTTAAAAACTAGGAATAAAACTACCATATGACCCAACAATCCCAACTATTGGACATAGACCCTGGGGAAATCATAACTGAAAAAGACACATGCACTCCGATGCTCATTGCAGCACTATTTACAATAATTGGGTCATGGAAGCAACCTAGATGTCCATCAACAAATGAATGGATGAAGAAGTTGTGCTGCCTATACACAACAGAATATTACTCAGCCATAAAAAGGAGAGCATCTGACTCAGTTCTAATAAGAGGGATGAACCTAGAGCCTATTATACAGTGAAGTCAGTCAGAAAGAGAAAGACAAAAATCATGTATTAACGCACATATAGGAATCTAGGAAGATGATACTGATGAACCCATGTGCAGGGCCGCGGTGGAGACGCAGACATACAGAACAGACTTGTGGGGACGGTGGGGGAAGTGGGCCACGTTGAGAGAGGAGACTGGAACACACACATTGCCATATGTAAAATCAGACAGCCAGTGGAAGTTTAATCATGCAGGGGGCCCAAATCCGCTGCTCTGTGATAACCCAGAGGGGCGGGATGTGGTGGGAGTTGAGAGGGAGGTTCAAGAGGTAGGGGAATATGTATACCTATGGCTAATCCATGTTGATATATGGCAGAAACCAATACAATATGTAAAGCAATTATCTTCCAATTATAAATAAATAAATAAATAAATGCCAATCAAAAGCAGATGACCTAGTACATGAGTGATTTAATCTAACTTTTAAAAAGGTTCAGTTCAGTCGCTCAGTCGTGTCCAACTCTTTGCGACCCCATGAATCGCAGCATGCCAGGCCTCCCTGTCCATCACCAACTCCCAGAGTTCACTCAGACTCACGTCCATCCAGTCAGTGATGCCATCCAGCCATTTCATCCTCTGTTGTCCCCTTCTCCTCCTGCCACCAATCCCTCCCAGCATCAGAGTCTTTTCCAATGAGTCAACTCTTCACATAAGGTGGCCAAAGTACTGGAGCTTCAGCTTTAGCATCATTCCTTCCAAAGAAATCCCAGGGCTGATCTCCTTCAGAATGGACTGGTTGGATCTCCTTGCAGTCCAAGGGACTCTCAAGAGTCTTCTCCAGCATCACAATTCAAGAGCATAAATTCTTCGGCGCTCTGCCTTCTTCACAGTCCAACTCTCACATCCATACATGACCACGGGAAAACCCATTAGCCTTGACTAGACAGAACTTAGTCGGCAAAGTAATGTCTCTGCTTCTGAATATGCTATCTAGGTTGGTCATAACTTTTCTTCCAAGGAGTAAGCATTTTTTAATTTCATGGCTGCAGTCACCATCTGCAGTGATTTTGGAGCCCCCCCCACCAAAAAAAGTCTGACACTGTTTCCACTGCTTCCCCATCTATTTCCCATGAAGTGATGGGACCAGATGCCATACGGTATCTTAAATGATTAAAATTTTAAAGCTCAATATCTGGTCCTTAATTTTTAAATAAATTCATTACTTTCCTATGTTGCTATTTTCGGTAAAACCAGAACTCTAAATTAAGACCTAAAGACAGATATCTAACATTTCCCATTTCTAAGTCTTTAAGCCAAAGAAGAGGAAATTGTATTAGATGAGTTTATCTAATGATGATAATTTGCTACTTTTTCTAAAGAGCCTCCCAAATTACTTCTTGAGAGTATAATGTCATGGAAGCTTGTCTTTATAGATAAAGTGTGGAATTTTTTTTTCAGCCAGGTTACAGTTAATTCTACGACCTTATCTATCAATGACAACATTCTCTAATTTTGCCTAGGTTCTCTCTCCTTCAACCCTTATTCAAATTGCCACCAAATTATGTTATTTCTTTGTGCAGTAATTCCTCTCCAGATTGACACTTTCTTGCTATTTCTGGGTCTGTCTTCCTGAATCCAATCCCATCCCTACCTTACCCTACACAAAGGGCAATGGTCTAATTGGTTTTACTGCTTTCAACACTTTACTTTTTCAATCCTGTCCATAAAGGGTCATCACGCTAATTTTCTAAGCTTCCACTTTCATCATGTTATAACAAGATACTCAAGATGTACAATGGTTCTTCCTTTAATACAGAAATTAGGTTCTTCCTCCTCTTGGTACTTAATCTGTTTTTTTCCCATTTCAACTCTTCAATGTCTTCCTCCTTTCTACCAACCACCCACCACACAGATCCTGATGCCACTGTACACTGAACACATTTTTGTACTTTTTTTTTAACCTTAATACTTATATCATTCCCAGTGGATATACCATTTCAAAAATCTGTCTTACCCCAATTCTACCACTCTTTCAAGATCTCTTCCATGAGATCCACGTCTCATCCTTCCCAATTTATTTTGGCTCTTATTTATACGGTCCAATTGGTTCCTACTTGTTTTATCTTTCTTGCTGGATTTTTAGGTTACTAGGAGTATTCACTTTTCAGACGCCACACAATACTCAGCACAGAACTGGCACTATCACTGGGTAGCAAATACTTATTATAACCAACTTCCCTATGCTATAAAGCTATATATTCCCAATTCTGAATGAGACCATAGTAAGAAATACACGTGTCATGACATACATACATATGTGTGCATGTACACACACATACATAACCAAAACATAAATTTTATAAAACAAGTACTTATCTTTATACATGCAATGCAACTATATTTTTAAAAAACATGGCTAACACTTTAAAAATATTTAACATGACAACTGCATATTAGTAAATTATAATTAATTCTTTTAGATATGTTAATTTTAGTATGTAGAAAAAGTCCTTGTTTTTAAATACATATCAGAAACAATATAACTTACTTTGAAAAAGATTACACACATACACACAGACACAAAGGAAATGTGAAAAATTTTAATTGCTGAATCTGATAATATGGATGGGTGTTTGCTATACTCTTCCTTCTAGTTTTCCATCTAAAAATATAAAACGATAGTTGCTAGCCATTAAATCGATTTCATAACCAACTAATGGGTTTCTATCTTATTTGAAAAAAATGTGCTTTATAATTAAGAACAAGACATAAACCACTTGTTTCTATGTTTACTAATTATATTTAAGGAGACTCTAACATACTGAAGGGGGCTTCCCCTGGTGGCTGGCTCAGTGGCAAATAATCCACCTGCCAGTCTATGGGGTCTCAAGTCAGACATGACTTAGTGATTAACAACATCATACTGAAGAACGTTTTGTAGTTACTTCCTGGCCAGCAGGTCAATAAGGGATTTAATCTTCCACTGCTATGAGCCACTAATCTCTCCTTTAAAATCCTTTCTATGGAACTTTCTGTGAAACACAACTATCTTAGCAGGAAGGTATAAGATTAAGGACTAATTTTTTACTTGCAGAGATCACAGAATCAGAATTTACCTTAACATTTCTCCTCCTAAGAATAATCTTTGTGGTTCTCATCAAGGCTTTAAAAGAGTAACATCTGGGAATGTTCAAAACGATGCACTGGAACTGAAACACTCTAATAAACACGCACAATGGTTAAGACAGTCCCCTTCCTTTCCCTTTAAGCACTGGGTCTAGTAAAAGAGTAAGTTTCACAGTCAGTCAGTAACATCTCAATTTAACTGACTGGAAGAGGGAAGTATTATAGATGAGTGAAAGAAATTTCCAGGTGACTAGTAGAATTCTTACCATTTAAGGGCCAATATATTAAGTCTTGCTGATTGTGGATTTCTAAAATACGAACTTCCCATGACTGCTTTCCTGTTGACTGAGATCATCCATATGACCAAGTCTGAACTGTGACACAGCATCTTGACCTCAGGAAGAAACCTGGTCTAGATCCATGGGGTCTAGTTAACCCTCCAGTCTTAGGTCCCTCGTTTGAGAAAATGAAGTGGCTGAACTCTGCAACCTCTATGCCTTTGCAGCTCTTCTTCACAAAATTCTGTTACTACTAGGTCTGTAAAGCTGGCTGCTCTCAGCACATACCAATTAACACACATTGAATATTTATACTTCTGCATAATGAATTTTACTCACCAAAATGAAAAGCAAGCAAAAAGCAGTTAAAAATAATATGCAGCAAGGAAAAAAGGAAGAAAGAAAGAAAAATGAACAGTTGTTAACATACCACGTAAGTGGATCCCAATAACATCATTCTTAATGAAAGAAACTACAAACCAAGAAGGACATGCTCTGTGATTCCAGTGACTGGGATGTCAAACTGGTTACGCGTGTGGGAAGCAGAGAGGACCAGCCAGAAGGTGGCACAGTGGAGTGCTAGATGCTGACCAGGCCGATGGGATAGTTACAGGGTGCAACACAGGCAGAAGCCCCTCAACTGTACATTCAGACGTCAGCACGTTACCACAAGCTATTCTTCAAAAGAGTAAAAAATAAATGCAAAAAAAATCATAGAAAATGAAGATTACTGTCAAAATTACTATTTTATCTTTTCAGGACCTAAAACATGGCAGGTATTCAATAAATGCATATTGATTAACATAGGAAACTGTTCGATTCTAGCAGGAAAGGAATTTTCAACGCTGTGTCCATTCACACTTTTTGGTCAGCCCTTTCACATTTTTAATGTTTCTGAAATTTTCATGATACTCTCTTACAAATATTTGTTTTTAACACCCAGATACAGAAGAGCAAATGTACCAAATACAGAAAAAGAGTAGAAATCCGCATGATACACTAGCAAGGCACTAATACTTACGATGTAACTAAATACATCAGATTTAAACGCAAAAATATTTTATCTTACATTCTGCAAAATGCAGTAAAATCCCAAATACCATGTTGATGCAGATTGAAAATGACCTGGTTCAGTACATGACAGTTATTTAGAAAGCCAGTTTTTTCTCAAAGAGGCTGAGAAACCTCTTTGCACACCATACCAAGTACAACTAGGGCTTACTCATTTATAAGACCAAATTATTTTTATGACAGTTAACAGAATTGATTAATTTAGGTTCCAAGCCAGGCCCCCTAAGATACAGAACTCACACTCAAAAAATGTTTTCATGGGCATTTTTGTGAGCCACGCAGTATGCTAAAAGCGCTGGCGTCAGAAAGATGAAATGATAAACTCTACCCTAGGAGTTCACTGTTTGGGCTGGAGACACACAGAGCCACACAACTGTAGAAAAATGTAGTAGGTACTCTAAGAAACAAAAAAGTGGAAATACTGGACACAGAAGGCTTCAGTGAGACATCTTCCAAGATGCTATCTGACCTGGGCTTGGAAGGGGAGGCTCAAAAATCAGCCGAGAGACCACAGTGGGTCCACAGAGGCAGACTGCAGAATATTTAGGAAACAAAGTTTATTCAGATGTCTAGAATTTATAACAACTAAATGGATCATTCTAAGCCAGGCTAGGGCCAAAAAAAAGTGCAAGGCGAGAATTTCTAAAGGAAGGAGACACGAAATGCTGAAGAATACAGACAGTCTGTGCCAGGCTCTATGTAAACCATGTTAGACTTGATACTTCATCATGCAGGCAAGGTGAAGCTGGGATTTTTTAAGTGATTGGGAAATTTTTTAAATCATAAAAATAAGATACTGAGAAATAGAGAAGCTGAAATGTCAAAAAGAGTAGGGGAAAAAAATCAACCACGCTGCTGCTAAGATGCTTCAGTCATGTCCGACTCTGTGCGACCCCACAGACGGTAGCCCATGACGCTCCCCGGTCCCTGGGATTCTCCAGGCAAGAACACTGGAGTGGGTTACCATTTCCTTCTCCAACGCATGAAAGTGAAAAAGGAAAGTGAAGATGCTCATTCGTATAGCCCCACCCTAAAAACAGACGCTACTTAGACTCTCAGTAATTTTTTTGAAACACAGAACTATGACTATACTTACTGTACATAAGGATTTCAGACTTGGTTCATGTACTGTTCACATTCACATAAGATTTATTCATGAATTTGTAAGGGTCCACCAATACTGTGCCTGTACACTCACTGCACTGCATAGCAACACTACTGGGATACAGGGATCAGGCAACCAGATATATTAAAAAAAAATTATTTGAAGTTAAGGACAGCTGAATTCTCCCCTAAAATAACAGTGCCCATCACATGATGGGAAATCAGGCATTCTGCCTTAGAAACATGATTGGTGATTTATTCCATCTTTACTCATCTCTTTGCAAGGGATCTGAAATGCTAAACTAATTATCACAGCGGCTGGTGCTTTTTTTTTTTATCAGAGGGTTTTTTGACAGATTGCAAAGGACAAAATTTTACCTAGGATGAAAGAAAAGGCCAGAATTAAAAATGACTTCCCTGAAGGGTACAATTCCTTTTGTTTTTTATTTGCAGATTGAAAAAAAGAAATCCTTCAATGTATGCGTGTCACAAATTATATTCTCTTCACTGTAAGCCACGGTTACAGAAACATCTCAGATTCTTCTGCCTGCAGGAAGGTACCACAGTAACCCTGCTCTACACTAAACATCTATTATGACTCAAATTCTGTAAGAAAAAAATATAAAAAATCCAAATTAATTAGTAAAAGAGGGGAAAAAAGGCTGTGAAGGAAGAAGGTAGTTTGGGAAAATTCTGATGACAGATGCTTTCATTTCTCTTTACTGGGAACTGAAACCAAATCATAGGCCAGTAGCTGGCTCAGAGCCCTAACTTTCCAACAAGACTGTAAAAACTCTGAGACAGACACCTGCTCTGAGCTTATCCCAGAACTGCTTTGTGCAGAATTACCATTAGAAAACACATTAACTTTATACCCAAATGGAAGAATGCCTTTTTAAGAAAGGCTTTATTCAAGCCTACTTCCCTAAGATATATGAATGGTGGGGTATTCTCTTGCCTAAAACTGGGAAAGCCCATTAACTTATTAAGACTCTAAGGGCTGCTAACTACACACGAATATTCCAAAGTAGTACACTTTATTAACCAGACTCAGTCCATCTACCTTATTCAGCATTCCAAAATGTTAGAGGACCATCTGTTCAAGATTTCACCAACTGAGAAAATTATGAAAACTCATTCAGCCCAAGATGTGATCCTGAATTTGATGAACTGAAACTTCTTTGATTTCTGTAGTTGATGATGCCTGTGATGTCATTCATTACTTCAGATGTTCATTTGACTCATGTTTTATTACTAAGGCCACTGTAAATATAGCCGTAAGGACTACAATCCCTGTGTCAGAGAAAATTTTGCTCAACCACTTTTTGTCCTAGATTAACATGCAGTCAACAATTACTGAACATATTCTTCATACTACAGGACTGACTCAAAGTGCTCCTACCTCATCAGAGGGATGGGTGTATTTATTTTATTAAGGGGCATATCCTTCAAAGAAGCTGCACTTTATAAATAGGGGGAAAGTGACAAACATAACTGGGCAAGGATTAGATGACAGACTTGGGCATCATCATTTATTTACCACTAATATAGCATCTGTCATCAGAAGTTTCAATAAGTCTTGCCAAATGTTCTTGACCCAACCTAGGATATAATTATCTGACAGTGCTCCAAATCACTTCTGAACAAATAGTAGCCATTCAGGCTGGGGGGGGCTCATTGCTAAGTCTTTTCTCCCCCTTGCCTCACACATCACTAAGTTTCTCTTTTTTATTTTCTAACAACTAACCCTTCCTTTCTCTCCGACATCTGATACTTGCTTGTCCAAGTCTTCTATACTGCACCTGCAACTATCTCTTCACTCATCTCACAGTCTCTAGGCTGCCCCATCAGTGATCACCACAGGCTGTCTACAGCAGGGGTTCCCAGCTTCCAGGATCTAACGCCTGATGATCTGAGGTGGGGCTGATGTAATAATAATAGAAATGAAGGGCACAATAAATGGCATGGGCTTAAATGATCCCCAAACCATCCCCTACAACCAGTCCATGGAAAAACTGTCTCCCATGAAACGGGTCTCTGGGGACCGTTGCTAAATTCTGTTAGAAAAGTCAAGGTCCTACATGTCTTGACCCAAATCTGTCTCTTTCTAGACTTTGTACACACACCCTCTTACCTAGACCAAATGACCTCTAGTGATCTCTGACTAGATCAACATGCCCAGATCACTTCTATTAACTCACCTCACCTGTGCTCAAGAGCACCCCCCAACATGCCGTCCAACCACCCCTTCCACCTCCACCATCTCCTTGGTGCCTGCCACACACCCAACAGCATGACAGACGTTTGACATGTTTCTAATCTTCACTTCAGTCCTACAAGTTATGGTTCATCTCTCATGATGAGTATCAAAGAAATCAAAGACTTTGACAAATTCACAAGCTCGGGTCTTAGTTCATAGCCTATGTTCTTTCTAAAACCTCAGGCTTCCTGGAATACCATCCCCAACTCTCTCCTTACCAAAACCTTGGGGTTCCTTCAGAGTCTGATTAAACTTAACCTCTTCTACCCAAAGGTGCTTCTCATCACCTCCGGTCTAGTAAACAGTGCTTACTCAGAACCTCTGCTGCTCTTATTGTCTGAGTCTCTCTGGTTGCAGTAAATTCTTTACTACCTCTTATTAATTGCCTTATTTTCCCCCTTGTTCATAGTCCCACAGCCTCATTTTCTAGAAACTCCTCAGCAGATTTCCCTTTGGACAGGACTGAGTCCTTTGCCCCTGAGCTAGCTGCAAGGGAGGCTGTGGAAGTAGTACCTAACATTTTTAGCCTCTACTGTGCTGGCTCCGCCAGCCAGGGAGAAAGGAAAGAAGATGAGTATTTGGATAGACAACCAACGCTGTTAGAGAACTATCAATGCAATGATAAGCTCGGTATAATGAAACCCCTTCACAGTTCAAATAGATGAATTATCTTAAGAAAGTTCTGCTAACCAGGTTATAACAAGCAGTCCTGTTACAATAGGGTATCGTTGGCACACTAGGAGAGATGAGAACTGGAATCTCCCAATTCTTTAGCCAATAGGTTATAAATACACTCCTTTTCCTCAGATCCTTAAATATCACAATCTCTTTCACCATCATGACCATCACAAGGAAGAAAAGACAAGCAGGGGGGAAAAAAAAAATCAGTCCTTTTGAGCTTCCATACATTTCTCCAAACACACTAAAACATTAAAAAACACTTCCGAGAGATTTAAAGAACAGAAATGGAAATGAAAGTATTTCCAAGTCTCTGCCTCCTTGTCTTATTCTTTGCTTCTGCTAACAGGACAGTCTGCCTTGTATCACCACCATCACCACTGCCCCCAGCATTATCTGTTTCTAATTCTGGAATCAGCTTAGACATCCACTAATGGAGGACCACTTAAAAACTAGTACAATGAAGAACAATGCAGTTGCCAAAATAGAGGTGGCTCTGAATGGGCTCCTGTGGGAAGCTGTCCAAGCTGAACTGTTAAGGGAGAAAGATACAGAGCTACGTCTACAGTACACACTCACTTGAGCTTTAAAAGAGGGGCAGTGGTGGGATTCATATAAATGTGAGACAAGTGTACTTTATTGGTAGTGAAATTTCCAGAAGGATGTCTTAGGAATTGTGGGTGGTAATTACTTTGGGGGAAATGGCAGAGGAAAAGCAAGGGAGCAGATAACACAAATCTTGGGATAGCATCACCTCCTAGGAGAGGAGATTTGTGATACAGTGATATGAAATCAGGGAGAAGGTCAGAGGGTTAAGTCTGAATATTTGCCCTGGCTTTTAGGTACAGGGGTGTCTCACGTTACTTTTTAAAATGGCATATCTCTGTGTGCAATATTTTCCAATTTACAAACATTTAAAAATAAGAACTATAGAACAAGTAGTGTTAGTCAGTCAGTCGTGTTCGACTCTTTGTGACCCTGTGGATTGCAGCCCACCAGACTCCTCTGTCCATGGGATTCTCCAGACAAGAATACTGGACTGCTGCCATTTCCTTCTCCATAGAACAAATTACACAGTTGGAAAAAAAAACAAACAAACCCAGGTGTGAATGTTTAAGGCTTCCCAGGTGAGGCTAGTGGTAAAGAATCCGCCTGCCAGTGCAGGAGACTAAGAGACACAGGCTCTATCCCTGGGTCGGAAAGATCCCCCGGAGGAGGGCATGGCCATTCACGCTAGTATTCTTGCCTGGAGAATCCCATGGACAGAGGAGCCTGGGGGGCTACAGTCCATGGGGTCGCACAGAGTCAGACACCACTGAAGCGACTGAGCACGCACTCACCCTTGAATAGGTACCTTGAATATGTTTATGTGATGAGTAACAACCTCTTTTAATCCTATGGTTTTATCTCTGAATCTACACTTAACTATTTGGCTATTATCTTAAAATCTAAATTTGAGGGCCTACTTAAATTGTGACCTGGATTTAAAGGCCCTCGGGAGACCCCCTTCAACAAGGCCTGAGTTAATCTCCCTGGGGCAGTTTCCTCCATGGCTCACATCCAGGAATTTGAAGGATAAAGCACCATATTTCCCCCAGGCTACAGGTGGCTGCAAACAACTCAACTGTGTACTTTGGGCAATCCAACTGGATTCCTCAGTGGCTGGAGGAGGGGAACAGAGAGGAGGAAGAGCCTGGGTGGGAGTGGGCCAGCCAGGCTTGCAAGGGCTTCTCCGGAAGAGTCCATCCACCCGCAGCGGCAGGCAAGAAGAGACCCACTCCTACACCCCTTTTGAGCAGCCTTGCACAGACAGCAGCTACAGTTGTTTCACAAGCTGTGCTCTAGCAGTTCGGGTGGCCATTTCCCCCTTTCATTCCAACGGAAACCCTGCGTGTCAATCTCTGTCAACCACTGCGCTCACAATGCTATGAGACTATTAAG
>SJYQ01008198.1:2884-14213 GCA_006410935.1 Redunca redunca
CCGCTATCCTTGCAGTGGGGAAAAAAAAAAATGAGAACACATTTATGCAGATAGGCAAATGGGAAATATAATAATACAAGTTTGTGTGTATTTTTAGAATCAGAAATTAAACTTTAAAGTTTTAAGAAGTTATTGTCGAAAAAGTGATAAGCAAATTGTTTTATAGGATATTATTCATAGAGTTGTGAAAATTATTATTATACTGTGCTCTATTTGTATACTTGAAAGAAGTTTCAATGAAATATGCCAAATATTACTTTTAGTTAGCGTGATCAGAATAATTTAATAGTGGTACTTCTGAGTTAAATAATTCCAAGTTTCTCTGATGTTGAGCCATCATAGACTTTTCATATTATAACAGTCACCAGTACCTCAGGGTTTAGACAATTTAAAACTTGAATTATACAACAAGAAATATCAAACCTTGAAGTAAAAGCCAGCATCTTGTCGAGATAAATTTTGATCGGAGAGGGCAAACTAAAACCAAATCATTTAAAAATATAATTTATAGTAAATATAGTGTGTGTCCTTGCATGCTGAGTTGCTTTGGTCATGTACAACTCTTTGCAGCCCTGTGGACTGTAGCCTGCTAGGCTTCTCTGTTCATGGGATTCTCCAGGCAAGAATACTGGAGTTGGTTGCTATCCCCCTCTCCAGAGGATCTTCCCAACCTGGGGATTGAGAAGTCCCCTGCATCTCCTGCACTGTGGCTGGATTCTATACTGCTTAGCCACCAGGGAAGCCCAAGATGTATGCACTTACTTTAATCATAAGCATCCTTGCAGGGCCCCAAAATACTTTCCCTGGGTCTGGAAGATCCCATGGAGGAGGGTGTGGCAACCCACTCCAGTATTCTTGCCTGGAGAATCCCATGGACAGAGGAGCCTGGCGGTCTATAGTCCATAGGGTTGCACAGAGTTGGGCACAACTGAAGCAACTTAGCATGCCCACATACTTGTAGGACCCCAGAATGCTTTAGTTATATTTGTCCTGGTGCTTCAGATGGTAAAGAATCTGCCTGCAATGCAGGAGACCCAGGTTAAATCCCTGGTTCGGGAAGATCCCATGGAGGAGGAAATGGCAACCTACTCTAGTATTCTTACCTGGAGAATCCCACAGATAGAGGAGCCTGGTCACAGAGGACCATGGGGTCACAAAGAGTTGGATGCGACTGAGGGACTAACACACACATACACACATATTTAAAGAAGGCAGAATCAGATATTAATACTACAGTAACTTGAAATCATGCAACAGAAAAGCCAAGTAGGAGCGCATGTGCAGTCTGCTCATGCACACTGCATGTAGTGGTGATGGGCTAAGTAGTACGTGCTGAGTCGCTCAGTTATGTCCCACTCTTTGTGACCCATGGGCTGTAGCCTGCCAGGCTCCTCTGTCCATGGAGTTTTCCAAACAAGAATACTGGAGTAGGTTGCCATTTTCTACTACAGGGGATCTTCCCGACCCAGAGATCAAACATGTCTCCTGCATTGGCAGGCAGATTCTGCAGAGGAGAAATGTCCTGCTTTTATAAGATTGCAAAGCTGGGCTCAACTAGCTGGAGAGATTGCCATGTCACAGTGCTATTCAAGGTGTACTTCACCTTTTCTATTTGGAAAATGATCTTTTGATGAGTTTAATGATGGGAGTGGGAATAATTGCCTTTGTTTTAGTGTATACATGACCAACTATTCTAAGAGGAAAAGAAATCTAAAGCTTGACAGAGAAATAGAAATGATGTATCCTTATAAAAGGAGGCACCTCGTGAGGAGAAGGATGAGAGAAAGAGAAATGGTGTGTAAAGCTATAACTTTAGTGCTAGTTTTAAAAACACACAGACTTTTATTAGTCCCAAGCTTAAATGCTCAACTGCAGCCTCTGCTTTCCCTTGTGGATTTCTTTTTTTTCTTTTCCCTCAAATGCTTTCCTTCTATTGTCATTCTGGAAGGCTAGAGAATAAGATAAATGGTTCAAACACAAAGAATGCTGATTTGGTGAGAATGCAGAGTTTGCATTTTAGAGATCAGGGCAACACAACTTTAAGACTAAGTGTTCCTGAACCTGATTTTCATTTAGGGTATATCTCTATAAGACATTAAATTATTTTTTTTAATCAGATAGCTTTGCAAAGCCCATACTGTATATCAATTTAGGAGGTGTTTTGAATTTCAAGTAGGTTTTTTTGTTGTTGTTAGTCAACATTTGCAAGAAACTCTTGGAAGCAAATCCGTACTTGAGTTGGGAACTGCTTATAATAGTATTTTCCTTGGTAAAGACAAGGCCTTCAATAAAGATTTGTGGAATGAATGTATGTATATGCATTGGGTTGCTAAACTCTCATTTGTAACTTTGCTTTTAGTCTATAAAATGCAATTCAAATAAAGTTGGGGGAGGTTCAACCTTTTTGTTGCCATCTATAAAACTGATAACAATTTAGATTAGCCCAATTTGCTTTTGTTTGTAGATAAGCAAATGTACACTTAGCGTTACAATAAAAATTTAAACCAGTAAATCTGGAAAACAAAGAAAACAGCAGTTTCTAGGACCTTGATAAGAAATTATTTTGTTGTTTTCATCATTTAATTCGCATAGCTAGCAAAGTGAAAACTATTACTTCAATCAGATTTAGAGTAAGAATGCAAAATAAGGGAAATAGTACCTTTTAAGAAAACTCCAGAATTGTATTGTTAGAATCAAGGTAGTTATGCAAAATAATCCAGAGGTCTGTCATTCAATATCTTACCTCTCAGTAGGTCTCAGTTTCAATATAACAGTTATTCTTCTCACCCTCTTTCCATTAAAACAGGAAATTGCAACAAAAACAACAACAACAACAAATCAGCTGTATTTTCTTTTGAATATTTCTTATTCCTCAATAGAAACAATTTTTAAAATACATAGTATTCACATTTGGTTCTGAGTCTAACTCTTTTCTGTGACTATTTGAAGTTTATTTCTATACATATAAGTCTTCCCTGGTAGCTCAAAAGGTAAATAATCTGCCTGCAATACAGGAGACTCATCTTCAATCCCTGGGTTGGGAAGATCCCTTGGAGAAGGGAATGGCAACCACTCCAGTATTCTTGCCTGGGAAATTCCATGGGACAAAGAGCCTGAGGGGCTACAGCCCATGGGCTCGCAAAGAGTTACACACATCTAAGCAGCTAACACTTTCACTTCTTTCACTTTTCTATACACATATGTCCATATAATATAGTAAAACAGTAATATTTGTACTTAGGCATGAAAAAGAGACTGAAGATTGAATGAGTCCATGCACATAAAGTTATTAAAGTGTTGTGTTTGTAATGGTGTTGGCGATCTTGTAGTTCTATCTGCCCATCCCAAAGTTCTCTCTGATTTCTGATGCCTTAGTTTATCTTGAGCAGGCTCACTGGATAAACACTTCTGGGGAAGTACAGACAGTTACATGAAATCGATAAACAGGTCAAGTGACTTAGAGAGGTATCCTCCTATCAGGACCATTTTTTGATTTATTTGATTCTAACTGTTTTGGGTTACAGGGCCCACTTCTGGAATGGTGTCTGTATATCATACAGAACTATCTACACATCAGTCCTGTGTTTTGTGTTCCTTAGTCAGTTAGTCACAGGCAGCTCCTCTGTGGCCATAGGTATGGGCTGAGAAAGAGATAATAAAGTAGGAATTACGAAGAATCAGACCACTTACTTGTGCCTGTCATATTCTGATCATACTGACGACTTGTGCTAGATAATACAGTACTGCTCTGCATACTCAACTTGTGGCGTGGTGTACCTGACGACATCCCATTCACAAGGGGCACCTGAGGTCAATGGTAACTTAGCAGCCCACTGTTATGTGTTCAGTTCAGTTCAGTTCCATTGAATAGCTCAGTTGTGTCTGACTCTTTGCGACCACATGAATCGCAGCACACCAGGCCTCCATGTCCATCACCAACTCCTGGAGTTCACTCAGACTCACTTCCATCGAGTCAGTGATACCATCCAGCCATCTCATCCTCTGTCGTCCCCTTCTCCTCCTGCCCAGAATCCATCCCAGCATCAGAGTCTATTCCAATGAGTCAACTCTTCACATGAGGTGGCCGAAGTACTGGAGTTTCAGCTTCAGCATCATTCCCTCCAAAGAAATCCCGGGGCTGCTCTCCTTCAGAATGGACTGATTGGATCTCCTTGCAGTCCAAGGGACTCTCAAGAGTCTTCTCCAACACCAAGTTTCAAAAGCATCAATTCTTTGGCACTCAGCTTTCTTCACAGTCCAACTCTCACATCCATACTCTCACCACTGGAAAAACCATAGCCTTGACTAGATGGACCTTTGTTGGCAAAGTAATGTCTCTGCTTTTCAATATGCTTTCTAGGTTGGTCATAACTTTTCTTCCAAGGAGTAAGCGTCTTTTAATTTCATGGCTGCAGTCACAATCTATAGTGATTTTGGAGCCCCCAAAAATAAAGTCTGACACTATTTCCACTGTTTCCCATCCATCAGGCTCTTTTTAATATATATTTTACTTATTATGTATTTATTGGCTGTGCTGTATCCTCATTACTGCACACATGCTTTCTTTTGTTGCAGTCAGCAGAGGCCTCTCTCTGACTTCTCATTACAGTTGTTTCTCTTGTTTCAGAGCTTGGGCTCTATGGTGCTTGGGTTCAGTAGTTATGGTGCACAGGCTTACTTACTCTGTGGCATGTGAGATTTTCCCAGACCAGGGCTCAAACCAGTGTCCCCTGTATTGCATGGCAGATTTTTAACCACTGAACCATCAGGAAATCCCGTGTTTAGTCTTTAATGAAAACTAATAGCAAGCCAAGAGCTGTTTTTGTTTTTAAGGAATATAGTTATCCTTAAGGTTTGAATTATGATTCATCTTTAAGAAACTTCCAGAAGTTCCAAATAGCATCACTATCTGCAGTGGACACTTCAAGCATGACTAAAGATGTTTTGGATTTTATGGCCCAATGGCAGAGCATTTTGCATAGAAGGCTGGACTTGTTGCAGAGACTTTCCTGTCCTGGTGCTCACTTGAAAGTAACAACTTCTTGAATCATTCATTAATAGGCTGGAATAGCACACCCATAAGAATGACACTTTGCATCCAAATTCCAACAAGACACACTGGGGACTGTGTCTCCTGTATGGTTATAGGAGGCCCAATAATTTACCCTTCAACAGAGAATGACTGCCTCAACATGCTCCATACCACTAGACCCTTAGAAATATCATTCGAGTGTAATGTCTCTGATTTTTTGGGAAATGTCTTACTGATAAGTGTTGTGCATGCGTGCTAAATTGCTTCAGTCATTATCTGACTCTTTGAGACCCTATGGACCATAGCCTGCCAGGCCCCTCTCTCCATGGGAATCTCCCAGCAAGAATACTGGAGTGGGTTCCCATGCCCTCCTCCAGGGGCTCTTCCTGACCCAGGATCGAACCCACATCTCTTATATTTCTGCATTACCCAGCAGATTTTTTACTAACAACACCACCTAAATATGGGCAGAGTAGCTGCTGTTTCCTGCTCACCAGTTTCAATCAGCCTGATGCCATCAATTTCATGGAGTGGTGTGAAGTCCTGTAGAAAGGAAAGGTATCAGGCTTCCTACAAAATAAATTATGACTTGGGATTCAAAGGCATTTACACCTCTGAGGTGGACTGGTGAGTATATCACCAGCCTTGCTAGCTAGAGATGTATGATTTCTGAAGAATGTTACTAACAAGTGTCCAGAGAAAGCTTTTTTCCAGATCAATAGCTGTGTAGCAAGCACCGAGGATGTGTTAATTTCCCCATGTAGCATAACCACATCTGGAACAGTAATTGCAAGACAAGTTAACAAATGATTCAACTTCCTGTAATCCACTGCCATTCTTCCAGATTCATTTTCTACATAGGCCAAAATGACAAGTTGAATAGGATGCAGAGGAAATCACTTGGACTTTCCCACCATAAAAGCCCTCACACCACCAATCAGTAAGGGTGTTGCCAGTTGCTAAAAATATTTATTCAAATTACACATTCTGGAATTGGTGAAATGACTACAGGATGCGGACAGGGACAACTGGGCCTACTGTGAGATAGACCCAAGATGAAACTCCTGTGATCGCTTGACTTCCGTCAACCCCTCTCTGACTAGGGGGCCATAGTGATGCTTTGGATATTCAGAAATTAGTCAGTTCAGAATCTGTGTACAGTGATCCCTAGGGAATATGACTGTTTCTCTTTCCTCAATGCAGTCACAATGGTGAATGTCCCCTAATGAAATAACTTCATGTCAGTATTAAAAGAAGAAATCTGTACACAGACATACAGTGAAAATGTCATGTGATACGGAATCAGGATGGGTGATATTAAGATTTGTCAGCAGTCACTAGACACTAGAGAAAGCAAGAAGGATTCTTACTTAGAGGGGGCCTGGCCTTGCCAACACCTTGATTCCAGTTTTCTAGTCTCCAGACCTGTTAGAGAAGATAGTTTTTGCTATTTTCAGCCAACCACTTCATTGTAGTTTTTTGTTGAATGCTGGGAAACCAATATATGACAAATCTATTTATTTTCTTCTTTCTAGGGATACCATAATCAATGCATAGGTCTCTGCAAGTCAGATTATTCATATTACTGCTTTGACGCTGCTATCCATTACCTCTCCACCTTGTCTGTGGTAATTACATGTTACCCTTAGCCCCTGCCACTCTGAGGTCCCATTGTCTTCATTGCATTTAGGAAGCCCAGTTAAATGAGAAGAGTTTGCACTATAATTTCCAACATATTGAAGGTGTGAACACAAGGCTCTTCAAGGATTCTGGGACTCTCCTCAAATTTATTTTTCACAGTTTTAGTAAAATGTGTGTCCTTCTAACCCAATCTAGATAAGCACGCCTTACACACATAATTCCATTCTCTCTCCATCCTGGAATACCTTCCTCTACAGTATACCAAGGCAGTTATGCATTTCACCCTCATCTGGGTGATCCAACAAATCAGACCAACTGCAGGGTCCTTTCTGACACCTCAAACTACAACTTGTAATCTAGAATATCTGCTTAGTGGGCTCTTGTCAATAAATCCGGCCTACTCAAACTTCATTTCCTTTCACCATGGTGCCACACCCTTAAGATCCATTTCTACACATATCCTCATATTCCTGTTAATATAAATTAGAAAGGGGTTTCCCAGGTGGCGCTAGAGGTAAAGAATCCACCTGCTACTGCAGGAGGGACTAAAGTCTGGAGTTCCATCCCGTGAGTCAGAAAGATCCCCTTGAGCAAGAAATTGCAACCCGCTCCAGGAGTCTTGCCTGGAGAGTCTCATGGACAGAGGACCCTGGTGGGCTGCAGTCCACAGGACTGCAGAGAATCAGGCATGCCTGAGCAGCTAAGCACAAATTAGAAAATGTGTGTTGCTATTTTGGTGTACAGTGCACTACTTTGTGGGGCACGATCACCATTTGCGTCTCTTGGGACCTGAGTCTCTTTATAAATCTAGAACACAGGGGTGTTGGCCTAGGTCTTGAGGAGAATCACCAGTGACTTGCTCTATAATTATCTTGCTGCTGCTAAGTCACTTCAGTCGTTACCGACTCTGTGCGACCCCAAGCATGGCAGCCCACCAGGCTCCCCTGTCCCTGGGATTCTCCAGGCAATAACACTGGAGTGGGTTGCCATTTTCTTCTCCAATGCATGAAAGTGAAAAGTAAAAGTGAAGTCACTCAGTCATGTCCAACCCTCAGCGACCCCATGGACTATAGCCTTCCAGGCTCCTCCATCAGTGGGGGAGGTCATTACAAAATCTTCAGACAATGGAGAGCTCACATCGTCAAGGAGAGAATGAAGGGCTGCTTCTGAAAGGTTGTCGCTAAATCACAAAAGGAAATGGCAACCCACTCCCTAATCCTGTGGACAGAGGAGCCTGGTGTGCTGCTGTCCATGGGGTTGCACAGAGTTGCACACAACGAAAGCGACTTAGCAGCAAACCACAAAAGATGCTGGGATTCTTGGCCTCCGGAGAAGAAGAATTCAATCTGGGGCCAGAGATGAGGCTTGATCACTCAGACCTTTTGTGTAATAAAGTTTTATTAAAGTATAAAAGAGATAGAGAAAGCTTCTGACATAGATATCAGAAGAGGGCAGAAAGAGTACCCCCTGCTAGTCTTTAGCTGGATGTTATATAGCTACTAGCAGTCTGCTAATTAAAGAAAGGAAATGTCTCAAAACTTAGAGAATGGTACCAGATGAGTCACCCCAGGCCATCAAATGATTGACACGAATTTTGAAAAAAAGGCAGATTTCCATACAAATATATAATTTCATTAACATAGATTAGCAGAACAATGTATGAGTATAACATACAGGTTTGTCAAGTCAGTTCTGAGCTTTTAGGTGAAACCAACTTGAAGACAGAGTCTAGCGTAAAAGCATAGTCTAGGGTAAATGCTAGGGTACATTAACATAGCTTAAGACAAACATTTCCATAAGAAAAATGCATTCTCAAGGTTTGAGAAAAGTTGAGTTGAGGTGGAACCAGGTGTCATTATGCAGTACAGAATTTTAAGAGAAACCTCTTTAGATTTGTATAGAGAAGGGAAAAAAATATAACACTAGATTGTTTCCTCCTACCACTTGAGAGAGATCAAAAATGTCTGACACTTGCAGCCTATTTCCTCTGTTTAGAGACTCCTGGCCTTCCTACCTGTTACCTCTCACTTCTATGGGCAAAAAAGATTTGTCAAAATTAAAGTGTTTGACATTGTCACCTTGGGCTTCAATTTCTGTTAAGCATTTAGTCTGTGGTATCCAGTGGCAGCATTTTACATGTTTCAATTTCAAAATCATTTCAAGGACTGCCAATGCTTTCTTTACCACTCACAATGAATGTTTCCTTCCTACATACATTCAAGAAACAATTCCAGAAAACCCAACACCATTTTCAAGAACATATTCTAAAAATTCTTTTTCTCTAGATCCCTTTTTGGTACCAAAATTTGTATTAGCCTCTTTGACCAGAGAAGTAGAACCTATAGAAAATTAATTGCAAGGAATTGGGTCAGACAATTTAGGGAGTGGCTAGACAAGTATCATATTGTTAGGGCAGGCCATCTTGCCCTAAGGGGTCCTTTTAGGAAAGGAAGGCTGGAAGTCTGACACACAAGTTTAATCTGCAGTCTATAGTGGACATTTCTTCTTGGAATTTATTCTGCTCTTAGAGTCTTTAAAATGAGGAAATGGCAACCCACGTCAGTACTATTACCTGGAAAATCCCATGGATGAAGGAGCCTGACAGACTACAGTCCATGGGTGGTCGCAAAGAGTCGGACATGACTGAGGGACTTACTCACTCACTCACTCACTCACTCACCCCAAATCAAACCCTTTCTTGAATTATTATTGTCTTTAATCACTAGCTTTTGACTGAATAACTGGAGACTGTATCCAAGCCGGGCTTCCCTGATGGCTGGGCAAGTTAAGAATTCACCTGCAATGCCTACAAAAGAAATAAGATACTTTCTAATAATATACTTAAGTGCTTTTCTTGAAATCCTTAAGGGTAGGAGGAATCCTAGGATGGAAGGCAGAATGTGATAAAACAAATGAATTGTATAAAACACATAATAAAACCTCACTGAAGGAAGGTATGGAGGAATACCATGTAACCTAAGTAACTTTAAAAAGGAGGAGACTGTAAAACTAGGTGAAAAGGAACTGTACACCAACACTGCACTCTAGTTTTAAAGTATCTTATCTGGGCACAGGATAACAGTTCTGATATTACTTTGAAAAGTTCTGAAATTAGACAAGTAAATGGATGGCAGACTGTGGGGGACAAGTTCCTCACTATCAGAGCCAGGAGATACAAGTTAGCAAGAGGATATACTCTGTGGTAATAGTCATGTGGTAATATAATAAAGGTGAATATGTCTGTCTAAATTTGTGTAGTTTAATAGATATACTTATGGTTACTTGTGGAAATATTTGCAGATATCTGTGTGTGTGTGTGTGTGTGTGTGTGTGTGTGTATGTTTATATCTACAGTGCATGTAATTGGGTTGTCTTCTGAGATCCCAGTAACAGAAAACACCTAGAATCAAACTTCAGTTTCTAACAGCATTCATTAACAAAAGGATTCAGGAGATGGACTTCCGTGGTGGCTCAGTGGTAAAGAATACACCTCTCAGTGCAGGAGACACAGGTTCCATCCCTGATTTAGGAAGATCCCACGTGCCGCAGAGCAAATACTCCCATATGCCACAACTACTGAACCTGTTCTCTAGAACCTGGGAGCCACAACTACTGAGCCCATGTGCAGCAGCTACTGAAGCATGGGTCCCCTAGAGCCCGTGCTCTGCAACAAGAGAAATCAGGGCAATGAGAAGCCTGTGCACTGCAACCACAGAGTAACCCTTCTTTGCTGCAACTAGATAAAAAAGCCCATGCAGCCATGAAGACCCAGCATAGCAAAAAATAAATAATTCAATAAAAGCTAGAGCAGAACATTTTTTCAAAACGGATTGAGGAGAAATAGCTGTCAGAGGACTCCTTGGGCAAACGATTGGCTCTAGGACTAAGGAAAACAAAAATATAGAAGTTGAGCCTGGAGTATCTGTAGTGACCAGAAAAAAATATGCTCAAAAGACAAAACACTGATGAACATCAAAGAGACACCAGGCTGAAAAAGCCAAATCACCAAAGCTGAAAAAATTTAAGTAACCAAATAAAGTAGTATTTGATAATAATGTAAATTATAAAATAAACATCTGTTAATCCATATTTACAGAAACACATTATATAAGCAAATTAATGGGAGAAGAAGTAAATCTCCAGTGTAGAATTCCAAATGATTTATGAAGATATTTTGCCCTCCAGAAAAAGTGTAAGGTCCCGTTTCTTAAGTATAAGCTGTACATAGTGACCTCCTTTCAAAGAAGAGAGTAAGAAAAGGATAGAACCAGGAAGGAAAACAGGGAATAACTTCACAGTGGAGAAGTGACAAACACTTCTTCAGCCAAGTAATCAAAGTCAAATTCAACAATGGTGGATCATGCTGATATAATGCATCTTTAATATAATTTTATGAAAATAACACTTAACCTCTGTGATCTCAATCCTTACACCCCAGAACTACAGTTTAATCATATGAAAAAAGCTGCCATAGCCAAGAGAAGCTTAAGAAAACAGATGATTGGGTATAATTTGGTATATTGCAAAAGATTCTGGTACAAAAAGGCCCTAGAAAAAATAAAGCAAATCTGAATATCATGAGCTTTCACTAATAATAAAGGATTAATACTGATTAATTAATCATAAGATGTGTACGATACTACTGTAACAAATTAA
>SJYQ01008198.1:19498-37617 GCA_006410935.1 Redunca redunca
ATTCAACTGGAGTTAATTTATTTCCAATCCAAGCAGAGTTTGTGTATCAATGTAATCTTTCTCCAATCTGTATGTTACTCAAACTTGCTTAGTCATTTTATTACTTTTTAAAAGCATAGGCAACTTTCTAAGACATTTTATCAAAAATCACTTTCTTCTTTCCTTATGGGAAAGGTCATACTGATTCCATTTATAATAGAAGGATTCATAAAAATAAGAAGTTACATATTACACCTGTGCATGAGTGGTCAGAGAGAATTTTTTGAAAAATTATTCTTATGCCCTTCAAGCTCTGTCCTTTTTAATTCTTCAGCATTTATAAGCTCTCTTAAGTAGATTCATTAATATTTTGTTTTAGTCAAACAAGTGAGAATTTTAAATAAGCTCTGTTGGAAGTAGCTGGCCAAGAGTCATCCCCTTTAGTCTAGCCTTCTTGGCCTTCTGTGCATAACAGTTGCCCCATTTCTCATTTTCTCCTGTACCAGGCAGAGCTGATCCAAGCACTTAGCTTCTTTTGAATTAATAGAAGATGAACACTAGGGTCAGTTTATAAGACTTGGAAGGAGAGAAGAAATGAGCTCAACAAGCAGAGGAGCAATCTGGAGTAAAAACAAGGACAAGAGCAGAATCTGGTTTACACCAGGCTCAGAGCCTAATTGGCCTTTTGATTCTAATAGTCAAATAAATGTGTGTGTGTGTGTGTGTGTGTGCGTGCTCAGTCATTCAGTTGTGTCTGACTCTTCATGGCCCCATAAACTGTGGATTGTAACTGGCCAGGCTCCTCTGTCCATGGGATTTCCCAGACAAGAATACTGGAGTGGGGTGCCATTGCCTATTCCAGTGTATCTTCACAACATAGGAATTAAACCCTTGCCTCCTGTGTCTCCTGCATTGGCATGTGTGCTTGCTGAGTCACTTCAGTCGTGTCCAACTCTGTGCAACCCTATGGACTATAGCCCACCAGGCCATTCTGTCCATGGTGATTCTCCAGGCAAGAATATTGGAGTGGGTTGCCATGTCCTCCTCCGGTGGATTTTCCTGACCCAGGGATCAAAACTATGTCTCTTATGTCCCTTACATTGGCAAGTGGGCTCTTTAGAGCTAGCAGCACGTGGGAAGCTCCAGTCAAATAAATAGCTTTTCCAATTTTACATGTTGATTTTTGTTCATTTTCACATTTGTTTTTAACAAACTGACTGAATGTATATGAAGGGTAAAATATTTGTTTATAAATAACTTATCTATAAATAAATAAACTTATTATAAATAACTGCAGGGAATAATAAAAAACGATTTCCTCAAATGCAAATGTTGATCCTAAAGAAAGCATTTCTTGCTAAGTTGTTTTAAAGCAGCACAGTTCCGTGTGTGTGTGTGTGTGTGTATGTGTATATATATATATATATATATATGTATCACTTCATTGTACTGCAGAAACTAACACAGCATGGTAAAGCAATTATACTCCAATGAAGAAAAAAAGCAGCACGACTCAATACATACATGAGACATATATATAACTGAAACATTTTAAGGAGCCATATTAAAATGATTTAAAAGAAACACATGAGGTTGGTTTACTACTATAAGTTATTTAACCGCAAATTCTAAAATATTATTTTAAAGATAATTGATATAAAATTATTAATGGGACATATTACATCTTTTCATGTTGAATGTTTTAAATCGGATATATCATTTATACTGGATGATACCTTTCAGTTTGGGCTAGCCATATTTCAAGTGCTCAATAATCATAGCAATAAGGCTACTGTATTGAATAGTGCAGCTTTAGAAAAATAGATCATTACAATGATGACAATAGTTAATCTTTTGGATATTCTTTGGATAATTATTCATATGTACCATCTTTTAGTGTATATTCATTTACTGCTATGAAATCCCCATAACCAAGATAATATCGAGCATTTATTAGTCAGGTTATGTGACAGCATCTTTATTTCTTGCCGCTCCTCCTTAGTATGTTTTAACAGAAACAAAACACAAAAGCATTGTAGCAACCATTGGTGTTATTTGTTTCCACTTTTACCTTTGTTTAGCTAGCAGTTGAAAGGATACATTTTATTTGGGAAATACATTTATTTAGAGGTCATTGATTTAAGAACTAGCTAACTCTGACACAAATGACTAGATTTTATACAAATACTTCAATTTTTGAGGCTCAAAAAAGCTGATTTATAGGAAGTATCAAGTCACAATTATAATAACTTCACAAGTAATCTATGCACAACAGGCAGAATTCTAACCTTCCCCCAACATCTAGGAGAAATATGTTCTGATCTCTGAAACCTCTCCAACACCTGCTATGCAGGAGACCCGAGTTTGATCCTTGGGTCGGGAAGATCCTCTGGAGAAGGGAATGACAACACTCCAGTATTCTTGCCTGGAGAATTCCACGTATGAAGAGCCTGGCAGTCTATAGTCTATGGGGTGATAAAGAGTCAGACATGAATTACTGACATTCATTTCATTTTGTTGTTCAGTTGCTCAGTCGTGTCTGACTCTTTGTGACCAAGCTTCTTTTAATTTCATGGCTGCAGTCACCATCTGCAGTGATTCTGGAACCCAAGAGAATAAAGTTTGTCACTATTTCCATTGTTTCCACATCTATTTTCCATGAAGTGATGGGACCAGATACCATGATCTTAGTTATTTGAATACTGAGTTTTAAGCCAGCATTTTCACTTTCCTCTTTCACCCTCATCAAGGGGCTCTTTAATTCCTCTTCATTTTCTGCTATAAGGTGGTATTATCTGCCTATCAGAAGTTTGATATTTCTCCTGGCAGTCTTGATTCCAGCTTGTGACTCACCCCGCCTGGCATTTTGCATGATGTACTATGCATATAGGTCAAATAAACAAGGTGACTTAATGCAGCCTTGATGTACTCCTTTCCCAATTTGGAACCAGTCCATTTTTCCATATTTGATTCTAGCTGTTGCTTCTTGATCTGCATAGAAGTTTCTCAGGAGGCAGGTCAGGTGGTCTGGTATTCCCAACTCTTTAAGAATTCCCCACAGTTTGTTGTGATCCACACAATCAAAGGCTTTGGTGTAGTCATTGAAGCTGAAGTTTTTCTGAAATTCTCTTGCCTTTTCTATGACCCAGCAAATGTTGATAATTTGATCTCTGGTTCCTCTGCCTTTTCTATATCAAGTGTGTACATCTGGAAGTTCTCTGTTCACATACTGTGGAAGTCTAGCTTGGAGGATTTTGAGGACAACATTGTTAACATGTGATATGAGTGCAATTGTGTAGTAATTTGAACATTCTTTGGCACTGCCCTTTGGGATTGGAATGAAAATTGACATTTTCCAGTCCTGTGGCCACTGCTGAACCTTCTAAATTTGCTGGCACTTCACTTAATCCTGTGAATATGATAAGCCACTCTCGTGATTATGTTTTGTTATATAGCACAGTTGACTTTGGGCTTCTTAGGTAGCTCAGTGGCAGAGAATCTGCCTGTCAATGCAGGAGACACAGATCCGATCCCTGGGTAGGGAAGATCCCCTGGAGAAGGAAATGACAATCCACTCCAGTATTCTTGCCTGGCAAATCCCATGGACAGAGGAGCCTGGGGGCTTCAGTCCAGGGTGTTGAAGAATCAGACATGACTAAGTGACTAGGCAAGCAAACACAGTTCACCTTAAGATAAGGAGAGTATCTGATACACCTGACTAAATCATGTGAGAGTTTAAAAATGGAGATTTTCTTTTTGCTGGTGATGGCATGAAAGTCAGAGGCAAAGCAAGTGAAAGATTCTATATTCTCTTGCTGCTTTGAAGAAGGAGGTGGCCATTTGAGAAAGGATGCAAGTGATCTTGACTTGCTGAGGAAGACAATCTACAGACAGCCACCAAGGAAATGAAGAGTTGGTCCTATTTCTGCAACTAGATTCTGTCCACAGTCTGAATGTCCTTGGAAGCAAGTTCTTCCTTGAAGCTCCCGGATGTTAGCTCAGTACATTGACAACTTGATTTGAATCTGATGAGACACTGAACAGATAATCTGGTAAGCAATGCCAGATTTCTGATTTATGAAACAGTTCCATGACCAAATATAGTATCCCTAAATACTTCAAGAAGTTTTCCAGTTTATGTTATCTTTCTTATTATAAGCATGAAATACTTGAGAATATTAACAAAGAAAGGCAAATCCATTATCACCACCAAATAATCAAAACATTTTATTCCTGTCAATGAGACATAAAGAATGGCATTGACAAGACATATGCCTTTGTTTTCTGTCCCCTCAACCATGGATGGAGCAGGGTAATTCTCTTAAATATTGTCAGGTAAAGATACTGGTAGTGAGCTTCTGGTAATATATTGTCAATTAAAGGAAATAATAATACAGGTCAATGAAAGACTGTTTTACACTGCTTTTTATCTTTCTTTCTTTTGTTTTTCTTTTCTCCATGCCGCATTGTATGTGCAATCTTAGTCCCCTAACCAGAAATTGAACCCAGGCCTTGACAGTGGAAGTATTGAGTCCTAATAACTGGACAACCAGGGAATCCCTATCAATTTAGTTCAGTTCAGTTGCTCAGTTGTGTCCAAACTCTTTGCAACCCCATGAATCACAGCACGCCAGGCCTCCCTGTCCATCACCAACTCCTAGAGTTCACTCAGACTCACTTCCATCGAGTCAGTGACGCCATCCAGCCATCTCATCCTCTGTCATCCCCTTCTCCTTCTGCCCCCAATCCCTCCCAGCATCAGAGTCTTTTCCAATGAGTCAACTCTTCCCATGAAGTGGCCAAAGTACTGGAGTTTCAGCTTCAGCATCATTCCCTCCAAAGAAATCCCAGGGCTGATCTCCTTCAGAATGGATTGGTTGGATCTCCTTGCAGTTCAAGGGACTCTCAAGAGTCTTCTCCAACACCACATTTCAAAAGCATCAATTCTTCGGCACTTAGCTTTCTTCACAGTCCAACTCTCACATCCATACATGACCACAAGAAAAACGATAGCCTTGACTAGATGGACCTTTGTTGGCAAAGTAATATCTCTGCTTTTGAATATGTTATCTAGGTTGGTCATAACTTTCCTTCCAAGGCGTAAGCGTCTTTTAATTTCATGGCTGCAGTCACCGTCTGCAGTGATTTTGGAGCCCCCCAAAATAAAGTCTGATGGTGTTTCCACTGTTTCTCCATCTATTTGCCATGAAGAGATGGAACCAGATGCCATGATCTTAGTTTTCTGAATGTTGAGCTTTAAGCCAACTTTTTCACTCTCCTCTTTCACTTTCATCAAGAGGCTTTTTAGTTCCTCTTCACTGTCTGCCATAAGGGTGGTGTATAGTGGAATCCTTATAGTGCTTTTTAAACACAAGTTAAAATTTTTTTACATACATCTATTTCAAATGTAATAATTACCATTGATATTCCATACCTTTGATGAACTTTAATTTCTTTAATGAAATTTAATCTTAATGATTGAGACAAAAAAAAAATATATATATATATATATAGGCCTAATCTGCCTCAATATATGTGTGTGTGCTAAGTCACTTCTGTTGTGTCCAACTATTTGTGACCCTATGGACTATAGCCCAGCAGGCCTCTTGGTTCATGGGATTCTCTATGCAAGAATACTGAAGTGGGTTACCATGCCCTCTTCCAGGGGATCTTCCCAAACCAGGGATTGAACTGGTGTTTCTTGTGGCTTCTGCATTGGCTGGACGATTCTTGGTGACATTTGGGAAGTTAGTCCCCTCCCTCAATGTAGTTCAACTTAATATACAGACATGGACAATATTAATATTATATGACAAGTAGTATGCATTGATGATAATTTTGTATGTAAATGCATATATACATGTGGTTTTATAGCTCCTGGTGTCAATTTAGGTCATCTGAGACTTAAGTGCCAGGAGAAGATAACAAATACAAGAGATTATTAGGGAAATATCTGATAAAGAGATATATATATATATATAAAGGTAAAGGGAGCAGGTCAAGACAGAAAAGAAGCCTTTAAACCACAGTTCAACTCTGAACTGTGAAAGAAGAGGAAAGAAAGAAATACCCTTGATTTTAGCCTGCAATGCAGGAGGCTCTGGTTTGATTCCTGGGTCAGGAAGATCCACTGGAGAAAGGATAGGCTACCCATTCCAGTGTTCTTGGACTTTCCTGATGACTCAGATGGTAAAGAATCCACCAGCAATGTGGGAGACCTGGGTTTAACCCCTGGGTTGGGAAGTCCCCTCAAAGGGGGCATGGCAAGCCACTCCAGTATTCTTACCTGGAGAATCCCCATGGACAAGATGAGCCTGGAAGGCTCCTGTCCATTGGGTCACAAAGAGTCAGACATGACTTAGCAACTCAGCACAGCACAGCAGAGTCAGTGCTCTCAGCTGCAGTAGTGTTCTCCAAATGTTTTGTCCAGTCCAAGTGCAGATGCTTTACCATCTCAGCCACCAGGGAATCCCAAGTAAAAGTTATCCATCAGAAAAAATTCCATGTGCATGTTCTGGACTGTGCAGTCTCTTCCCTTAGTGAGCATTTTTATTACTACACTGTCTTAATTGTGACAGTTTTTATAGATCTTGGTGTCTAGTGATGCTGGTCTCCCAGGCACCTCCCCTTTTTTCTTTTTCTTTAACTGTTTCCCTCCAGACTTTGGTTATTTCCATTTCAGTATGAATTTTAGAATTAACTTCTTAATTTCTTCAAAAATCCTCCAGAAATTTGATTTATATTTCATGAAAGGTAAAGAATAATTTGAGGNTATTAATAAAAGTTTATACTTAATAACCTAGCTCATGGTCCACTGTGTATGTGGTAATTGCACACTCATGAAGAGAAAATCAAGGTAATATTGAAAATTTTCATGGCTAAATGATGTACTTTTGCCTCCCAATGTCAAATCCACATTCCATAGACCAGGAACTTGTGTAGATGAGACACTGACATGAAAATTCCTTTTTCATGTGTAGGAAAGTATTTCTGAAACAGGTTAAGACAAGCTAACACCAAAGGTATATCATAAGCCTTGCTGAGTCTTTATCCCCTAGTCTGTTTCTCTATTGAATTATGCCTAGCTAAATCTTCTAATCAAAATTACCAATAAAGATAATTTGACATGGTAGCATTGCTCAAACAAACCACTGCAAATGTTATACAGTGTTCTGTGTTTGGCAACTATTAGTTCAAATTTATTATTAAATTCCTATTAAAACATATAATTATGATCTTTAAAGGGAAATTCTTTCTCTTTTTAGCCACAAAGAAATGAAAACCCTGAATGAGCATTTTCCTCAAGAGCTATTCTGAATAAATATAGTACATGACTACATAAAATTCACCTAAAGTGCTTCTAAAAACATGTTTCTACCTATGTTCCTTTACCCTCATCTGATTCAGTAGTTTTGGGCAGATACAATATCATTTTTAGATGACCCAGGTGATTTTCCTGTACAGCTTGACAGAGAAGCTACTATGCAGTATTCCTATTAAATAATATCATTTCTGTTACTGCTACAGAACATAGAGCAATGCAGTAGAGGAATTTGAAACCTATACTACTATTTTTTTTAATCACGCTAATATTTTGACTAAGTCTGTAGCCCAATTAGAACTGTAGACCGCAATGTTAATTTGCCAATTAATCAGATATAGTACTTTTACTATTTCTAAATTTAAACTATTTGAATAATCCAAGACTTTTCTATATCCCACTTTCCCAAAAGTCCAATGAATCAACTGGATTTAATAGAACCATTCTACATCCCTTTTAACTTAGCTTAATTAAAAACTTATTTTTTACATTGTTATTGATGTATGAGGTTAATAAGGGAAGAAAGAAAAAAAAAGTTAAGAAAAACTCTTCAATTTCATTTTCAACATCATGCACATAATCAGTTCACCGAGGTTATTCTTGAACCACAAATGAAGTTAAGAAAAACTCTTCAATTTCATTTTCAACATCATGCACATAATCAGTTCACCGAGGTTATTCTTGAACCACAAATGAAAGAGACTGCCATAATTTTGGAGAATCATCATACCTTCAAGTTTAATTGTGGCAGTGCTACCTTTATACTGGGAGGAATTCTGAGAATTGGATAGACTACTATTGGGAATCCATATTTATATACTTCTTTCTCTCACTCACTGATTGAGGTATCTGAGACAAAAATGTAGTCTTATAAAATTTGGAAATTTATATTAATAGCAATGTTTTATTAAGTTTTAAGTTCTTCTTTGACTATAACTGTGTATCTAATATATTTACATATTCTAATTTGTATTTTACCTTTGGCACACCATTTCTAATACAAAAGAAAAAAAAAAGGAAAAATTGAGAGGAGTATGGGTTTTGCATGTGACTAGCACTCTCTTTTCTCCTGTGAGCAGTTTATGTTGTTGCTCAGTTCCTTAGACAAAATATTGGTGCTTCAGCTTCAGCATCAGAACTTCCAAATAATACCGTGTTGACTTTATTTAGGATTGACCGGTTTGATCACATTGCATTGATCACCTTGATCCCTTGGACCCTCAAGAATGTTCTCCAGAACCACAATTCAGAAGTATAAATTCTTCGGTCCAATTCTCACATCTGTGCATGACTACTGGAAAAAATCATAGCTTTGACTATACGGACCTTTGTTGGCAAAGTGATGTGTCTGCTTTTCAAAATGTTGTCCAGGTTTGTCATAGCTTTCTTTCTAAGGAGCGAGTGTCTTTTAATGTCATGGCTGCAGTCATGTCACCATCTGCAGTGATTTTGGAGCTCAAGAAAAGAAAATATGTCACTGCTTTCACATTTTCCCCTTTTGTTTGCCATGAAGTGATGGGACCAGATGCAATGATCTTTGTTTTTTGAATGTTGAGTTTCAAGCCAGGTTTTTCACTCTCCTCTTTCACTCTCATCAAGAGGCTCTTTAGTTTCTCTTCACTTTATGCTGTTAGAATGGTATCCTCTGCATATCTGAGACTGTGGATATTTCTACTGGCAATCTCGATTGCAGCCTTTGATTCATCAGGACTTCCATTTCACATGATGTACTCTGCATATAAGTTCAATAAGCAGGATGGCAATATACAGCCTTGTCATTCTTTTCCAACTTTGAACCAGTCAGTTGTTCCATGTCTGGTTCTGTTGTTTCTTGACCCAAATACAGGTTTCATGGAAGATAGGTAAGGTGGGGTGGTACTCCTATATCTTAAGAATTTTCCATAGTTTGTGGTGATTCACACAGTCCAAGACTTTAGCACAGTCAATGAAGCATAAGTACATGTTTTTTGGAACTCCCTTGCTTTCTCCATGATCCAACAAATGTTGGCAATTTGATCTCTGTTTCCTCTGTGTTTTCTAAACCCAGCTTATACATCTGGAAGTTCTCAGTTTTGATATACTGTTGAAGCCTAGCTGGAAGGATTTTGAATATAACCTTGCTAGCAAGTGAAATGAGCACAATTGTACAGTAGTTTGAAATTTCTTTGTCATTGCTCTTTTGGGGATTAAAATGAAAATTGACCTTTTCCAGTCCTGTGGCCACTACTGAGTTTTCCAAATTTGCTGATATACTGAGTGCAGCACTTTAATTAGGATTTTCAAAAGTTCAGCAGGAATTCTGTCACCTCCATTAGCTTTGCTTATAGTACTATTTTTTAAGGCCCACTTGATTTCACACCCAGGATATCTGGCTCTAGTTGAGTGACCACATCATCATGATTATCAGGGTCATCGTGACCTTTTCTGTATAGTTGTTCTGTGTATTCTTGTCACCTCTTCTTAATCTCTTCTGCTTCTGTTAAGTCCTTACTGTTTCTGTCGTTTATTGTGTCATTCCTTACATGAAATATTTCTTTGATATCTCCAATTTCCTTGCAAAGGTATTTAGTCTTTCGCATCCTATTTTCCTGTATTTCTTTGCATTGTTCATTTTAAAAAGCCTTCCTATCTTTCCTTGCTATTCTCTGGAACTTTACCTTCAGTTGGGCATATCTTTCCCTTTCTCCCATGCTTGTCACTTTTCTTCTTCCCTCAGCTATTTGTAAAGTCTGCTTAGATAACCACTTGTCCTTCTTTCATTTCCTTTTTTGGGATGGTTTTGGTCACCACCTCCTGAACCACGTTACAAACTTCCATCATAGCTCTTCAGATACTCTGTCTACCAGATCTATTCCCTTGAATCTATTTGTCACCTCCACTGTGTAATCATAAAGGGATTTGATTTAGGTCATATCTTAATGGCCTAGTACTTTTTATTTATTCTGCAATAAGGAGCTTGTGAATGGAGCCACAGTCATCTACCTGTCTTGTTTTTGCTGAATTTATAGAGCTTTCCCATCTTCAGCTGCAAAGAAAATAATCAATCTAATTTCAGTATTGATCATCTTGTGATGTATAAGTGTAGAGTCGTCTCTTGTGTTGTTGGAAGACAATGTTTGCTATCACCAGTTCTCTCTCAGGAAAAATCTGTTTAGCCTTTGCTCTGCTTCATTTTGTACTCCAAGGCCAAATTTGCCTGCTACTCCCTCCAGGTATCTCTTGACTTCCTACTTTTGCATTTGAATCCCATCTGATGAATAGGACATCTTTTTTTGGTATTATTTCTAGAAAGTGTTATAGATTTCATAAAACTAACTTAGCTTCTTTGGCATCAGTGATTGGAGCACAAACTTGGATTACTGTGATAGTGAATCATTTACCTTGGAAATAAACTGAGATAATTCTGTCATTTTTGAGGTTGCACCCAAGTACTGCATTTCAGACTGTTTTGTTGACTCTGAGGGCTGCTTCATTTCTTCTAAGGCATTCTTGCATACAGTAATACATATAATAGTCATCTGAATTCTCTGATTCTCATCCATTTTAGTTCACTGATTCCTAAGATGTCAGTGTTCAATCTTGCCATCTCCTGCTTGACGACATCCAATTTACCTTGATACATGGACCTACTATTCCAGATACCTATGCATCATTTTTCTTTATAGCATCAGACTTGACTTTCACGACCAGACACATCCACAACTGAGTACCATTTCCACTTCATTCTCCACTTCATTCTTTCTGAGCTATTAGTAATTGTCCTCCATTCTTCCACAGTAGCATATTGGACACTTTCTGACCTGGGATGCTCATTGTTTGGTGTCATATATGTATATATATTTGCCTTTTTATACTGTTTATTGGCTCTTCAGGCAAAAATACTGTGGGTTGTCATTTCCTCCTCCAGTGGACCAGGTTTGGTTAGAACTTTTCACTGGGATCCATCCATATTTCATGACCCTGCATGACATGGCTCATAGCTTCATTGAATTAGAAAGCCTCTTCACCAGGACAAGGCTATGATTCATGAAGGGGGTGAGCTGTTTACCCTACAGTTAATTCAGGCAATATTAATCAAAGGCTATGAACTTGGGCTTTATACATTGCCAATATATACAACCATCATCATGATATACTGCACTTGACATACTGCGTCTAGTACCTTCTCTTTTGTTTTCTAGTCTATTCATTTATTTTCCTGGTATCTGCCTCCAGATTTGTATAGTCTTCTTAGAGTTAGAAATTCATTGGGTTTCAGTTCTACAAAATGCATCTATTGTTCAAGAAATTCTGTTCAATTTTTTTCCCCTTAGATTTCTTCAAAGTAGCTTTCTTGCAAAAGTAAATTGTAGTCCAGGTCTATATTACATCATTTATGTTTCTATTTTGTTCCCCTTTAATATTTTTTAAAATTGTATGCCTCCTTTTACTAGTCATTTCACAGCTCCTTTTATTTATATTTCCCTATCTATGCTTAACAGGTGTGCTATACTCCATTTTAAAATGTTTATTTTAGCTAATGAAATAGTTGTGAGGTTAGAGGCTTAATTAAAATGATAACAGCTAGATTAAAGAGCACTTCCTTTAGTGCATTGAATTTTTCTCTGTCAGTGATCATTGTATTAGAGGCAGCACATATTGGGAAGAAAGTAAGTAATTACTGTGTAAGCAAATGAACAAGTGATGCTCTAGTTACTAGGCTAACTTACCTAGTCCCTACATCCCTTTCTTCCTACCCTATTATTCTAGTCCTTTCACACTGGAAATCTACCTAATGCAGTAGTGAGTAGTCAGACTCTGGAATCAAACAAACATGTCCCAAATCTGGCCGTGCCTCTCTTTTGTTGTATGACTTTCAGTAAGTTACTACCTCTTGAGCTTCAGTTTTTTAATTATAAAATTGGCTCTCTAAATTCTACCTATCACAGAAACGTTGTGAGATGATGCATGTAAAGATATTTATTATGGTAACTGGCATATGGTGAAAGCTAAGCATGTTAGAAAATTTTATTATATACCCAGTGAGCATTGGAATTTCTTTGACATGTTTTTTCTTTACATATAAAATGCAGGCTTAATGTTCATTTTATGGTTTTAAAGTTAATTAAATATATCTGATAATGTGTTAATAAACAAAATACATAAATAACACACAACTTAATAGCAAAAAAAGTAAAAGATCTGATTAATAAATGGACAGAAACTCCAAATGGACATTTTTTCAAAGAAGATATACAGATGGCCAAAGGAACATGAAAAGACATTCAACACTGTTAATCATCAGGAAAATGGAAATTGAAACCACAGTGATATATCACCTCATACTTGTTAGAATGGCCAATTATCAAAAAGACAGGAAACAAGAAGTGTTGACAGGATTTGGAGAAAAGGGAACCCTTTTGCACTGTTGGTGGGAATGTAAATTGGTGTAGTCACTATGAAAAACAGTAGGAAAGGTCTTCAAAAAATTAAAAAAGTAGAACTACCGTATGATCCAGCAATTACATTTCTGAATATTTATTCTAGGAAATTGAAACCATTAATTAACCCAAAAAGATAAACACACCCCTGTGTTTACTGCAGTTCTGTTGACAGTAGCCAAGATGTGGAAACACCCTAAATGTGCATTGATGAATGAATGAATGAAGAACTTGTGGTATACATAAACACACAATGGATATTATGTTATTCAACAGAAAAATATTGAAACCTTACCATTTACAATAACATGGATGGACATTGTTTATTTCTCACAGTTGTTGGAATGTTGGAAGGTCCCAGATCAAGGCACTGGAGGATTTGGTGTCTGATCATGGCTACAGTCAGTAGGATTGCAAAGAGTCTGACACAACTGAAGCGACTTAGCACGCATGGCTCCCAGCAGCATCAAGGTCTCCACTTTTAGTGACAAGGAGTTCACAGTAGCTCCAGCCATTACATATCAAATACAGGTTCTGCGCACAAAAGTGAGTTTTTGTTTTTGTTTTTTAATATAGTATCACCTGTACTATTTGAAATCTTTGTCTTTTAATTGTTAAGTTTAATCTGAAAGAAAATAGAGGAAACAGAGAGAGGAAAAAGGAATGCTTAGTAAATATATGTGCATGCATGCTTGCTATGTTGCTTCAGTCATGATCGACTCTGAGACCCTATGAACTGTAGTCCACCAGGCTCCTCTGTCCATAAGATTCTCCAGGCAAGAATACAGAAGTGGATCACCATCCAATTATCTAGGGGATCTTCCTGACAGAAATCAAAACCCTTCTCTTATGTCTCCTGCATTGGTAGAATTGTTTTTATTGCTCCCTCCACCTGGGAAGCCCAGTGAATTTATATAAATATATAAATATGTTATAAAAATATGATACAAAAAAGAACATATTCATAATTGCTAGGGAATCTTATTTCTGAAATTCATTGCACAGGTTGTGTGTTGGGTCTNAAAACATAAAACATTACACATGTGCTCTATATAAAACTACATTCTTAGATGTATACAATTTTTGAATATAAAATATAAGACTATGTGAATAACATAAGAAAAAGCAACCTAATTTAGAATTGAGTTCGGTGATTTATTCTAGTGAATACATTCAAAACTTCTGGGTACTAAGATGCATATTAAAATCAGAATTATATCATTTCCAACTGATACAAAGTTTAGCTCCAAAGTGGTTTCTGCATTGAAAAAGAAACTACTTTTAATTAAAACCTGCATGTGACTTGACATTTGGAAAAACAAATAGAAGTATCTTCAGATCCCTTATGGAAGTGTCACTAGTTCTTTTCATTTTATGCATTCTGAAGGTCATCTGGGCCTTTTCCCATGTTGTCAACACGTACTGTTTTCCATTAATTTTGTTGGTATCCCTTAGTCTTAGAAATCATTTGGATCTTAGTTCAAATATTTTATTTATATGCTTAAACACAAAGGATCATTAAAAATGGCATTCAGTTCAGTTCAGTCGCTCAGTCGTACGTGACTCTTTGCGATCCCATGAACCGCAGCACACCAGGCCTCTGTGTCCATCACCAACTCCCAGAGTTCACTCAGACTCACGTCCATCGAGTCATTGATGCCATCTAGCCATCTCATCCTCTGTCGTCCCCTTCTCCTCCTGCCCCCAATCCCTTCCAGCATCACAGTCTTTTCTAATGAGTCAGCTCTTCGCAGGAGGTGGCCAAAGTACTGGAGTTTCAGCTTTAGAATCATTCCTTCCAAAGACATCCCAGGGCTGATCTCCTTCAGAATGGACTGGCTGGATCTCCTTGCAGTCCAAGGGCCTCTCAAGAGTCTTCTCCAACACCACAGTTCAAAAGCATCAATTCTTTGGCGCTTAGCCTTCTTCACAGTCCAACTCTCACATCCATACATGACCACAGGAAAAACCATAGCCTTGATTAGATGGACCTTAGTTGGCAAAGTAATGTCTCTGCTTTTGAATATGCTATCTGGGTTGGTCATAACTTTTCTTCCAAGGAGTAAGCATTTTTTTAATTTCATGGCTGCAATCACCATCTGCAGTTATTTTGGAGCCCCAAAAAATAAAGTCTGATACTGTTTCCACTGGTTCCCTATCTATTTCCCATGAAGTGATGGGACCGGATGCCATGATCTTCGTTTTCTGAATGTTGAGCTTTAAGCCAACTTTTACTCTCCTCTTTCACTTTCATCAAGAGGCTTTTTAGTTCCTCTTCACTTTCTGCCATAAGGGTGGTGTCATCTGCATATCTGAGGTTATTGATATTTCTCCTGGCAATCTTGATTCCAGCTTGTGTTTCGTCCAGTCCAGCGTTTCTCATGATGTACTCTGCATAGAAGTTAAATAAGCAGGGTGACAATATACAGCCTTGACATACTCCTTTTCCTATTTGAAAACCAGTCTGTTGTTTCATGTCCAGTTCTAACTGTTGTAAAAGTGTCATTAAATAAGATTAAAAGAATCTTACATTTCTCCCTTTAGAATCTTGGTAAATGTGGACACTTGGCATCTTGCCTCTTATAATTAGTATTTTATGAGACTTCAACTATGTATCCTTCTGCTTAAACTAATCACTTCCAAGCTAGTTTGTTTTTACCTATAAAACCTAATGTAGGTAGCAAGGAGAAAATAATGGTAATCTCAGAGAATTAAACAAAAATAAGGTGAGTAGTATATTATAGAATCATGGACATTTTAGAGATAGGGACACAATTTACAATTCAAAGTAGGAAACTTATTCAAAATAAATTAATAAAATCATTCAAAGTATACAGTAATGCATACAATTATTTTGAATTTGATTTACATGAGAAAAATCCTGAGTTGGCATTCATATAGAAGATTAATAAATGACTATAATAATGAGTATGTAATAAATTGTTGTATACCAATATAATTGCAGTATTTCACATTTTAAAAAGTTTAGTGACATACTGAATTAGAAAAGATTTGCCAGTTGGAATCCAAATTAGAGTTTTGGATGGAAAAAGAAAATAAAAGTGAAAAAAATGTGTTACAAGGAAAGTCTTTATAGCAGGTGCCTTTTTCCCTATTTTCTTTCTTTTTTTTCTTTTAATTCACTCCCAACAAATTTCCTCCTCAGTGACATTAAATAAATATTCTCTGCTTGTTTATTCTTAAGTCATATTCTGGAAAAAAAAAATCTTTGGACTTTATGGGACATGATACATATGGAAATATTTTGTCTTTGCTTAACCACAAATACTGCACTGTACTTACCTCTGATTTTCAAAACTGTTTCTCTTCCTTGGTTGCATCTCCTGCCACACAATGTGTATTTGAAAAATTTATAAGACCTTTTACCTCTGTAAAGGAAAATTAAAGTCTGTCTTCAAAAGAAAACAAAATTATTGGCATCAGAAAATAAGATTTTTCTGTTCTATATCCCAAATGAAAATAAAGTAGAAGTAATTGATTTATTCATTCAGGTGCTGGAATCAAATTGAGTGTAAGGAAAGTACACACATTCTAAAAGCCTCGTGTGCCTTCTATGTGCATCTTCTTTATTATGATGAATCTATTGTGATTAATTTTTACATTGTATAAATTCACGTGTGAGAAAACTTTTTCTCTTATTATAATATAAAGAGTGAAAAGGAAACACACAGTGAGAGTAAAGCATGTATCCAGACTTCAGTTTGATTACCACTGCCATCAACTCTGAGGTAGTGACCTTGAACACATTATTTAACCTATTTGAATTCTAGTTTGCTCATCCATTAAATATAGCTACTAATAATATCTTCATTTTATAACTATTGTGAAGGTTAAATGTATGGAGTAGGTAAGGGACTTTCTTGGCAAAGTGCCTGCTAAATTTAATACTAACAATGCTACCTAACATGATTGATATCCCATTATTAGTATATACATAGTTTAATACCTAGAACATGATAAGCATTTCAGTAATGGGTTGGTGCAACAGTAATTGTGGTTTTGCATTGTTGAACTTTGCCATTTGATATTGGGATACGTTAATAAGTAAATGTGGTTCTGTTAAACATAATTTTAATGTGCATTTCTCACTTTATTTTTTTTTTGCTAATGACATTACTTCCTGTTCTTTTTATACATATTTTCACTATAGAAATGACATTAAACAAAAAGGAGATTCAAGCAGTTTTTTTTTATTCGAGTTCAAAATCGGTCAAAAAGCAGGGAGACAACTCACAACATCAACACATTTGGCCCAGGAACTGCTAACAAACGTACAGTGAAGTGGTGGTGGTTCAAGAAGATTTACAAAGGAGATGAGAGCCTTGAAGATGAGGAGCACAGTGGGCAGCCATCAGAAGTTGACAATGACAATTGAGAACCATCATCAAAACCAATCCTCTTACAACTATACAAAATTTGCCAAAGAACGCAACATAGATGATTATGTTGGAAAGGAAAAAAAAGCCCAGTAAGTGGATGCCTCATGAACTGACTGCAAAAAAAAAAAAATGTTGTTTTGAAGTGTCTTCTCTTATTCTAGGGAGCAACAATGAACCATTTCTTGATGGCATGTGATGTGTGATGGAAAGTGGATTTTATATGACAACCTGCAAGGACCAGCTCAATGGATGGGCCTAGAAGAAGCTCCAAAGCACTTTCTAAAACCAAACTTGCACAGAAAAAGAAAATTGTCATGGGCACTGTTTGGTGGTCTGCTGCCAGATCTGATCCACTACAGCTTTGTGAGCCCCAGTGAAGCCATTACACCTGAGAAGTATGCTCAGCAAATCTATGAGATGCACTGAAAACTGCAAAACATGCAGCTGGCATTGGTCAACAGAATGGGCCCAAGTCATCTCCATGACAACACCTGACTGTCAGAACCAAGCACCAAAGCTTCCAAAGTTGAACAAATTGGGCTACGAAGCTTTGCCTCATCTGCCACATTCATCTGACCTCTTACTAACCTGCTACAACTTCTTGGAGCATCATGACGACTTTTTACAGGGAAACAGGCTTCCACAACCAGCAGGAGACAAAAAATATTTGCAAAAGAATTCCCTGAATTCCAAAGCATAGATTTTTATGCTACAGGAATAAATAAACTTGTTTCTCCTTGGCAAAAATTATTCATTGTAATGATTCTTATTTTGAGTAATAAATATGTATTTGAGATGAGTTATAATGATTTAAAATTCACAGTCTGAAACCACAATGACTTTTGTACCAACCTGATAGATAACAGGTTTTGAGAATTTTCTTATTGCCTAATTTTAATATATTGAAATATAGTTAGACTTCAGAGAATCATAGGTAGATGAATAATTCTTATTTCATGGAGTAGGTGAATGAAAACTACTATTTTATTATTGTTATTC
>SJYQ01008198.1:44843-59790 GCA_006410935.1 Redunca redunca
GTGTGTGTGTGTGTGTGTGTGTGTGTGTGTAAGTTCTGTTAAATACTATCTTTTTAGTTTGTTCAATTTTGCATATGATACACATCTTCACAAATAACAGAATTTGGGACAGTATAGATTTAAATTTAATTTTTTTAAAGAAATGATGAAAGCATAATCTTATTCAGTCATGCATGTGTTAAAAATACATTCCAGTTGGAAGACAGGCCAGTCTTAATGCAATAGAGCACAAAAAATCATTGATATTGTTTCACATTCTACACTGCAGCCAGTCTTTATGAAGCTTCAACTTGCCACATTATTGTTTACTATCAAAGAAGAATATAAAAACATATTATACTTAAAAGCACTATTAAATATTCCTTTTAGTCTCAGCTGCATATCTCTGTGAGGCATGACTTCATATGTTTAAACCCAAACAACATATTGTAACGGATTTAATGCAAAAGCAGACATAAAAATCAACTTATTTCATAATCAGCAAGACATTAAGGCTGAAACTCCAATACTTTGGCCATCTAATGAGAACTGGCTCCTTGGAAAAGACCCTGATACTGGGAAAGATAAAAGGCAGGAAGAAAAGGGGACAGCAGAGGACAATGTGGTTGGATGACATCACTGACTCTATGGACATGAGTCTGAGCAAGCTCTGGGAGTTGCTAATGGACAGGGCAGCCTGGTGTGCTGCAGTCAATGGGGTCACAAAGAGAGGGACACAACTGAGAGACTGAACTGAACTGAACTGAAAGACTTGCAAGATAATACCATTCTCTTTATATTCTTTTAGGAAAATTAGTTATTTTTCATAAAACACCTTTATATTAACAACTAATGTTTCTTATATTTTTAAATGAAAAATAAATATTTTACAATTTTTCTCAGTATTAACTTCTAATATGGTGGTGGTGATTTAGTCAATGAGTCATGTCCGTCTCTTGTGAGTTTTAATTATTATAACTCTAAAAATATTATGGGGTTATTAAAAACTTAAGGCTATATGAGATTGTATGAGGAAAAACTTGGAGACCATTGATCTATGTATTTTAATCCTGGAATAAGTATAGGGAAGATACATTGAGAACTTTTAGAGTTAAAAAATATGCTCAAAGAACACAGATAGAATGAAAAACAAGGACAATTTTGATTGCATACATGTTCAGAAAGATCTTGCTTAGCATAATTAGAAGTAAATTACACTAAAAGTAAAATCTTGTTCTGGGATCAGACAGTGGTTCTCTAGATCTAAGTTGCCTTCACCGGAGGAAAAGCAGCATGGGGCATCCTTTGGGTTACATGCTTGAATGGATTGGGAATACACATACTGCAGGAAATTTCTTTTCAGGTGCCTGATCTCTAAATCTTGCTTTGTATGGAGGAGGTTGTGTGTTCTCTAAGAATTAGGGAAATAGAAATAGAGGCTCTTTTAGGGGACACATTTTCTTAATGGCCATGTGAGAAAGCTAAATTAAATATTTGAGAAAGCATTATTTAAAAAAAATGTCTGTTTTAAATTCATCTTACCAAGATTGGAATAAAGATATATTTGGTTGAGAAACAGTCTAGTCATGGTGAGTACAAATCAATGAACAGTGCTGGAGATATATGGCAGACTCATGCAACCCACAGATATGTGAGTGAGGCTGGCTTTGACCATCCAGCCTTAGTTAAGCCACCAGACAAAGGCACTCAGAGGACCAGCCAAAGAAGCAACAAGTTGGGAACAGACTGAATGAAGTTTTGCATGAAATACTGTGAGTTTGAGACAATAAATTTTGCATTTTTTTTTCTTTAAGGTGGCAGCATGATACTGAACTACCTAATTTCATGTCCAATTTGTTTGTTAATGCAAATTAGTCAGTATGAAAATATCCATGTTTATTAGTCCAACTTGAAGCAATTCTTCAAACATCTTGATGTACTTTAAGAAAATAGGTGCCTACTGTTCATCAAAGATTACATATAGGCCTATTTTTCTGCATATCTGAAAATAAGTTTCTTAAGACTATATATTATGCTTTCTTGAAATCTTGGATTATAAACAATAAATTTTGAAAGCACATTTGCATTGCTTTTCTCAGAATGTATAGTGTATTTTGAAAAGTTTTCTGCCATTTAAAACTCCTCTTTTAATGTTCTCTGTCTCTTTCTATCTTTATGTCTGTCTGTTTTCCTGTCTGCTTCTCCTTCTATGTAAAAACTCTTAGGATTTGTTATTTTTATCAAGGATTTTGAAATTTATGGCAGTGCATCTATGTATGAGTCTTTACTGATCACACGATCATTCTGTGGGCCTCCACTGTGTAAGTGATTATTCCACAAAAATTTGATCATGAAATTATAATTTTTTTAATATAACATACTTAAAATATTTACTTAGTCTTATGTTAAATGACATGTATGGATGTGAGAGATGGACTGTGAAGAAAGCTGAGCACTGAAGAATTGATGCTTTTGAACTATGGTGTTGGAGAAGACTCCTGAGAGTCCCATGGACTGCAAGGAGATCCAACCAGTACATTCTGAAGGAGATCAGCCCTGGGATTTCTTTGGAAAGAATGATGCTAAAGCTGAAACTCTAGTACTTTGGCCACCTCATGAGAAGAGTTGACTCACTGGAAAAGACTCTGATGCTGGGAGGGATTGGGGGTAGGAAGAGAAGGGAACGACAGAGGATGAGATGGCTGGATGGCATCACTGCCTCGATGGACGTGAATATGAGTGAACTCCGGGAGCTGGTGATGGACAGGGAGACCTGGAAAGCTGCAATTTATGAGGTCTCAAAGAGTCTGACACGACTGAGCGACCGAACTGAACTGAACTGATGTTAAATGAGAAGAAACATGGAAATGCATGATACCATACCATTTTTGCACTTTTGCAACAAATGTACAGATTGGACAATGACAGGCTTATTTTAAAAATTTGATGCAAATAATCATTTTTTCATTATCACATTCTTAGCCTGTTTTACTCTTAGATGTATTTCCTGAAAATAATTGTAATTCTTTGGCATTTATAACACCAAAAGCTTATTAAAGCTAATAAAAACTTTTAATACTTATTTCTCCTGTATAATAATTAAAATAGATTGTCCTCTATTTATGGAGCAAGATTATAAAAGAAAAAAAGTAAGCTTGAAAATCATGAATTCACCTGTACTTGATATTCAATTATTGACTCCCCCAAAATACTTTGTTACCTTTGGTAAGAATGTCACTAATTAACATTTTTGTTGGCCTACTAATAATTTTAAATCTTTAATAATTTTCTATAAATTTGAATTATTCCACAGGGAAATTATTAGGTTTAATATATACATATACTGAGACTATTATAAAAACATAATTTTTCAAATCAGTAAGTATCCAGTGGCCTAAATGATTTTTTTTAATGTTTCAGGTCATTAATAATGAGGCACAAAATCAGCCCAGTTAATTCCCAGTAGAATCATACATCTAGTTTTATTGACCACATGCTATATAAACCATTTAACCACTAAGATAATTGCTTAATTGATAAGATTAATTTTAAACAAATAACTAATGTGCCTATAACTAATGCTCCTATGTGCCTATATTTGATTTTGATTCCTGTGGTTTGTTTTGGTTCTATATTTTGCAGTCTAATAGTTCTTGCCTGAAACCCCTTTTACTATTATTGTCCTTCTCAATTCCATTACTTTATATTTTGATTTTGCAAGGAAGATAACTTTTCTTTTGAGTTCATAATTCTCAAAAATAAAAAAAGCCATATATCTGGCCTGATATAGAGAAAATCGTGTAACACCAAGAAATCTCAGACTTAGGGCCAGAAGTAGTGATTAGATGGGAACTTGGGACTGAGTAAGAATGTTCCGTAGATGGGATAAAGAAAAAAAATATTTGATGACCAAAATGGCAGACTACATTATAGTTCATTAGTGTTCAATCAAATATGGTTCTTCTCCCTATGGGAGGATCATACTATCATTCAGGCTAAGCCATTTGACTTATAAATTAATAAAATGAATGATGCTATCTTTAGGCACAACTTTTCATAACTGATTCCTGGTTCTTCATCTTTCTTTTTCCTTGCCTTTGCAATCTTGGAGTTAAATTTCTATGGAATTTCCAGTGTCCTTTAAGAGACTATGATGACCAAAGGCCACTTTCCAACCCAGTATGGACATATAACCTAAATGAGACATTAACATAATTAGTCATTGAGGTATTTTTTCCCCTGTAGCACTGTCAGGTTATAACTAAAGTCATTTTAACTTTAAACTCTCATGTAGTCTTATTGGACCAATTATTATAATGAGTGTATCTAGTTTTTAGTATAAACTAAAGATGATTCATGGAGGGTTTAATAAACGAACTATTTGAAATTTTGATTTATCACAATATATCAGAGGTAATAATAGTAGGTTCCGTTTGCAACATTGGCTGGTATGGGCTCGATGCAGTAACAGCAAAAACTGGAAGAAGATAATGAGTTAAAAGGAGAGGACCATCCTGAGATAAAGTATTAACAACCATTACAGGATAATGGAACAGAAAGGAAACTGTGATTATGGTAGTCATCATTTTCTTTCCTTTGACCTCCTAAAGCCCAAGTGATGTAGCTCAAACAGGTGATTCTCTACACCAGAGAAACCTAATGGAGGTGGATAAGGGACTAATCCAGAGAGATTCAGTTCAGTGAGCTTCAGCCAACTTGTGTGATCCATCTGAAGATGGGGACACTAGCAAAGTAAGAAAGTGATACTTTAGAAGGAAAAATAATATAAATAATATGGCCAGGTTACAAGAGTGAAAAGAAAGACAGAAAGCAGATAGAAAAGGGAAAGGGAGCCATGCAATAAATGCTTAGAAGCCTTCAGTGTCAAGTGCAAGTCACTCAGTCCTGTCCCGCTCTTTATGACCATATGGACTGTACAGTCCATGGAATTCTCCAGGCCACAATACTGGAGTGGGTAGCCTTTCCCTTCTCCAGGGGATCATCCCAACCAGAGATCAAACCCAGGCCTCCCACATTACAGGTAGATTCTTTACCAGCTGAGCCACCAGGGAAGATCAAGAATACTAGGTAGCCTGTCCCTTCTCCACTGGATCTTCCCAACCCAGGAATCAAACCTGGTCTCCTGCATTGCAGGTGATTCTTTCCAGTTGAGCTACTATGGAAACATAGCTGATATTCATAAGTGACACTATCTGAAGAAGGAACTCACAGAATGAGTAGTATCAAAGAAGTCAACACGCACTTGTTTTCTATTTACTTCTTAAGATGAGAGTTGCTTATTTTCTCTTCAGTGAAAAGTATTCCCACCAGTACCACTACAGTTAGTTCAGTTCAGTCGCTCAGTCATGTCCGACTCTTTGCGACTCCATGAACCATGGCACGCCAGGCCTCCCTGTCCATCAACAACTCCCGGAGTTCACCCAAACCCATGTCCATTGAGTCCGTGATGTCATCCAACCATCTCATCCTCTGTTGTCCCCTTCTCTTCCTGCCCTCAATCTTTCCCAGCATTAGGGTCTTTTCAAATGAGTCAGCTCTTCGCATTAGGTGGGCAAAGTACTGGAGTTTCAGCTTCAACATCAGTCCTTCCAATGAACACCGAGGACTGATTTCTTTTAGGATGGACTGGTTGGATCTCCCCACAGTTCAAGGAACTCTCAAGAGTCTTCTCCAACACCACAGTTCAAAAGCATCAATTCTTCGGCACTCAGCCTTCTTTATAGTCCAACTCTCACATCCATACATGACCACTAAACCATAGCCTTGACTAGAAGGACCTTTGTTGACAGAGTAATGTCTCTGCTTTTTAATATACTGTCTGGGTTGGCCATAACTTTCCTTCTAAAAGTACCACTACAACAGATACACAAATTCACATGCATACAGGATGATTATATTTGCTCAAATAATAGCTTGTTCAATGTGAATTACATACTATTACATTTCAAATAAGCAAAAAATAGCCATGTCAAATGTTCCTATTATGTAAAGTTTATTCAAATTTAATAACATATGCAATTTAACTCAAGCCAAATCCCATTTAGTATATTTATGAAACAATCCACCTCTTCCTCAGTCACTTCTTTCAGTACAATGGAGAAAGGAGATGAAGTTCTCTCTATCATGTGTTTTTTGTGAGTTAATGCGATTGTTTTAACCTTAATTTTACCTTCTTGGATAATTTATTTTGCTTAGAAGATCCTTTATCTACAACATGTAGATCACGATCAATTTAATTTTACTTTTTCTCAGAAAATTTATTTTTCATGTACTTTCAAGGGTATAGTTTGTAAACATCTTAATTATAACTGTAATTTTCAAATGGTAGGAGATTTGAAATATTTATTTTAAATTTCTGCATTGCATTCCTTTAAAAATGTCTTTAATGTTTATGGAAAGAACTAATGAAAGTTAAAGTATATATTGAGATTTGTGGGGTGAAATATCCAGTTAATTAAGATGCACAATTAATCAAGTAACTAGAGGAACATATTCTAATTACATAGAAGACATTTTATTTTAAGATTTTTACATACCTTAATAATTTTATCATGAAGATGAAAGATTAGGGACAACTTTACAATCCTCTATTTTCACTGGAGAAAAATGAGATTCTGAGAGTTTAGACCTTGAATGTAGATCTATAAGTGAATTAAGAATTCAAATAATGAGAGTTATATTTTATTACATATTTCTTGGTATACACTATCTGAGATAATTTTGACACATATGTAATAATACCTTTTCTTTAATTATAATTAAAGGTATCCAATTGCATTCAAATTTTTATAATAATCTTCTCAAGTCATACAATCCTATCTCTCACCTCATACCTACTTTCCTAAAGACCAGTACCTGTCTGTGGTCTAGGGGTTGGGGACCAATGGCATGTTACAGCATTCTTTTAGAATTTAGAAAGGTTATTTCTAGGCATCATAAAATTTGTTATAGAATGAATATGTTTTGAAAAATAATCTTGAAGTCAAGAGCTTTGTTCTTCTGAAAAATTTTTATTAAATGTGTGTGTAAACACAAAGGTAATCTAAAATAACATGGGTAATTAATTAATTAGGAAACATTTATGTAGAAGTATGGTCAGTTTTCATTCCAATCCCAAAGAAAGGCAATGCCAAAGAATGCTCAAACTACTGCACAATCTCACTCATCTCACACACTAGTAAAGTAATGCTTAAAAATCTCCAAACCAGGCTTCAGCAATACGTGAACCATGAACTTCCAGATGTTCAAGCTGGTTTTAGACAAGGCAGAGGAACCAGAGATCAAATTGCCAACATCTCCTGGATCATCGAAAAAGCAAGAGAATTCCAGAAAAACATCTATTTCTGCTTTATTGACTATGTCAGAACCTTTCACTGTGAGGATCTCAAAAAAAATAGAAAATTCTGAAAGAGATGGGAATACCAGACCACTTGGCCTGCCACTTGAGAAACCTGCAGGTCAGGAAACAACAGTTAGAACTGGACATGGAACAACAGACTGGTTCCAAATAGGAAAAGGAGTACATCAAGGCTGGATATTGTCACCCTGCTTATTTAACTTATATGCAAGGTGCATCATGAGAAACGCTGGGCTGTAAGAAGCACAAGCTGGAATCAAGATTGCCAGGAGAAATATCAAGAACCTCAGATATGCAGATGACACCACCCTTACGGCAGAAAGTGAAGAACTAAAAAGCCTCTTGATGAAAGTGAAAGAGGAGAGTGAAAAAGTTGGCTTAAAGCTCAACATTCAGAAAACAAAGATCATGGCATCTGGTCCCATCACTTCATGGCAAATATACAGGCATACAGTGGACACAGTGGCTGTCTTTATTTTGCTGGGCTCCAAAATCAGTGCAAATGGTGATTTCAGCCATAAAATCAAAAGACGCTTACTCGTTGGAAGGAAAGTTATGACCAAACTAGACATCATATTAAAAAGCAGAGACATTACTTTGCCAACAAAGGTCCATCTAATCAAGGCTATGGTTTTTCCAGTGGTCATGTATATATGTGAGAGTTGGACTATAAAGAAGGATGAGTGCTGAAGAATTGATGCCTTTGAACTGTGGTGTTGGAGAAGACTCTTGAGAGTCCCTTGGACTGCGAGGAGATCCAACCAGTCCACCCTAAAAGAAATCAGTCCTCGATGTTCATTGGAAGGACTGATGTTGAAGCTGAAACTCCAGTACTTTCGCCACCTGATGAAAAGAACTGAGTCATTTGAAAAGACCCTGATGCTGGGAAAGTTTGAGGGCAGGAGGAGAAGGATATGACAGATGATGAGATGGTTGGATGGCATCATGGACTCAATGGACATGGGTTTGGGTGGACTCCGGGAATTGGTGATGGACAGGGACACCTGGTGTGCTGCAATTCATGGGGTTGCAAAGAGTCGGACATGACTGAGCAACTAAACTGAATTGAACTGATGGCAGCCCTCTACTCATCTTTAATTACAAATCCAGGTATCAAAAAAAGTTTTTCCTACTACCAAACTTCTCCAATTCATATCTTTCCAAGGTTAATATTAACATATCCAGGCTACTATTTCTCTTTAATATCTAAATCAAGTAGTCTCATATAGTATACCCGTGATATTTCATAATCCATAAGATCTTTTTTTTTCAGTTGTGAAATATTTTTTTCTCTCTTGGAATGTTTATATTGTAACAGAATCATTCAGAGATGCAGTGAGGGGTGTGATTCAGGAATAGACTTGTAAGGTTTCTGGCTATGCTTGTGGACATGCTATATATCATTGAGACCGTCTACCCCATTTATGTTAATGTGGGTTGTCCTACTTTGCCAGTTCAACAAAATTAACTGAAAACACAGATACTTTTACAAGTATCTATTCAAAAGTCCAAAATAAACATGCTTGCAATATAAAATAATTTTCCCACTAATCTCAATTTAAAAGCAGAGACATTACTTTGCTGACAAATGTCCATCTAGTCAAAGCCATGGTTTTTCCAGTAGTCATGTATGGACATGAGAGTTGGACTATAAAGGAAGCTGAATACCAAAAAACTGATGCTTTTGAACTGTGGTATTGGAGAAGACTCTTGAGAATTACTTGAACTGCAAGTAGATCAAACCAGTCAGTCCTAATGGAAATCAGTCCTGAAAATTCATTGGCATGACATGCCGAAGCTGAAACTCCAATACTTTGGCTACCTGATGTGAAGAACTGACTCACTGGAAAAGACCCTGATGCTGGGAAAGACAGAGGCAGGAGGAGAAGGGGATGGCAGAGGATGAGATGTTTGGATGGCATCACCGATCAATGGACATGAGATTGAGCAAACTCCCAGAGTTGGTGATGGACAGGGAAGCCTGGTGAGCTGCAGTCCATAGGGTCACAATGAGTCAGACATGACTGAGTGACTGAACTGAACTGAAGATTATACAGGAAAAATGAATCGTTCCATGCTTGTTACCCAAGTTTAATTTCGGACAACATTTTTTACCGCATCATATGCTATATTTAGTTTCATGCATGTTAAATAAGATTCTAATTCTAATTCTAATTCTAAGATTGAAATCTTATTAGAATTTTTCACCTTGAATCCCCAGTGTCTATCTAAGTTCTTATATATAATTATCTCTCAAGGAAAATCTGTTGAATAGAATAAAAATAAAATTTAAAATAGTTTGCTGTTGGAAAAGAAAAAAACGATTGGGATAAATATTTTGGGAAAGGAAGAATATAATGATTAGTTCCAGGGTTTATGCAGATTGTGCATTGTACCTTAAGCAAAGTGAATTTTATTTGTTAAGTGTTTTCAACTATGTGAAAATAGCTTGCTGAATCTCAAGATAAGATTCTTCACATGTAAAACAAATATTATGCACTGGAAAGACTAATAATCTTACATTTAACCCTTACTCTTCTACTTACTTGTATTATTGGATTGCTATACAAAGTCTTCCTAAATTTATTCAAAATGGATAAAAAATGTGAGATTACCTTATGCTAATGTCTTTAGAATGGCATTACCTTATGCACGGGATTCCCTGATAGCTCAGTTGGAGAAGAATCTGCCTGTAATGCAGGAGATCCTGGTTCGATTCCTGTGTTGGGAAGATTCCCTGGAGAAGGGAAAGGCTACCCACTCTGGTATTCTGGCCTGGATAATTTCATGAATAGTATATACCATGGGGTCTCAATGAGTCGGACATGACTGATCAACTTTTACTTTCACCTTATGCTATATTTTCTCTCATTGTCTTTGTTCCATCACTCAGCCCTGTCCAACTCTTTGCAACCTCATGTACTGCAGCATGCCAGGCTTCCCTGTCCTTCACATCTCCTGGAGTTTTTGCTCATATCTCTCACAAATTATTGTTTTGGTAGAACTGATAAAAGTGAATTAAATATTCCCCTTAGGGCAAAGAAAGAAAGGAGGACTTTAACTTGGCATATTCTATGCTTCTTTATAACCTTCAAGACTGTGCTTAATTTCAGAAATCTACAAGCTTCTTTCCATTGCTTTTTGTAAACACTCTTAGTGGCCTTCTCAGAATATGCTCTCTATAGGACAGTTGGTTCTCAGTCTCACAAGCAAAGTTCACATGATTTGGCATTTTCAAACTAAAACATGATAGGAAAATATTCACATTCATTACACAATTTAGAAATATGTAAAGTTTCTTCATTACTATGTTCTGACTGTATGTATACACAATAAGAGAAGTGGCTAATTCAGGTGGTTTCAGACAACACTGGGAAAAGCAATTCAATGTTGTTTATATTAACTAGACAATTTAGGAATTTCAGTTATAACTGCCTTTTCAGTTATAACTGTCTTTGATCTGCAGAAGATTTCAAGATAGTCTTTTTAAATTCGTTTTCAGCAGTTTGACTATGATATACCTAGGCATTGTTGTCTTTTAATATATCCAATGATATTCCCTGAATTTTATGTATTTTTAATTTTTTTTCAAACAAAAGTTTGGAATGCTTGAGTAGTTATCTACAAATGCCCCACCTCCCACCTCCACCCCACTTACTATCTTCTCTCTTTTTTGCAACTTCAGTCACAATACACAATATATTGTCCGTAGGTCAGTAAGTGTCCTTTTTTTTTTCCCTCTTAGACTGAATAATCTCTGTTGATTAGCCTTCAAGTTCTGTTTTCTTTTGCTATTTTCAACTGGCTCTTTTATTTTTTTTATTTTGAAATTTGTAAGTAGAAATTTTGTCTAGTAATTTTTTGGTTGAATACTGACATTGACAAATATTCTTTTGTGATTCTGTTGATCTTGTTGCCTTTCTGCAGATTTAAGATTGTTGAAATTTGTTTGAATGCCATTAAGTTGTGGATTAGCATTTTCTTTTACATTTTCATTTTAAGGTATATTATGGTCTACTCAGAGTTGTTTTAATTCTAGCTTAGACTTATAATTACTGTGTAAATTGTCTTAGATCTTTACTGAATATAATATTTATTCAATTAGGTCTTTCCACCTGACTGGTTGGAATTTGAAAGTCTCAAGTCCTTCTGTGAGTTCTGGGAATGTTCACCTAACATTGATCCAGTAGCAATTTTCCTAGCCTTGTGGAATTTCTCCTTGCATGCACACATGCTTTTATTTAATGAGAGACTACATGAATCTTTATGCAAATTTCTGGGGTGCTCTTTTCTTTGCCCCCTCCCCTCCATTTCTTCTCTCTGGTTCTTTGCCCCCAAAATTCCAATTCCTCAACTATCAATTGTATTTTTCTCACTCATTTTTCTTTGCCTTGTGTGTGCATGTTTGTATATGTTCCCTTTTCTTGACTGCTCATCTGTGAATAAGAGTAGTTCATTAAGAACAAGCACGTTAAAGAATATCATGAGAAATAATACCAAGTCTGTGATTGAGCTTAGCAACAAATTCTATTACAGTGCACTTAGGTACAAATGTCAGAGATTTGCTACTTTTTCATCTCCTCCCTTAACCATCCTCTCTTCCTCCCTCTTCTCTTTCTTGTCCTTTTGTTCCTCCTCCTACTTCTTCTACTTCCTCTTCTCCTCCTCCTTCTACTTTGTCTTCAATCTTTGCTCAGCTTAAATTTATTCAACACGATCCAGTTCATATCACAGTCTCTGTTTCTTTTTCTCACCAGTCAGCTACTTCAGGTTATATGTCTTATAGATTTAATCCTCCTTCTATGATTAACCTCCTTCCCAAACAAAGTCCATAAGCAGGAGCTGCACCCCATAATTTTGTGGAATAATTACGAGAACTGGTTAATGAAACTAATTAGAAAATTCTGATCAATAGCTTAAATCTGAGTAATTAGGCATGAGCTCTTTTTTTTTTTTTTTTGAATCTTGGAGAAGGATTATCTTTCTGATATTTTGTTTGCTGAATTTAGAACTGCTCTCCAAATTTCTGGTTTGTGTCCTTCCTAAATTCTATATTTCATTTTCTTTCAGTTGGTCTGACATGGTAGAATTATTTATCTAATTAGAAGAGGTAAAATGTGATTTTATTAAATTTTTAGCAAAACATTTTTTCTTAGTATTTAAATAATAGCTGTTTTCTGAGATTATTTGTCTAGTTCAAAAAAGCTTTATCGATGCCACTGTTTAATTTGTATCCTTAAATCTTATTGATAAAACATTTTAGTAAACATAATGAAATGGAAACAGTGATATGAAGATAAGTGTCTTGTGCTCTGAAAGCACAAAATTATTATTCTATAGAAGTGAAACACTGGAGAACAGTTTGAAGTTGCCATCTGGAGTAATAATAAGCTTAGTAAGATAGCAGATGTCAAGGCCAGCTTCTCCTAGTCAAAATCAAATGTAACAAGTAACTCAACTTTTCACTGGGGAACAGTTTGTTTGGGGAAACTTTTTAACTCTCTAACAATCACTGATCTCTCATTTGTATTGCCCAAACTGCCTGAAGCACAGTTATCATGTCCCTGGATGATCTTTCGCTCATTTTAAAAAAGTACTGTGTTATTGAAGACAGATTGTTGTTAATCTGATCTCTCTCCTGTCATAATCTCTTTAATTGTTGAAAATGAGTCATCTGGGAAGTGAAATTAAAGTGAAGTAATTATTGCAATATTCAACAGAATAAAAATTTCACATTATCTTTTTTCTTTAAATTCACCAAGTGTCTTCCATATCAGGCATAGTTCGACTACTCTTTTCTATATATCTTTCTATCACTTTAAACTTGTCTTTGTATAGTTTTGCAATCCTACTAAGCTAATTTGCAAACTCTTTATTCACAACTATGATGTAATTACTTTGTTGTATCACAACCATTACAATACACATTTTTCTTCACAGTTTTGACCTTTGGTAAGAATAATTAAGAATATATTGCTAAATTCTCATTAAAATTTTACTCAGATTGAAGCTACAGATATAACTTATACATATACATATTTATCTGAAAGTAACTTCATTCATTACCACGCTTAATTCATCCATTAAAATTCTTAATTTATTGATGTTAATGGAATGTCTGCTACTTCACATCCAACCAAAATGACACGTAGAACAAATAGAAATAATCATCAGTATATGGATGGAAAATGTAGAGATTCATTATATATTCTTCAAACAGGTCACTGCCACATATCTTCTCTATTTGATACAATTTCTGTGAAATAGTCCTTGAATATCTTTGCATTGAAACTAAGATAGCTAAATATATACCTGAAAGTAAAGTTTACTTTTCTTATTTAATTTGACTAGATTTTTGCTTATTTCTTACCCCTGGAGTGATCCCAACATCTGAGTCCATTTTCTAAATACCAAAAGCAAAATTTTCCATGACTGAGCCATTTTATATTTCTTGATGAGCTATTTTTTATAAGTATAATTTCACATTGAAAAATATTTTTTAAAAATACTACTTAATGTTTATTATAGACATTTCCATAAAAATAATTATTAGCATACTTAACATTTGTCTGGAAAAAGTAAGATGAATATATCAAAGATGAATGAATATAAATCATGGTGATTCTAGTAATATGAACAAATTGTTAATTCATTCACCTATATGAACAATCAGCTCAGGCATCTGTACTGTTGATGGGGAAAATATGGGAAACTGTATTCTAAATGATATATATATATCTATATTTTAAATACAAATATATATTTTTACAGCAAATTTATTGTCCTGATTATATTTTGCTGTGATTTCCAATAAAATAATTAGTTTCAATTGTTTAATTATTAAAAGAGAAGAGGATGTCACTAATGAGAAAAGCAGAGTGGGATTCATTTTCAACATTTTATGTTAAAACATCACATTTATATTATTGAGTAAAAATTAGAGTGGTTGTTCTGTGTATGTACATAAATACAACACATTGTAAAAATACTCTATGAATATGTAATTTTTCAGATTAATTATTCATTTTCCTTGTGTAAAACCTTTTCCCCACTTCCTTGGCAGCTCAGTGGTAAAGAACCCACCTGCCAATGCAGGAGATGTAAATTCAATCCCTGGGTCAGGAATATCCCCTGGAGAAGTAAATGGCAACCCACTCCAGTATTCTTGCCTGGAGAATCCCATGGACAGAGGATCCTGGTGGGCTACACTTTGGGATCACAAATAGTCAGACACAACTTGGTGACTAAAAAACAACAACAAAAAGAAACCTTTTCCCAAGTGTTACTAAATTTCTTCTGTATCACTTCTGTTTTGGAATATAATTTCATAACTGACATAATTCTTGCAATAACTAAAAATATATGGATATTTTTAAAAGCTGAACTAGTCATCTTAATTGCAAAAAAAAAAAAAGGAGATAAATAAAGAACAGGTCAGACATAGTAATATCATCTTTGTAAGACACATATTTCATGGAATATCTAAAATACCTTAAACATGCACACCATTACCATAGCTTTGTCCCCTTCCACTGAAAACATCAAGTCTGTCTTGTGAATGAAATTTAAATAAGACTACTGAACTTAAAT
>SJYQ01008198.1:76856-93723 GCA_006410935.1 Redunca redunca
CTTGTAGTTCATGAACTTCACTATTTTGAGTATTTTTGCCTCGTTTTGACAATTTTCTTAGTAGTTTGGCTGTTTTTTTGTACAAATAATGACCTTATTAAATGTAAAACAAACCTTTTCTCATATGGAGCCAATCGCTTACACTTAATAGTTTGTGTGTGTGTATTCTAAAGAGACTTTATCTTCCCTTTTAATTGCTTACCTTATTTCTGTTTACTATCTGCTTGCATCTCCTATTAGTTAGAAGACAGACAATCCAACCCCTTTTGGAATTTTCCTTTTCAATTATATATTTGCCTGTTTGTTTCTCTCATTTGGGGAGCGGGTTTCACCTCTATTTATGAAAAAGCATTGAATGTGTAATTGATACCTGTCATGTGACTTAAAATTCAACATTCCAAAAACGAAGATCATGGCATCCGGTCCCATCACTCAATGGCAAATAGAAGGGGAAATAATGGAAACAGTGACAGATTTCATTTCTTGGCCTCCAAAATCCCTTCAGATGGTGACTGCAGCCATGAAATTAAAAGACGTTTGCTCCTTGGAAGAAAAGCTATGACAAATCTAGACAGCATATTCAAAAGCAGAGACATTACTTTGCCAACAAAGGTCGATGTAGTCAAAGCTGTGGTTTTTCCAGTAGTCATGTATGAATGTGAGAGTTGAACCATAAAGAAGGGTGAGCACCAAAGAACTGATGCTTTGAACTGTGGAGTTGGAAGAAACTTCTGAGAGTCACTTGGACTGTAAGGAGATAAACCAACCCTGAATATTCACTGGAGACTAATGCTGAAGCTGAAACTCCTATATCTTGGCCACCAGATGTGAAGAAGCTACTTATTAGAGAAGACCCTGATGCTGGGAAAGATAGAAGGCAGGAAAAGAATGGGAAGACAGAGGATAAGATGGTTGGTTAGCATCATCAATGGACATGAGTTTGATCAAACTCCAGAAGATGGTGAAGGATAGGGAACCCTGGCATGCTGCAGTCCATGGGGTCACAAAGCAACCAAACAATAGCAACAACACTGAATGTCTCTTCCAAACTTATATGGAATTTTTTAAACAGTAATCGTTTACTGTTGAGCATTTCTTCTACTAGCTCACTTTCCTCATTTATAGATTTATATTATTACAAAATCTTTCTGACATGAAAATTAGTGTTTATTGGAATAGTTGCCTATAATGTTGTTTTGAAATATCGAAATAAAATGTATCAGTTCAGTTCAGTTGCTCAGTTGTGTCCGACTCTTTGTGACCCCATGAATCTCAGCACGCCAGGCCTCCCTGTCCATCACCGACTCCTAGAGTTCACCCAAACTCATGTCCATTGTGTCAGTGATGCCATCCAGCCATCTCATTCTCTGTCGTCCCCTTCTCCTCCTACCCCCAATCTCTCCCAGCATCAGGGTCTTTTCTAATGAGTCAACTCTTTGCATGAGGTGGCCAAAGTGTTAGAGTTTCAGCTTCAGCATCAGTCCTTCCAATGAACATCCAGGACTGATCTCCTTTTGGATGGACTGGTTGGATCTCCTTGCAGTCCAAGGGACTCTCAAGAATCTTCTCCAGCACCACAGTTCAAAATTATTAATGCTTAGGTGCTCAGCTTTCTTCCCAGTCCAACTCTCACATCCATACATGACCACTGGAAAAACCATAGCCTTGACTAGACGGACCTTTGTTGGCAAAGTAATGTCTCTGCTTTTTAATATGATATCTAGGTTGGTCATAACTTTTCTTCCAATAAAATTTATAACTCTCTCTAAACCTTTCATTTATTATTTTCATACTTCTTCAAGTATGTCTTCAATGTTGCTGGTTGATTCATATTTAAGAAAGCATTAATAAGCTTACTGGAAATTACATGAACAAGACTGTTTATATTTCAGAATGAATGATAGGATGACCATAAAGGTAATTAATCATTATTTTGTAGGATATTGACTTAGATAATGACAGTCCTTAATATTAAGCCCATGCATAAGCCATCATTTCTGCCACCTATTGCATCCATAGGTATAATCCATAAGATCTTCAGTGTCAAAGATGGTATCTGGAAAAGCCATCAAGGCCAAGTAGTTCACTAATTTTCATATGTAGTAAATGCTTTTTGGGTATTGATATGTGATACAAAAGATGCAACTTGAATTATTGTTACTATAGATATACCGATGAAACTCCTTGGCCTCTAAAAAAACCATTTATTTCCCAATTTCTCTCATTCTTGATTACTGGCACACAGGCCAAACCATTTGGATATGCCCATGATTCCATGTATGTCTTTACTTTGAAGAATCTTTAAACACGAAACATATAACCACATATATTGCTCAAAGAACACCAAAATCTTTTAGGACCATGTATGAATAGAACTATAGATTTTTTCCTAGCCAGGATAATAACATCTTCTTGCTAAACAAAGGTTAAGATTGTTAGCAGCCCCTTGTAAGACTGATATTTCCTAATCTCAGGCTTCCTCAGTGTGACAAAAAAAACACACTATATTCCCAACATCCACCTGAGCCTACCTCTGTATTACTCCCAAGGGATTTTGAGAAAGACAGGAATGGCTGTTGTGTACACATACCTCAGATGTCTTGCTATACTGTGAGTAATAAAAAGCCTTTGTCTCTGAACCAGGAGACTTCTGTCAGCATCTATGAAATTGTGACAGGATCACTTAAGTTCAAAGTAGGAAAAAAATCTTAATTAGTTTATCTTTTCAAGTATTTCTGATTTGTATCCAAATCTCTCGGCCAGAAACATACCTGATCATGCCATTACAATAGAAAGAAAATTTTCAGTTTGAAGTTTTTCATTTTTGTTTCAATTGATCTTTCAGTTCAGTTCAGTTGCTCAGTTGTGTCCGACCATTTGCGACTCCATGAATCACAGCATGCCAGGCCTCTCTGTCCATCACCAACTCCCAGAGTTCACTCAGACTCACGTCCATCGAATGCGTGATGCCATCCAGCCATCTCATCCTCGGTCATCCCCTTCTCCTCCTGCCCCAATCCCTCCCAGCAGCAGAGTGTTTTCCAATGAGTTAACACTTCTCATGAGGTGGCCAAAATACTGGAGTTTCAGCTTTAGCAGCATTCCTTCCAAAGAAATCCCAGGGCTGATCTCCTTCAGAATGGACTTGTTGGATCTCCTTGCAGTCCAAGGGACTCTCAAGAGTCTTCTCCAACACCACAGTTCAAAGGCACCAATTCTTCAGTGCTCAGCCTTCTTCACAGTCCAACACTCACATCCATACATGACTACTTGAAAAACCATAGACTTGACTAGACGGACCTTAGTTGGCAAAGTAATATCTCGATTTTGAATATGCTATCTAGGTTGGTCATAAATTTTCTTCCAGAGAATAAGTGTCTTTTAATTTCATGGCTACAGTCACCAACTGCAGTGATTTTGGAGCCCCCAAGAATAAAGTCTGACACTGTTTCCACTGTTTCCCCATCTATTTCCCATGAAGTGATGGGACCGGATGCTATGATCTTCATTTTCTGAATGTTGAGCTTTAAGCCAACTTTTTCACTCTCCTCTTTCACTTTCATCAAGAGACTTTTTAGTTCCTCTGCGCTTTCTGCCATATGGGTGGTGTCACCTGCATATCTGAGGTTATTGATATTTCTCCTGGCAATCTTGATTCCAGCTTGTGTTTCATCCAGTCCAGCGTTTCTCATGATGTACTCTGCGTATAAGTTAAATAAGCCAGGGGGACAATATCCAGCCTTGGCGTACTCCTTTTCCTATTTGGAACCAGGCTGTTGTTCCATGTCCAGTTCTAACTGTTGCTTCCTGACCTGCATACAGATTTCTCAACAGGCAGGTCAGGTGGTCTGGTATTCCCATCTCTTTCAGAATTTTCCACAGTTTACTGTGATCCACACAGTCAAAAGCTTTGGCATAGTCAATAAAGCAGAAATAGATGTTTTTCTGGAACTCTCTTGCGTTTTCGATGATGCAACGGATATTGGCAATTTGATCTCTGTTCCTCTGCCTTTTCTAAAACCAGCATGAACATCAGGGAGTTCATGGTTCATGTATTGCTGAAGCCTGGCTTGGAGAATTTTGAGCACTTGCTTTACCAATTCTTTAAAATAAATCACTTAAGATAAGCAAAAAAGACAATTCAAAAAACTTTATTTTCATATTGCATTTACAAACACTTTTTATTTTTAATATGAGGATAGTGNGATAGTGGCTGTGTAAGTATGTATGAAAAGTGTTTGAGAGGAAAATACAGAAATTCAAAAAGTGTTTGGACTGTGAGGCATCATATTAATCATTGGGAATAAGTTAAAAACTCACCATATAAAGTCAAATCTGAAATTACTGAATGGCATTTAAAAAAAAATTTTCCTTCAACTGATATGAAAGAGTCTTTTTAGTATATAGAATTGTGGCATTTATTGTTTCTACACTGGAATGAACAGAAGAGTAGTTTCATATATACAATAGCTCCCAATGTTTGGCCTAGAACTGAGTTACTGAAAATATCACTTTTTGCTAAGTGATAAAAAGCCTCTTGATGAAAGTGAAAGAGGAGAGTGAAAAAGTTGGCTTAAAGCTCAACATTCAGAAAACTAAGATCATGGCATCTGGTCCCATCACTTCATGGGAAATAGATGGGGAAACAGTGGAAACAGTGTCAGACTTTAGTTTTTGGGGCTCCAAAATCACTGCAGACGGTGACTGCAGCCATGAAATTAAGATGCTTACTCCGTGGAAGAAAAGTTATGACCAACCTAGACAGCATATTCAAAAGCAGAGACATTACTTTGCCAACAAAGGTCCATCTAGTCAAAGCTATTGTTTTTCCAGGGGTCATGTATGGATGTGAGAGTTGGACTGTGAAGAAAGCTGAGTGCCAAAGAATTAATGCTTTTGAATTGTGATGTTGGAGAAGACTCTTGAGAGTCCCTTGGAGTGCAAGGAGATCCAACCAGTCCATTCTGAAGGAGATCAGCCCTGGGATTTCTTTGGAAGGAATGATGCTAAAGATGAAGCTCCAGTATTTTGGCCACCTCATGCGAAGAACTGACTCATTGGAAAAGACTGATGCTGGGAGGGATTGGGGTCAGGAGGAGAAGGGGACGACAGAGGATGAGATGGCTAGATGGCATCACTGACTCGATAGACGCGAGTCTGAGTGAACTCTGGGAGCTGGTGATGGACAAGGAGGCCTGGCGTGCTGCAATTCATGGGGTTGCAAAGAGTTGGACACAACTGAGCAACTGAACTGAACTGAAGTATAGTTATGTTAAACAATTATTAAAAATAATAAAAATAGCCTAATGAGGTTTAGAAATCATTATGTTTAAACATTCCAACAAATTATATGCTGGTAACTGTAATTAAATCATATTTCTAATATAGAAACATTTTAAAACAATAGTAACAATTTTCTATAGTTCTAAACTAATATGTCTGTGTGCTTAGTTGTGTTCCTCTCTTTGTGACCCCATGGACTGTAGCCACCAGTCTCGTCTATCCAGGGATTTCCCAGGCAAGAACCCTGTAGTGGGTAGCCGTTCCCTTCTCCAGGGGATATTCCCAACCCAGGAATCAAACCCACATCTCCTGGGTCTACACAGGAGACCAGGTAAAGTGCTCTTTACCACAGAGCTATCGGAGAATCCCTCAAAAGTAGTAATAAATATCAATTGTATAATTTCATTTACTAGGTATATGTAAAATGAGTAACCTACACACCCAAATGAGCTTGATGATAGAAAAATGATTGTCACATCTTGAGAATCTGTGCAGGATGACATTCAGCATTGTAGAGAACACTGGAATTCAGCAACAGTGGATGTGGATGACGCTACACGTTCTGTCTCACCTAGAGCTAGACATCCTGGGCTGTGGTCAAGTGGGTCTTAAGAAGCATCACTAGGAACAAAGCTAGGGCAGGTGATGGAATTCCACTTGAGCTATTCAAAATCCTAAAATATGATACTGTTAAAGTGCTGCATGTAATATGCCAGTAAATTTGGAAAACTCAACAGTGGCCACAGGACTGGAAAATGTCAGTTTTCATTCCAAAGCCGAAGAAAGGCAATACCAAAGAATGTTCAAACTACTGCACAATTGCCCTCATTTCACATGCTAGCAATGGAGAAGGCAATGGTCACTCCACTCCAGCATTCTTACCTGGAAAATCCCATGGATGGAGGAGCCTGGTGGGCTGCAGTCCATGGGGTCGCTAAGAGTCAGACACTACTGAGTGACTTCACTTTCACTTTTCACTTTCATGCATTGGAGGAGGAAATGGCAACCTATTCCAGTGTTCTTGCCTGGAGAATCCTAGGGACAGGGGAGCCTGATAGGAGTCGCACAGAGTCGGATACAACTGAAGCGACTTAGCAGCAGCAGCAGCACATGCTAGCAAAGTAATGCTCAACCTTCTTCAAGCCAGGCTTCAACATTCTGTGAATCTAGAACTTTCTGATGTTTAAGATGCATTTAGAAAAGGCAGAGGAACCAGAGGTCAAATTGAAAACATCCATTGGATCATAGAAAAAGCAAGAGAGTTTCAGAAAAACATCTGCATCTGTTTTATTGACTATGCCAAAGCCATTGACTGTGTGGATCACAACAAACTAAACTGAACTACACATTCTGTTAATGTATAACCTGGCAGTTAATTTCATGACTCTGAGAATTGCTGTCCTAATATATAAAATTAAAATAATAAAAGTTTATGCTCTATTTTTTATACAGTTCAGTTCAGTTCAGTCACTCAGTCATGTCTGACTCTTTGCAACCCCATGGACTGCAGCACACCAGGCCTCCCTGTCCTGTCCATCACCAATTCCTGGAGTTTACTCAAACTCATGTCCAACGAGTCGGTGATGCCATCCAACCATCTCATCCTCTGTCATCCCCTCCTCCTCCTCCCTTCAATCTTTCCCAAATCAGGGTCTTTTCAAAGGAGTCAGTTCCTCACACCAGGTGGCCAAAGCATTGGAGTTTCAGCTTCAGCATCAGTCCTTCCAATAAATATTCGGGACTGATTTCCTTTAGGATAGACTGTTTTGATCTCCTTGCTGTCCAAGGGACTCTCAAGAGGCTTCTCCAACACCACAGTTCAAAAGCATCAACTGTTTGGCACTCAACTTTCTTTGTAGTCCAACTCTTACATCCATACATGACTACTGGAAAAAGCATAGCTTTGACTACACGGATATTTGTTGGCAAATTATAATGTCTCTGTTTTTTAATATGCTGTCTAGTTTGGTCATAACGCTTCTTCCAAGGAGCAAGAATCTTTTAATTTCATGGCTGCAGTCACTATCTGCAGTGATTTTGGGAGCCCCACAAAATGAAGCTTGTCACTATTTCCAGTTTCCCCATCTGTTTTCCATGAAATGATGGGACCAGATACCATGATACCTTGATCAAATAAGATAGTGGATACAGACTCTTCCATATATTTTGTTTATGTTAGGTTTATAATAAATATATTTTTGTACCAAAATCACCTTATACATTTCAGCTTCTCTTACTTGCCCATGAACTGCCAAGACACAGACACATGATCCTGTTCAGTCCTGCAACTCTCAAATATCTAGCACATTCCATGTGTATAACTGACCTTTTTGACAGATCTTATTTTTTAAAACCATGCTGAGAATTCTCATTGAACTTTTACAGTTAGGTATAAGCAGTCTGTATAGAATCATTGACTTATCTTTACATCAGGCTGAACAAAATTGCATCATATATGTTTTTAACAATTGCTATGGATAACATACCTACATTCCTTTCCAAAAGACATAAGCTTAGTATTTATAGTGAAAGTCGCTCATCTGTGTCTGACTCTTTGCGACCCGTGGACTGTAGCCCACCAGGCTCCTCCATCCATGGGATTCTCCAGGCAAGAATACTGGAGTGGGTTGCCATTTCCTTCTCCAGGGATCTTCCTGACCCAGGGATTGAATCCAGGTCTCCCGCACTGCAGGCAGACGCTTTAACCTCTGAGCCACCAGGGAAGCTTAATATTTAATTATGTCCCTAATCAAGTACTTCAGTTCCTTTACAGGGTTTTCTCATCTGCAATATGAAGATGAACATTTCTATATTTTTGTGTTCTGGATGGGATTAAATTGAAAGAGTAAAATGTGTCAACCTTTGATATGATGAGAAAAAACATAGTTTCTAAATGTCTTAATTAGTGATATCATAACTGTATGATAACAAATAGCACAATTCAAGGGATAATTGGCCATAGAATCCTGAGAAGACATGTGATAAAGTTTCCTTACAAATTAGGTTTTTATTTAGAACAAAGAAGAAAACAGAATATTAAACTAAAACAGATTGATAATTTTTAAGATAATTAAAATAAACTGACAGCTACAGTTAAGGAAATGGAAACCCACTCCAGTATTCTTGCCTGGAAAATCCCATGGATGGAGAAGCTCGGTAGGCTATAGTCCATGGGGTTGCAAAGAATTAGACACGACTGAGCGACTTCACTTCAGAGTATTTACTATTTAAAAATGTCCCAAATCCTTGTTATTTAAACGTAAAGTGAAATAAAAGTCGTTCAGTGGTGTCTGATTCTTTGTGACCCCATTGACTATAGCCCACCAGGGTCCTCCGCCCATGGAATTCTCCAGGCAAGAATATTGGAGTAGGTAGCCAGTCCCTTCTCCAGGGATCTTCCCAACCCAGGGATGGAACCCTGGTATCCCACATTGCAGGCGGATTCTTTATCATCTGAGCCACCAGGGAAGCCCATTTAAATGTAAATGGAACACCAAACATCATGACAGACATGGCATGGTGTGTTCATTGGATACATACTTTACATTAATCAATAACAAATGGAACTACCCCTTTCTCTAGAATAAATAAAACTACAGTAAGATGGTTTCCCTAAAAATAAACTGTAAAATTTTGATTACAGAAACCTGGAATGTAGCTCAAAAATGAAATATGAAACATGAAATAAGCAGTTCCTTAAGGAATAGGTTAGTGCCCTTAAGAGTTGTTGAAGATGCTACATATATAGCTGTTGATGTAAATATAAATCAATTATAGAGATTTATATATCAAATTTTGAATATTATATGACTATATTACAACTCACATTTAGGAAGGCCTTGGCCTCAAAATTAATTTTAAGATTAGCTTCGAATGAGTAAAGAGTATTTTGTATTGTACAGAAAAGGTTTACCTTTGTCTGAACACTGTGATCCTAGAAAATAGTGAAGGTTAAGAAATCTCCCCACTTTAATGCCCCAGAAAATGGGTTACTACAATAACCAGCATTCCTATGTAACTTTGACAAGATTCATGGATGATCCCTTGTTTACCTATGATTATACAGTTGATCTAAAACAAATAGACTGCCTGATATATTTCTTCAGCAAGGACAGGTTTATCTGGAATCAGCTACTGCTGCTGCTGCTAAGTCGCTTCAGCCATGTCTGACTCTGTGCGACTCCACAGATGGCAGCCCACCAGGCTTTCCCATCCCTGGGATTTTCCAGGCAAGAGTACTGGAGTGGGTTGCCATTGCCTTCTCCGATTTGGAATCAGCATAGAATTGCAATTCATGATCCACAACAATGAAGTACCACATGCAAGTCCCACACTTCAAGGGAAGGAGAACAGTTTTACAGAGGGATAGAGGAAGGAGGGAGGCCTGTAGTAAAGACAGTCCATAAATTTTAAATTGGGTAAATCCTTGCCAGGAAAGAAGTCTCTTCTCCCAGTTAAGCTTTGCTACTGCTTCAGGGTATGAGAGATTCCCCCTTCTAGTCTCTACCTCTATTGGACTGAGGTATCTGTGATATGGGCTATATGCCCAACTGAATTCAGAGTTCCAGAGAATAGAAAGGAAAGATAAGAAAGCTTTCTTCAAAGAACAGTGCAAAGAAGTAGAGGAAAACAACAGAATGGGAAAGACTAGAGATCTCTGCAAGAAAATTTGAGATATCAAGGGAATATTCCATGCCAGTATGAGCAACATAAAGGACAGAAAGGGTTTGGACCCAAGAAGAGACTAAAAAGATATGGCAAGAATACACAGAAAAAATATAGAAAAAAGAAAAAATAAGTCTTAATAATCAGGATAAACTTGATGGTGACATCACTCACCTAGAGCAAGGCATCCTGGAGTGTGAAGCCAAGTGGACATTTGGAAGCACTACTACAAGCAAAGCCAGTGGACGTAATTCCAGCTGAGCTATTTGAAATTCTAAAAGATGATGCTGTGAAAGTGCTGTGTTCAATATGTCAGCAAATTTGGAAAATTCAGCATTGGCCAGAGGACTGGAAAAGGTCAGTTTTCATTCCAATCCCAAAGAAGGGTAGTGCCAAAGAATGTTCAAACACCAGGCAGTTGGGCTAATTTTGCATGCTAGTAAGGTTATGATCAAAATCCTTCAAGCTTGGCTGCAGCACTATGTGAACCGAGAACTATTAGATGTTAAAACTGGATTTAGAAAAGGCGGAGGAACAAGAGATAAAACTGCCAAAATTCGTTGGATCATAGAGAAAGCAAGGGAATTCAAGAAAAAGTATCTACTTCTGTTTCACTGACTATGCTGAACCCTTTGTGTGGGTGACAACAAACTGGAAAATTCTACAAGAGACGGGAATACCAGACCACCTTACCTGTCTCCTGAGATACCTGTTTGCAGGTCAAGAAGCAACTATTAGACCCAGACATGGAACAATGGACTGGTTCCAAACTGGGAAAGGAGAACAGCAAGCCTGGATATTATTACCTGCTTATTTAACTTATATGCAGAGTATATCATATGAAATGCCAGGCTGGATGAATCACAAGCTGGAATCAAGATTGTCAGGAGAAATATCAATAACCTCAGATATGCAGATGATACCACCCTTATGGCAGAAAGCAAAGAGGAATTAAAGAGCCTCTTGATGAGGGTGAAAGGGGAGAATGAAAAATCTGACTTAAAACTCAACATTCCAAAATCTAAGATCATGGCATCCAGTCCCATCACTTCATGACAAATAAAAGGGAAAAAAGTAGAAGCAGTCAGATTTTATTTTCTTGGGTTCCAGCATCACTGTGGACAGTGACTGCAAACATGAAATTAAAAGACACTTGCTCCTTGGGAGGAAAGCTGTGACCAACCTAGACAGCATATTAAAATGCAAAGACATCACTTTGTCAGTGAAGATTCATATAGTCAAAGCTGTGGTTTTTCCAGTAGTCATGTATGGATGTGAGAGTTGGACCTTACAGAAGGCTGAGTGCTAAAGAATTGATGCTTTCAAAGTGTGGTGCTATAGAAGACTCTTGAGAGTCCTGGATAGCAAGGGGATCAAATCAGTCAATCCTAAAGGAAATCAAACTGAATATTCATTGGAAGGACTGATGCTGAAGCTGAAACTCCAATGTTTTGCCCACATGATGGGCAGAGTGGACTCACTGGAAAAGATCCTGATTCTGGGAAAGATTCAAGGCAAAAGGAGAAGAGGTTTGCAGAGGATGAGATGGTTGGATAACATCATCGACTCAATGGAAATGAATTTAAGCAAACTCTGGGATAATAGTGAAGGACAGGGAAGTCTGGCATGCTTTAGTCAAAGGGGTCACAGAGTCAGGTATAACTTAGCTACTGAACAGCAAACGATGATCTGTTTGCTGTTCAGTAGCTAAGTCTGTTAGTTTTTTTTTACAATGCCAACACAGGTTTTCCTATCCCCATTCTTTATCTCATAACTAAGTAGCTAAACTGCTTGTTACTGTTGATCATTTGGCTTTGGCATACTCTTAGCCTAAGCTAGCATGTAGGGCTGGAGAAGGAAATGGCAACCCCCTCCAGTATCTTGCCTGGAAAATCCCATGGATGGAGGAGCCCAATAGGCTACAGTCCACGGGGTTGCTAAGAGTCTGACACGACTGAGCAACTTCACTTTCGCTTTTCATTTTCCTGCATTGGAGAAGGAAATGGCAACCCACTCCAGTGTTCTTGCCTGGAGAATCCCAGGGATGGGGGAGCCTGATGGGCTGCCGTCTATGGGGTCGCACAGAGTCGAATACGACTGAAGTGACTTAGCAGCAGCAGCAGCAGCAGCATGTAGGGCTTCCCTGGTGATTCAGCCAGTAAAGAATCTGCCTGCAATGCCAGAGGCCAGGGTTTGATCCCTGAATCAGGAAGATCCCCTGTACAATGGAATGGCTACCCACTCTAGTATTCTTGCCTGGAGAATTCCATGGATAGAGGAACCTTGTGGGCTGTAGTCCACTGGGTCACAAAGAGTCAGACACGACTGAGTGACTAACACTTTGGTCACTTCAGTCCTTCCTTAAGAAGCCTTCCTGAAAAAGGGGGAGCCTCAGGTTAAAACATCTTAGATCTACTATCTTTTCACACAATTCTTTCATCCCACTTATTCACACTTATAATCTCATATACTTCTCTAATCTTATATTCTTATTTCTACTCTCTAATCTTATATTCTCTCTATAAAAGAAAAGCCTTTTGAGGATGACCTCAGCAAAATGGCCAAATAAGACATCCCTGACATGAATTCCTCCTTCAGCAACCTTAATTTGGCACCAATTCAAGTGATTTCATGGGATCTGTGGCTTCCAGATACACATATGTATAATCCAGACAAATTTCTTTGCTGTTGTTTTTCAGTCACTAAGTGCTGTTCGACTCTTTGTGACACCATGGGCTTCTCTGTCCTTCACTTTGTCCCGTACTTTGATCAAATTCATGTCCACTGAATCAGTGATGCCATCTAACCATCTTATCTTTATTTTCTGCGGCCCCCTGTTCTCTATCCCTTCAATCTTTCCTAGCATCAGGATCTTTTCCAGTGAGCTGGCTCTTCACATCAGGTGGACAAAGTATTGGAGCTTCAGCCTCAGCATGTTTTTCCAATCAATATTCAGGGTTGATGTCCTTTTTCTTTTCTTATTATTTTACTTTACAATACTGTATTGGTTTTGCCATACATCAGCATGAATCCACCACGGGTGTACACATGTTCCCAATCCTGAACCCCTCTCCCACTTCCCTCCCCATACCATCTCTCTGGGTCATCCCAGTGCACCAGCCCCAAGCATCCTGTATCCTGCACCAAACCTATTGACTAGTTTGATTTTCCAAATCAAAAGCATCAATTCATCAGTGATCAGTTCTTTATGGTGCACTTCTCACGCCCATGCATGACCACTGGAAGAAAATATAGCTTTTGACTGTAGTATATATAGAGAGTCAAATTTCTACTAGGTATTTTTTTCATGGGTACAGTCTGAAATGTAAAAAAATAGCAATGATAGAAAAAATGAAGAATGTTTAAAACTGAGTTAATTTGAACATCAGAGCAGCACATATGAAAAACATTATGAATGCATAGCATATCTAGTATAGAGGTAGGTGTATTATGGCCTATAGTCAAAGTCTGTTTCACTGCATGTTTTTGCCAAATAAGTTATTTTGCTTCACAGCTGTTATTATTCATCCACAGCTACTTTTTGTGTTATAAGAATAGATCTGAGTAGTTACAACAGAGATAGTACATCCCAGAAAGCCTGAAATATTTATTGTCAGAAACTTTATAGAAAACAATTGCTAACCTCTGGTCTACTATAATAGAAATTAGCAAATATTTCTACCAGATTTTGAGGAAAAATGAATCAACCAAAAATTAAAGGGAAACATTATATGTAGTTGGAAAAAAAGTTTCTATACCCAAGCTATAATTAGGCCACAAGTGTTCTATGGTTGAATTCTACTAAACCAACAAGTAACAGCAAATTAATTATATTATACACAGTATTATATTTCAAAGAATGTGATGCAAAAAGATAATATTATACAACACTAGTATAACCTAAAATTATATTTGGGCAAGAATATCACAGAAGTTAAAAGTCTCATTCATTTTACTGTACACCTGAAATTAATACAGTATTGTAAATCAACTATATTCCATTTTTTTTTAAGTTAAAAAAAAATCAGGCAAATAGAGATAGCACTTTACCAAGGGCTTCAAAATCTTGGTCACTGACTAGGAACTATTTGTTGTTGTTAAGTGGCTAGTACTTTGTGACCCCATGGACTGCAGTATGCCAGGCTTCCCTGTCCTTCACTATCTCCTGGAGTTTGCTCAAACTCATGCTCATTGAGTCGACCATGCCATCCAACCATCTCTGTTCTGTCACCCCCTTTTCTTTCTGCCATTAATCTTCCCCAGCATCAGGGTCTTTTCCAGTGAACTGGCTCTTTGCATCAGGTGTCCAAAGACTGGAGCTTCAGCTTCAGCTTCTGCATCAGACCTTCCAGGGTTAATTTCCTTTAGGATGTACAGGTTTGATCTCCTTGTTGTCCAAGGGATCTTAAGAGTCTTCTCCAACACCACAGCTGGATAGTATCAATTCTTTGGTGCTCAACTTTATGGCCCAACTCTCACACCCATGCTTGTGTACTGGAAAACCCATAACTTTGACTATACAGACCTTTGTTGGCAAAGTGATGTCTCTGCTTTTCAATACGCTGTCTAGATTAGTCTAGGTTTGTGGGCTTCCTTGGTGGCTCAGATGGTAAAGAATCTGCCTAGTGTTCAGGAGACCCAAGTTCATTGCCTTGGTTGGGAAGATCCCCTGGAGAATGGAATGGCTACCTGCTCCAGCATTCTTGCCTGGAGAATTCCATGGGCAGAGGAGCCTGGCCAGTTATAGTCCATAGGTTCGCAAAGAGTTGGGTATGGCTGAATGACTAACACACACACTAGGAACTACTGGGTAAATAAATTTTATTCATTCACTTTAACAGAGTAGAAAATTTATTGGAATATAGATATATTACCTGCATACACATATGATGTAAATATGATGATATGAAAGTGAACGTGTTAGTCACTCAATCGTGTTCGACTCTGAGACCCCATGGAGTGTAAATCACCAGGCTCCTTTGTCCATGGAATTCTCCAGGCAAAAATTCTGGAGTAGATAGTGATTCCCTTTTCCAGGGGACCTTGCCAACCCAGGAACCAAACCCAGTCTCCTGCATTGCAGATTCTTTACTGTCTGAGCCATGAGAGAAGCCCATGATGATATACTTTTATAAAATAAAACTTAAATAGAGGAAAAGAGAAAAGATTAGGCATTATCTAGTTAAAATTTCTTTAAGCACAATCTCAGCACACATAGAGAAGTCAGGACATACTCATAAAATATCATTAAGTACTAAATATCCTGCATGTGATTTTTCCAGATCTTATCCTCAATTCATTTCCTCCACTCTCTTACTACACCCTAATTTTCTAAACAAAGTTTCTTAAACTTCAAATTTCAGCCCTATTTCTCATATACCCTGTCCCATGATAGATATAAAGTAAGTCCTCCCCATACCTTCTGATTGGTGAAGGATTCTCACAACAAAACTGAAATTAAATACTGTGCCCTGTGTATGTGTATGTATGTGTATGTGTGTATGTGTACACAAGGTTACATATTTTTCTTTTATTTTTATCTCAGACTTGAATTTTTAAACATGTGCTGTATATGAGCTTCAGGTTTGTTGTCTCCCTTTTACAAATGATAAGTATTGCATAATTTAAAAATCTACATATATCACTTTATATAAGTAATAAATATTTTATTATATAAGGTATGATTTATATTGCTCTAGTGTTCCATGGTGGGATACTCAAAGATATATTAGAGAACTTTTGCTCTATCAGTTCAGTTCACTTCAGTCACTCAGTCGTGTCCGACTCTTTGCAACCCCATGAATCGCAACACGCCAGGCCTCCCTGTCCATCACCATCTCCCGGAGTTCACTCAAACTCATGTCCATTGAGTCCATGATGCCATACAGCCATCTCATCCTCAGTCGTCCCCTTCTCCTCCTGCCCGCAATCCCTCCCAGCATCAGAGTCTTTTCCAATGAGTCAGCTCTTCGCATGAGGTGGCCAAAGTACTGGAGCTTCAGCTTTAGCATCATTCCTTCCAAAGAAATCCCAGGGCTGATCTCCTTCAGAATGGATTGGTTGGATGTCCTTGCAGTCCAAGGGACTCTCAAGAGTCTTCTCCAACACCATAGTTCAAAAGCAGCAATTCTTCGGCACTCAGCCTTCTTCACAGTCCAACTCTCACATCCATACATGACCACAGGAAAAACCATAGCCTTGACTAGGCGGACCTTAGTCACCAAAGTAATATCTGCTTTTGAATATACTTTCTAGGTTAGTCATAACTTTTCTTCCAAGGAGTAAGCATCTTTTAATTTCATGGCTGCAGTCACCATCTGCAGTGATTTTGGAGCCCCAAAAAAATAAAGTCTGACACTGTTTCCACTGTTTCCCCATCTATTTCCCATGAAGTGATGGGACCAGATGCCATGATCTTCGTTTTCTGAATGTTGAGCTTTAAGCCAACTTTTTCACTTTACTCTTTAACTCTCATCAAGAGGCTTTTTAGCTCCTCTTCACGTTCTGACATAAGGGTGGTGTCATCTGCATATCTGAGGTTATTGATATTTCTCCCAGCAATCTTAATTCCAGCTTGTGCTTCTTCTAGCCCAGTGTTTCTCATGATGTACTCTGCATATAAGTTAAATAAGCAGGGGGACAATAGACAGCCTTGACGTACTCCTTTTCCTATTTGGAACCAGTCTGTTATTCCATGTCCAGTTCTATCTGTTGCTTCCTGACCTGCATACAGATTTCTCAAGAGGCAGGTCAGGTGGTCTGGTATTCCCATCTCTTTCAGAATTTTCCACAGTTTATTGTGATCCACACAGTCAAAGAATTTGGCATAGTCAATGAAGCAGAAATAGATGCTTTTCTGGAACTCTCTTGCTTTTTCCATGATCCAGCGGATGTTGGCAATTTGATCTCTGGTTCCTCT
>SJYQ01008198.1:99030-110986 GCA_006410935.1 Redunca redunca
GGATTTCTTTGGAAGGAATGATGCTAAAGCTGAAACTCCAGTACTTTGGCCACCTCATGCGAAGAGTTGACTCATTGGAAAAGACTCTGCTGCTGGGAAGGATTGGGGGCAGGAGGAGAAGGGGACGACAGAGGATGAGATGGCTGGATGGCATCACGGACTCGATGTATGTGAGTCTGAGTGAACTCCAGGAGATGGTGATGGACAGGGAGGCCTGGCGTGCTATGATTCATGGGGTCGCAAAGAGTCGAACACAACTGAGCGACTGAAATGAACTGAACTGAAATGAACTGAATGTAAGTTTCCATGTTACTCTCCATACATCCCACACTCTCCTTCCTCTCTGACCCTATGTCCATAAGTCTGTTTTCTATGTCTGTGTCTCCATTGCTTCCCTACAGATAATTTCATCAGTACCATCTTTCTAGATTTCATATATATTCATTAGTATACAATATTTGTTTTTCTTTTTTTGACTTATTTCACTCTATATAATAGGCTCTAGTTTCATACACCTCATTAGAACTGACTCAAATATGTCCCTTTGTACAGCTGAGTAATATTCCATTGTGTACAGGTACCACAACACTTAGTAGACATCTAGGTTGCTTCCATGATCTAGCTAGTGTAAATAGTGCTGCAGTGAACAATGGGGTACAGATATTATCATTAACTTCCAGATCGCTTACATTTATGTTTGCTTGCAAAATACTTGAGAGGAAGTCTCAATTATACTAACAGTAGTAATGGATGATAGAATTTGCTCTAGAAATGACACTTTTTCAGTTGTCATGAGCTTATTTATTTTATAAACATTAAGGCTTGAATCTTTTTAGAAGTTAATAGTTACATTCAATGCATACACATATAAATGTAAAACAAAATGTAGCTTTAAAAATGCTTTTATACAAAATATGTCTGTAGAACAAGATATGGAAAAGAAATCACTGGACTTGGATTGTGAAGATATACATTCTAGGATTATATGACGTGAAAAGTGTTAGTCACTCAGTCATGTCTGATTTTGCAACCCCATGTTAGCTCCTCTGTTCTTGGGGAATTCTCCATGCAAGAATACTGTGGTAGGTGGCCACTCCCTTCTCCAGAGGGTCTTCCCAAGCCAGGGATTGAACCTGGATCTTCCACATTGCAGGCAGATTCTTTATCATCGGAGCCACCAGGGAATATGCTGGATACTTATTTTCATGACCTTCAATAATATGTTTAACCTTGAGGAGACTTAGTGTTCTAAGCTTTGACTGGAACCAGAAGGTGGGTCTAATCTCATTGCCTAATATTTCACAAATCATAAAGTGCAGTCCTCATAGATTCTGTTCTCAGTTACACATTTCAGATTGAGTGCCCTTATCCTCTTGAAATTTAATAACAGTTCAGACAGAATGTTGCCTTGAGAGAGATAATAATCAAAAGAAAAGAGAAAGCCTGCAGGTACAAATCCAGGCAGAGGTATTATAAGAAACTCTTAAAAAAGTGGGGGTGGGGTACCATACATACTTCTAATGTTCTAGTGATCTCTCATGTTTAAAGATGTGTTAGATACCTTAAACAGCTATCAAGTCTAAAGTAAAGCTGCTCCAGAGCTAAGCATAGTCTTCATATGTGGCAATCCCAGCCATCTTGTTTTGCTTTTCTGTAGTTTTGCACTTAGTGACCAGAAAATAGTCTCCAATTTCACTGCATTTGAATGTGTGTGTTTTTTTCTCTCTTCCTTTTCTAACTGATACACAGGATCTACTACTTTCCCAAGAAGTATCTTCAACACTTTCCATGATAGATGAAATGAAAAGATTCAAGAGATCTAGTGAATTTAGAACTACGGAGTGTTAGGTAGGTTCCGAATATCATCTGAAGGCCCAGACAGGAAATATAGTAGAAGATATCTCAGGACATGTTGTGAAGATGAAGGTATCAGATTGTTTTAACTGGGGTCCTTCACAATGTGAACTCTACTGATATTTCAGTAAGCAAATTTACAGTATTATCTGGGTAAAGGCTTATGTATAGAACATTGTTAAATACTGAGTGAAAGAGGCACTGCTAAGTGTTAAACTGTCATTTATCTCTTAAACTCACAGAAATTCTTATTCTCCAGTCTCTCCTGTAGTTTAGAGGATCTATACAATGAGATTGGGCAAAAGAATGGGAACAGAGGTACCTGGGTCACTTATAGATCCTGCTTACCCTGTGCTCTGTCCCTTGAAGTCTTTGAACTAGAAGGAAAGGACTCCTCTGACAGAGCCACATAATAGGAGGACCTTGTCTCCTTGAGAAATTGCCTGAAAGATCCGACCCACCTACTTTCATTGTGATATTAGTGAGAAACTTATACAATGACACATTTCCTCTTCACTTTAAAATAAACATAGTAAAGAGAAACTAAACTATTAAAATACCTATGAAATATGGCTAACAAAATTTAGACCATTTGAAGGAAACCCAAATTGCTTTCCTGTACTAATAATGTGACACAGTTGGTAAAGAATCCACCTGCCAATGCGAGAGATGCAAGAGACATGGGTTCTATATCTGGATCAGAAAGATCCCCACGAGAAGGAAAAGACAACCTGCTCCAGTATTCCTGTCTGGAGAATCCCATGGAAGAAGAGCTTGGCAGGCTACAGTCCTTGGGGTTGCAAAGACCCAGACATAACTGAGCGCACACACTCCCGCACTAATAATGAAGTGATCTCTATATAATGATGCTCCACACCTCCAGGTGGAGAAATATATGTTTGTACCATTTTTATTTTCATTTTTTAAATATAATAATCCCAGCCCCTCCTGTACCATTTACTTTTTCAACTCCACTTTTTTATTCCCCCTAGGGTCCTTCAAATACTTTCCTCTTCACTGTCACATCAACATCTGTTCTCAGAAGAATGTTCTCTAATTTTTATTTAGATGTGAGATGTATTCTGCTTTAAATTTTGTGATAAAGAAAAAAATAGCTATACCTCCTTGCCAATGTAACATAAGATAATGTTTTTGTAAAATATATTTTTGGTTTCCATTGTAAAGGGTGGAGATATATTACTCCCACCAGTATTCTTGCCTGGAGAATCCTGTGGACAGAAGAGCCTGGTGGGCTACTGTCCACAGGGTCACACAGAGCTGGACATGACTGAAGCGACTTAGCAAGCATGCATATAATAAGTGAGTATTATACACTTAGTGGAGTTGTCATATAGTTATTTGCTACTTGGCACTGGTCAAATTTCAGTGCACCACAAATGATGAAATACCACCTATTTTCCAATTCCTTTTGTAATTTTCTAATGTCAAACATTTAATATGGACCCTTTTTTGGTAATGTTTATACTTTGTCAGCAGGGGAAAAAAGCCTTATGAATTTCATACTATTCAATATAGATAACTATCAAATGTATCATTTTGGCCTCAAAGGACAACTCATTTGACAATTCAGTTGTCAAAGTACAACTGATATGAGGAAAGCAAAAATTTGCAAATCCATTATGATGTCTAAACAGTCTTAGGTTCAGCTTGTGTGTGATAAATAGTTGCTGCATAACAGAATGAATGAAGGTACAATTCTAGCAATCATTTACGAGGGTAGCCCATCCAGCCCCTGTTGCCCCTGCTACTTCTTGTCAGCCATTTTTCCACAGTGCAGCTAAATATGGATGTCTTCCCATGTTTATTACCTGAAAATATCTTTCAAGTATTCTCAAAGCAGAAATGGAAATCCTTACATGATACACAGCCCGGCATAATCTGCTTGCTATTGATTTCTCAGCATCCTCTCTTAGCCTCTCTCCATACAGCAACCACACCTGCATTTTCATCATCAACAACCATTTTGGGGCTTCCCTGGTACTCAGATGGTAAAGAATCTGCCTGCAATGCAGGAGACCCAGGTTTGATTCCTGGATCGGGATGATTTCCTAGAGAAGGGAATGGCAAACCACTCCATTATTCTTATCTGGAGAATTCCATGGACAGAGGAGCCTGGTGGGCTACAGTCCATGGGTCCTGGGATCTCAAAGAGTCTCCCAAGACAGAACAACTAACACTTTCACTTTCAACCATTATTAGAAGTCTTTTTTCATTTTGTTTGTCTTCTTTTTAAAAAACTATTTTACCTCTGGCCATTCAGATTCACTGATTTTTAATGCCATCAATGTAGAAATTAATTTCTCAGATAATCTGGAATCTCCTTCTGATTTTAGAATATGACATGGTACCCACCCATAACTTTATTCTTTCTCATACTCATCATATTTATGTTTGATTATCTTTCTTATTCACTCACCATGTTTTTACAACATTTACAACATATGTTCATTCATATGTTAAATACATCTGTGTGTATGTGTGTGTGTGCCAGAGACANTTACAACATTTACTGTTCATTCATATGTTAAATACATCTGTGTGTATGTGTGTGTGTGCCAGATACAGAGAGAGAGGGAAAGAGTGCAAGAGGACTATAAGAATTAAATGAACTTTGGGGCAAGAGAAAGAGTCAAAACTTGAGATAGCTGTATCTCAGTACACAATAACAAAAATAGGTCTATTTTTACCTAAGAATTAATTTATTATTAATTTATAAATGCTATGAATCAAATATCAATATGTTTCTCTGTGCAAGATAAAAAAATACAAAATCAAAATTTTGTCTACATTAGTAAAAAGATTTTGTNAGAAAAGGAGGAAAAATAAGGAGAAGGTAAAACATTATTATTTTTCTTCTTTCTCTCTGTTTCTCAACCACAGTTATAAAGCTCCTGAAGTCTTTTGAAAATAAAGAGAAAGGTAATAACAATATATTCAGAAGTAAAACATTCAGTAAAAATACGTCTCAATTTTCTATCTGAAAGAAATAGTCAACAAATCTGAAAATATATCATCAAACTGATATTGAATATAATTAATTTCATTTTATATACCCTTATGAATAACATAATGCAAGTTAAAAAAATTCAAGTCATTTTATATGAAATATATGCATCATATGGATTTATAAGTTACTTGATTTTTTTCAATTATCATCACTGCCTGAACGACACACAATAAAAGATTAACTGTTATTTGAGAAAATTGAAGATTCAAAAATGATTGATGCAATATTTAGGATCTTACATGTTCAATTAAATTACTCTATTATTCTGCATAATTTAGTCAATGCATAATTTTCTTGGCTATCTAAAAAGAGGTTTTGCAGCACCCAGGGGATGTTTTTGTGTGTTAGTCACTCAATTGTGTCCGACTCTTTTCAACTCCATGGACTGTAATTCACCATGCTCCTCTGTCCATGGGATTCTCCAGGCAAGAACAATGGAGTGGGTTGCCATTTCCTTCTCCGAGGGCTCTTCCCAACCCAGTGATTGAGCCTGGGTATCCTGTATTTCAGGCAGATTCTTTACCAGGGAAGGATCTTATGCCACCCGGGAAGGGGATGTTTTTATTAAATCTGAAAACACTTATCTTGTGTTTACTGAAATGTTAATATTCATTGCAACACTGGCAGCTCAAACTTTTGCCATTTTGTTAAAGGTATGTGACAAGAAATTATTTAAACTTATAAGAAAGATAACTTAGGCAGTAAAATGCTTTGTTTAGGTGGAGTGGATTTAATAATGTAGAAGTAAGAAACAGCTGAATTCCCACTATTAGTAATTGGTCATTCACAGACCAAATAACATGGGTTTAATTTAAGCTCCAGATAACTCATTTTTTTCATGTTTATATATGAAATTTTGTCAATGAAAACTTTCTATAAGATAAGATGAAATATACTTCAGTTGATTTGAACTGAAGCCTACATGATCATTTATATTTACTCATCTAGTTATATTTAGCAATTTTTAGCAATTTTAACATAGATGTATTATTCTGGTAAAATAAGTTATGAACAGAACTTTCTCTTTTTAGAGCTCATTTGGAGTATTGCTTTCAGTGATTTTTTTTTATAGGCATGTTAAATAAATCCCTTGGATTGAATNTCCCTAAATAAATAATTGACTGTATACCTAATACCAAATTTATCTTCATTTTCTGCAAATTAATCCAGTGATCTTGATAATTCCCATAGCTTTTAGCTTTACATTTGTAAAGTATTGAATTTGTAGCATATATAGTTACTATCATAGAGAATGTAGGTGGGAAGAGAGTACCTGTAACAGGGATCAATTTAGGGCATTTGTTCAGCAGTATGTGAACCGAAAGCTTTCAGATTTACAAGCTGGGTTTCAAAGAGGCAGAGGAAACAGAGGTAAAGTTGCCAATGTTCACTGGATCACAGAGAAACCAAGGGAGTTCCAGGAAAATGTCTATTTCTGCCTCATTGACTATGCAAAAACCTTTGACTGTGTTGGTCACAACAAATTTTGGAAAATTCTTAAAAAGATGGAATTACTAGGCTACTTTACCTGTCTCCTAAGAAACCTGCATGCAGATCAAGAAACAACAGTTAGAACCGGACATGGAACAACAGACTGGGAAATTTGTACTCCTTTCAAAATTGGGAAAGGAGTACAAGGCTGTATATTGTCACTCTGCTTATTAATTTATACTTAGAGTACATCATGCAAAGTGTCAAGCTGGATGAATCACAGGCTGGAATCAAGATCGCCAGGAGAAATAGCAACCTCAGATATGCAGATGACACCACTTTAAAGGCAGGAAGTGAAGAGGAACAAAAGAGTTCTTGATGAGGGTAAAAGAGGAATGTGAAACGCTGGATAAAACTCAGCGTTCATAAAAACTCAAAAATAAATAAATAAAGCTTATCTTAGGTAAAGCAAACAAACAAAAAAGAAACAAACTAAGATCGTGGTATCTGATTCCATCAGTTCATGTCAAACAGAAGGGGGAAAAGTGGAAACAGTGACAAGCTTTATTTTCTTGGGCTTCAAAATCACTGTGGACAGTAACTGCAGCCCTGAAACTGAAAGATGCTTGCTCCCGTGGACTGTATCGTTTATGGGGTCCCAAAGAGTTGGACACGACTTTCACTTTCACTGCTCCCTGGAAGGAAAGCTAGGACAAAACCAGACAGCATACTGAAAAACAAAAACATCACTTGGCCAACAAAGATCCAGAGAGTAAAAGCTATGGTTTTTCCAGTAGTCACATACAAATGTGATAGAATTGATACTTTCTAATTGTGGTGCTGGAAAAGACTCTTGAGAGTCCCTTGAAAGTATGTGCGTGGGCGCGCGCGCACGCGTGTGTGTGTGTGTGTGTGTGTGTGTGTGTGTGAGTCGTTCAGTCCTGTCCGACTCTTTATAATCCTATGGACTGTAGCCTACCAGGCTCCTCTATCCTTGGGATTACCTTTTCCATGGGATTCTCCAGGCAAGGATACTGGACTGGATTGCCATTCCCTTCTCCAGGGTGAGAGAATGTGTAACGAGGATCAATTTAAGGAATTTGTTCTCCCTGTCTCTGTCTCTCCCTTTCTCTCTCTCGCTCCCTTCCCCATCTTCCCCACACCTCTCCTTTCTTTCTCTCTTTTGGCCATCAGCTGTTTTCTATCTTATCTAGCAAATTTAATCCAACAATAAGGAAAGAAGATAGTAAGTCAGGTTGGAGAGCTAAGACCTGATAATTGAGGCAGTCGAATCAGATATAGAATCAAGTATATTGGCATGAACACAGTGCATACAGGATGATGAGATGCTCAGAGTAGGGAAAACGAAATAAAGACCTAAAAAAGTCCTTGAAGTTCAAATATAAAAGCCCAGGCAATCATTCCATTTTGCTGGTGCAATTAGTAGTTTTATTTGCCCCTTTTAGTAGTATCTCATCTTCCTGAGTACAGCTTTTGGAAAAATAAATGTGGATTCCTTATTATTGGCTGGGAAGTACATAGGACTTTTGAACTGATTCTGTTAATAATGCTACAATGATTATCTTGCTGTTACAGCACCTGTATTCTGGTCTTTCTTTTCTCAGGTAACAGAGACAGCTTTTACTGAAAATAAATAAAGTTGCTAGTTTTATATTATAGACTTTTTATTTTGCATAAATATAACCCGGAAAGTGTGGTGAGCTTCTTATATGTTATTATTCATGTCTGTGTTTCTAGTGATTAAAGTTTGTGATTGAAACACAAGAATGTTTCAAAGAATAGTAGAAACCCAAGATAGGCTTATCCCTTTTCAAAGCACATACAATTTATAACACTTTCAATGCAGGGCACTTTTGAGAATGAAAGTATACTACTCTTGGTCTTACTAAAACAACTGATATCATTTGAGGATCGCTTTAATAAAATGGCATCCATCTTTAAAGTAGGTAAAATGCATTATTACTCTCCCAAATTTATGACATTATCTGAACAAATTTGATCTAGAGGCTTTCACTTAGTGTTGCCAGATAAAATACAAAAAGCCTAATTAGATTTGAGCTTCAATATAGCAAATACATTTTATATGAATATGCCCCAAATATTGCATGAGTATGTTTCTACTAAAACAAAAAATACTTGTTGAATATCTGAAATTCAAATTTAACTGAGTGCCTTGTATTTTTATTTGCTTAACCTGGCAACTTTATTACAATAAATCTCTAGAAAAAGTCTTGGTAGATCTAGTTTGCATACGGATAGAATGGGAACAAGGAGTATTCAATGGCATTTTGACTGCCTTTCTTTAATGGTTTATATCATTAACATTTATCAAGTACCTCATGGAAAAGGAAAATTGAAAACTCGTAGCACTGAAATTTTCCTCACTGAAAATTCAATTCTTCCATAAATACTTCAATTGTTTTATTATGTATTTTCTGATTTAGTGCATTTTCATTAATGCAAAACATATTAGGTTTTATTATGACTAAAAAGTTGGCAAAGTTAGTGAATATTTACAAACTTTTTTATATGCATATTATAAAATATCCCCCTGCAAGGAAATGGGTCTAAAGTTCCTACACACTAGTATGTTTTAATTATCTGAATTATTGTATTTCTTAATTGCACAGCATAAATCAAGCAGTGTCAATAACATGTTAGCCAATTTTTTTATCATAAAGCTCTGGAGTGACCATGCCCATGTAGTTTCATTCAGGTTACCATACTGGTCAAAGTAATACAAATTCTCTTATGAGAATAGAAGAATTGCTTTTAAAAACTTTGAAGAACATAGATATTTTAATATTAAAAAATAAAGAATAAAGTCATAGGATTTTATGTGATGTATTTCATCCTGTCCATGGGTTCACAAAAAGTCAGATACAACTGAATGATTAACACTTTAATGTTGGTTTATGGTATTTCTTAATAAGACTACTGAAATATAATGTGTACATAAAATTGTGAATGAAATAAAACATTTCACCAAAGATATCATGTGAATAGCCCAAATAAAAAGGGAACCAAGAAAGGCTATGGCAGATGTACAGAGTGTATTAAAAAGCAGAAGCATCATTTTGCTGACAAAGTTTCATGTAGTCAAAGCTATGCTTTTCCAGGAATCATGTATAGGTGTGGGAGTTGGACCTTTAAGAAGGATGAGCACCAAAGAATTGATGCTTTTGAACTGTGGTTTTAGAGAAAACTCCTGAGAGCCTTGTCGACAGCAAGGAAATCGAACCAGTCAATCCTAAAAGAAATCTACCCTGAGTATTCACTGGAAGGACTGATGCTAAAGCTGAAGCTCTGGTACTTTGGCCACTTGATGCAAAGAGCTCACTCATTGGAAAAGACCCTGATACTGGGAAAGATTGTGAGCAAGAGGAGAAGGAGGCAACAGAGGATGAGATGGTTGGATGGCATCAATGACTCAACTGATATGAGTTGAGGAAATTCAGGGAGATAGTGAAGGACAGGAAAGCCTGGCATGCTGCAGTTCATGGGATTGCAGAGAGTCAGACTCGATTTAGATAAACAACAACAAGAACAAACTATAGCTTGAATAGTTCATAAAATCACAAGGTTGACAAATAAAACCATGAAAATACATACAGCAAAGAATATTGCTTCCACTGCTGCTTACTCACACTACCTCTCTGTAAGTTTAGCACATTTATTTGTTTTTCACAAGTGTTTTTATGCAAATATATGAACACACATACTCTCTCCTTTCATATATCGAAAGCAGTTTTTTTGTTACACCTCTTAAATTTTTAACTTAATATATCTTGGAGAGTTTGAGAGAAGAAAGAAATCACTCCTTCTAAAATTACTTGGCAATATTTTATTCTCCCAAGTTCAGACCACTCACTCAGTCATGTCTGACTCTTTACAACACCATGGAATGCAGCATGCCAGGCTTCCCTGTCCATCACCAACTCCCAGAACATGCTCAAACTCATGTCCTTTGAGTCGGTAATGCCATCCAAACATCTCATCCTCTGTCATCCCCTTCTTCTCCCGCCTTCAATCTTTCCCAGAATCAGGGTCTTTGCCATTGAGTCAGTTCTTCATATTAGGTGGCCAGAGTATTTGGAGTTTTAGCTTTAGTATCTGTCCTTCCAATGAATATTTCCTTCAGGCTCGACTGACTTGATCTCCTTGCTGTCCAAGGGACTCTAAGGAGTCTTCTCCAACACCACAGTTCAAAACCATCAATTCTTTGGCACTCAGCTTTCTTTATAGTCCAACTCTCACATCTATACAAGACTACTGGAAAAACCATAGCTTTGACTAAATGGACCTTTGTTGGCAAAGTAATATCTCTGCTTTTAATATGCTGTCTAGGTTGATCATAGCTTTTCTTCCAAGGAGCAAGTGTCTTTTCATTCCATGGCCACAGCACTCACCATCTGCAGTGATTTTTGAGCCCAAGAAAGTAAACTCTCTCACTGTTTCTATTGTTTCCCCATCTATTTGCCATGAAGTGATGGGACTGCATGCCATGATCTTAGTTTTTTGAATGTTGAGTTTTAAGCCAGCTTTTTCACTCTCCTCTTTTACTTTCATCATGTGGCTCTTTAGTTCTTCACTTTCTGCCATAAGGGTAGTGTCATCTGCATATCTGAGGTTATTGATATTTCTCCCAGCAATCTTGATTCTAGCTTGTGCTTCATCCAGCCCAGCATTTGGCATGATGTGTTCTGCATATAAGCTAAGTAAGCAGGGTAACAATATGCAGGGTTGATGTCCTCCTTTCCCAGTTTGGAACCAGTCTGTTGATCCTTATCCGGTTCTAACTGTTGCTTCTTGACCTGCATACAGATTTCTCAGGAGACAGGTCAGGTGGTCTGGTATTCCCATCTCTTTAAGAATTTTTTACAGTTTTCTATGATCCACACAGTTTAAGGCTTTGGCATAGTCAATAAAGCAGAAGTAGAAATTTTTCTGGAACTCTGTTTCTTATTCAGTGAGCCAATGGATGTTAGTAATTTGATCTCTGGTTCTTCTGCCTTTTCTAATCCAGCTTGAACATCTGGAAGTTCATGGTTCACATACTGTTGAAGCCTGGCTTGGGCAATTTTGAGCATTACTTTGCTAGCGTGTGAAATGAGTGCAGTAGTTCAGTATTTTGAACATTCTTTGGCATTACCTTAGTTTGATACATATTGGTAACTTTGTTTCTTGTCTCAGGGCTCTTCTGATTTTCTTGTTTCAGAGATTATTTTATCTCTGCATATAAACAGTTTGCTGCATACTGTATATGTATAACATATACATGTCTTTTCTGCATGTATAGTAATGTGGGGCTTTTATGTTTCCAGTTCAGTTCAGTTCAATCGCTCAGTCGTGTCCGACTCTTTGCGACCCCATGAATCAGAGCACGCCAGGCCTCCCTGTCCATCACCATCTCCCGGAGTTCACTCAGACTCACGTCCATTGTGTCCGTGATGCCATCCAGCCATCTCATCCTGGGTTGTCCCTTTCTCCTCCTGCCCCCAATCCCTCCCAGCATCAGAGTCTTTTCCAATGAATCAACTCTTCTCATGAGGTGGCCAAAGTACTATTTCCAGTAAGTTCTATAAACCGATAGTCACTCAATAGGTTACTTATTAAAGTAAA
>SJYQ01008200.1:0-25000 GCA_006410935.1 Redunca redunca
CAGGAAAATACCTGAAAGTTCCCAGTGTGAAGAGCACGTAGACAAACATTTAAAATAGCAACTGATTACAAGGAGTTGATCTTCACATAGAGTCAAGTATTATCCTGATGTTTCATCATTTGTTTCCATACTAAGTTGTTCAGTGCTTTGATGAGGGAATGTAGCTATCACTAATGTATTCAAATCCTAGAGATATACGGTTCCTTAAATAGTCTTTCTATACTGAAGAGGGATATATAGCACCGTTACACATATGTGTGTTTATCTATGTACACAAAGCAAATATCGCCAAATGTTAGCAACAGTTGAAAGGGAATGGTGAGTTATGGGTATTTACTATGCTATTCATTCTGGGTTTTGGTACATATGACAATATTCTTAATATAAAGTCAGAAAGAATGTTAACAAATAACATGTGGGGAGAAATCACAAAACAATGAGCCACAAGTCTTGCCCTGTATTTTCCATTTTCTATGTGACATCTCCAGCTTTTGAGTGAGGGTGTCTGAAAATTGTCACTGAACTGTGCTACAATAGAATAGAGTCAGCATCACACATATAAGAAACTCCTCTCTTTAAAAGGAATTCCCTGGTAGTCCAGTGGTTAAGAATCCGCCTGCCAATGCAGGGGACAGAGGTTTGATCTCTGGTCCAGGAAGATCCCACATGCTGTGGAGCAACTAAGCCTGTGCACCATGGCTCTCCAATGAGAGGACCCACCGCAGTGAGAAGCCCGTGCACCACAGCGAAGAGTCGCCTCTGCTCTCCACAACCAGAGAAAGCCTCATGCCGCAATGAAGGCCTCAACCAGCTATAAAAGTAAACAAATTTTTAAAAAGGAACAGGATCATGTTGGTCGCTAGGAAACCACCTCTACTCTCTTAACAAGGGATGGGTTTGCAACTAATAGAGAAAGACAAATACTACGACATCACTTAGAGGCAGAATATTAAAATAATACAAATGAATCTAGATACAAAACAGATCCACAGACAGAGAAAATACAAACTTATAGTTACCAAAGGAGAAAGACGGGGGTAGGGAAGGGATAAACCAGGAGTCTGAGAGTAACTGATACTACTATACGTAAAATATATAAGCAACAAGGACCTACTGTATAGCACAAGGAACTATATTCAATATCTTATAATTGAAAATGGAATTAATCTTGAAAAATATATATATATCAGATATATATATATATATATACACACACACACATATATTGGCTTCCCTGATGGCTCAAGCTGTAAAGAATCCTGCACTGCAGGAGACACAGAGACGTGGGTTCAATCCCTGGGTTGGGGAGATCCCCTGGAAGAGGGTATGGTAACCCACTCCAGCATTCTTGCTGGGAAAATCTCATGGACAGAGGAGCCTGGTGGGCTATGGTCCATGGGGTCACAGAGTCGGACACTCCTGAAGCAACTGAACACACACACACACACGTAGATAAGTATGTCTGAATCACTTTGCTGTACACTTGAAACTAATACAAGACTGTGTATCAACTGCATTTCAGTTAAAAATTTTTAAAAAACTTCAAGGACCTTAGTGTGTCATGAGAAAGTGGATTGAAAAAAATTAAAATAGTCACCATGGGAAATAGCTTCTCTGGTCTCATCATATCTAGGCTACAACATGGTACATACACAAGAGAGCAAGAAGAGATGATTAAAACGAGGTGCGGGAGATGGAGAGTGGGCAGTCAACACCACCAGTTATTTTGTAGGCAAACGAAGCAGTAAAGCTGATTTGCTATAAACAAATAAAGACCTACCTGTAAATCTGGTTTTGCCTCCCTGTAACTTCCCAGCACAAGCTGGAATCAAGACTGCCAGGAGAAATATCAATAACCTCAGATATGCAGATGACACCACTCTTATGGCAGAAAGTGAAGAGGAACTAAAAAGCCTCTTGATGAAAGTGAAAGAGAGTGAAAAAGTTGGCTTAAAGCTCAACATTCAGAAAACGAAGATCATAGCATGTGGTCCCATCACTTCATGGGAAATAGATGAGGAAACAATGGAAACAGTGTCAGACTTTATTTTGGGGGGGCTCCAAAATCACTGCAGATGGTGACTGCAGCCATAAAATTAAAAGATGTTTACTCCTTGGAAGGAAAGTTATGACCAACCTAGATAGCATATTCAAAAGCCGAGACATTACTCTGCTGACTAAGTTCCGTCTAGTCAAGGCTATGGCTTTTCCAGTGGTCATGTATGGGTGTGAGAGTTGGACTGTGAAGAAAGCTGAGTGCCAAAGAATTGATGCTTTTGAACTGTGGTGCTGGAGAAGACTCTTGAGAGTCCCTTGGACTGCAAGGAGATCCAACCAGTCCATCCTGGAGGAGACCAGTCCTTGGTGTTCTTTGGAAGGACTGATGCTGAGGCTGAAACTCCAGTACTTTGGCCACCTCATGAGAGAGTTGACTCATTGGAAAAGACCCTGATGCTGGGAGGGATTGGGGGCAGAAGGAGAAGGGGACGACTGAGGACGAGATGGCTGGATGGCATCACCAACTCCATGCACATGAGTTTGGGTGAACTCCGGGAGATGGTGATGGACAGGGAGGCCTGTTGTGCTGCGATTGATGGGGTCACAAAGAGTCGGACATGACTGAGTGAGTGAACTGAACTGAACTGAACTTCCCAGAATCACAATTTCCTATTCAGTATTAATAGGCAAGGGATGCTTTGCACCTTATTTTACCAACTGCAATTACTATAAAGCTAGTCCTCAAGCTCTATATAACATTTGGTGAAATTTATCTATAATACAAAGGATTGTCTTCTAAACTTTACTGATAACAAGACATCCTGATATTCAAAGGCCTGATACTGCCCAATAGCTTCATCAAAGACCAAAGAATAATGTCACAACGTGAGACTAGAAATGCTAGAAGAAATTGTGTTACTGGGCAAATACATTCCCCATTCTAACTGGACTCTTGGGAGGAAATTTCAGCCAGGTCTTCAGAGAGCTCTGAATCTACCTCAATTGAACCATCAACAAGAGGTATGCCATGCAACATGTCATCCTGACTGACACTGCAAACCTCACTTTTTTCAGACACCTCAATATGTGGTGTAGAAATAGCACTAGCTGGGTTTAAAAGAATCCAGTGGACTGAAAGTCTGAGGTGAGAAAGGTATCATCTGCAATCTAAATCTCTTCTTCCTCATTCACTTCCTCCTCATCACCTCCAAAGGTAAAAGTGACAGATTTATGACAAGGCATTTGAGAGTGATCAACAATAGAAGGGATTCTTGTATAGGTGGCAATTTCAGTGGCCCACCAAGTGTAGAGGGCTCCCTGTCCTGACACCAAGGGCAAACAAACGCTTTGTGCTGTAAAGTGAAGACACACTTGGGAATAGTATTCGAGTCTCCATCCCCTATTATGTCATCACTCAAACTCAGAAATCAGCGCCAGTACTAACCAGATCATGATGATGATAGCAGCTAATACAGACGTAATGTTTACTATGTGCCAGGCACTGTTCTCAGTTCTATATATCAACTTGTTTAATCTCACCAACAACCCAATAAGTAGATTTAATATCACCCACATGCTGTAAGTGTTTAGGCTACTCTTCTGCCCAAAGAAGATAAAGTCATTTTTTTCCATGAGAAGAGACCAATACTCTTCGGGTCTCATCACAAACTGAACCCCCCTCATGCCTGAAAGTTAATCAACAGTGTCAACCAATACTTTGGCCACCTGATGCGAAGAACTGATTCATTGGAAAAGACCCTGATGTTGGGAAAGATTGAAGGTGGGAGGAGAAGGGGACAACAGAGGATGAGATGGTTGGACAGCATCACTGACTTGACGGACCTGAGTTTGAGTTAGCTCTGGGAGTTAGTTGGTGATGGACAAGGAAGCCTGGCGTGCTGCGGTTCATGGGGTCACAAAGAGTCAGACACGACTGAGCAACTGAACTGAACTGATCAACCAAGTTGGATGAATGTGTGAGTAACTCCTAAGAGGACAGCATCAGGAAATATGTTTGTCCCAGATATTTCTTAACTCAGAAGTGAGGTGAGAGACTTCACTGATGGTCCAGTGGATAAGAATCTGCCTTGCAATGCAGGGGATGCAGGTTCGATCCTGGTCCGGTATCTAAGACCCCATATGCCTTGGGGCAACTAAAAGCCTGCACACTGCAAGCACTGAAGCCTGCGCACTCCAGAGCCTGTTCTCCACAACTGGAGGATCCATGTGCCACAACAGAAGATCTCATGTGACACAGCAAAGATGCCTTGAGCCACAACTAAGGCCTGATGCAGCCAAACAAACAAAAAATTAATAAAGAAATATTAAAAAGAAAAAAGTGAGGGGAGAAACAAACACTGGGCTGTAAATTCCCTGAAGGCAGGAATGGTCTTATTCATCTTTGTTGTCTTGGGATTTAGCACAGTGTCTAGTACTCTGAATGAATGAATGAGTGAGTAAGTGAATAATGAATGAAATAGAAGTGTCTGATCACTTCCTGCTAAAGATCCTCCCCAATTTTATTCTCTCTTCTCTCTTCTCAATGAGAGATATGATGAACACATTTCAGAAATACACGGACCAAGAAGATATCAGTTATTAGGTTACTTCTTAACTTGGTACAAAAGAAAAGTGTCAGAGTTGAAAACCTGGCAGATTCTGGTTCTGGTGTTTCCCATCTACAGCCTGTGAGAGGCAATTCTCATCTATAAAATGGAGACGTGGAGATTTTATAAGATTACTATAGGATTAGTGGTCAAGACTCACAAACTGAGATAGGTAGACACATTTCATAAATTTAAAATCAGAAAAAAAAATGCTTTTTGTTAGGAGATTTTTCCTTCCCATGATCCCACATTGTGTGTGTGTATGTGTGTGTCAGTTGCTTAGTTGTGTCTGACTCTTAGCAACCTCATAGACTGCAGCCCACCAGGCCCCTCTGTCCATGGGATTCTCCAGGCAAGAACACTGGAGTGGGTTGCCATTTCCTACTTACCCAAAAAAGGAACTATAGAAAGAAAGTGAAGTCGCTCAGCCGTGTCCGACTCTTTTCAACCCCATGGACTGTAGCCTAGCAGGCTCCTCCATCCATGGGATTTTCCAGGCAAGAGTACTGGAGTGGGTTGCCATTTCCTTCTCCAATTCCACATTATATGTGATCCATAATAGGTGTTCAATAAACATTTGTTAAATAATGGAGGATCAGAACAAAAGAGATACCTGTTTCTGATCCTCTAAATCTCAATTCATAAGACTTTCTCTGAGGGGCTCAAAATCGTCAGGGCTGACTTCAGCAGATGGGATGAGAGTGAGTTCAGGCAAAGTTACCCTTTATTTCTTGAGGTTACAGTTGGAAAAGTTACATTCAAGTGCACACTGAAATCAACAGTATTGTCAGCCTTTGGGAGAAAAAAGACTGATGACAGGATAGAGGAGACTCCAGGCACCAGGTCTGAAAAGCAAGCCCATGGGCTCCAATTCTTGTACCTCTTTTCTCTGCTCCCCACACCAGCATCCCAGGTCACAAGCCAAGAAATGGCAGCGTCATTGCTGTCACTCTGCCCCTCTGAAATAGGAACCAGGATTAGCTCTGGCTGGCTGAAGCTCAACCCAGATAAGTCCAGAGCGGTGCTGATAGGCAGTGGGAAGGAATTTGAGGAAGTGACAAGAAATGCCACATCACCCACCATAAAGAAAGCTTTCCCACAAAGTGGCCTGGGAGGCGGCTACAAAGCCAACTGGTACTCAGAAAAATGCAGATAAACACAGAAGTCTTTCCTAGAAGCAGGACAGAAAGCCAGCCACACACAATTCATGTCCTTGCCACATCCTTCAGCAACTACGAGGAAGGATGTAGAAAGCTCCCCTCATGCAGCCCAGAGGAGGCTGAGCCCTCCTGCTGCCAGAGGCCAGGACCCCCCAGACACACACTCACCTCTGCCCATTTCTAATGTGTCAACTAGAGAATCACCAGTAATTCTAAAGGAGTGTGTGTGTGTGTTTACAGAGATTCTAGGTTATAGTCTTTCTGTCACAGGGAAGGGTTTGTGGTCATGTCAGAAATAAACTTTCTAATTTCATCCACCAGGTAATAGACATCAGAATAATCCTCAATGGAATCTGTCAGTGCAAAGATTTCCACTGTTCTTCACAAAAGTTTCATGAAGTAGAAGTCAGCAAGCAGTGATTCTCCCAAGAAATTCACAAGGAAAGAGATAGGGCCTAGCAAAAGGACTAGCAAGGGAACTCTTCTGCTCTACCACTGCGGTTTATTTTGTTTCTTTCCTTCTTTTTTTTTTTTTTTTTAAGACAGCACAAAATTCCCCACTGGTTATCTATGGCATGACCTTTTTTCATTATATTTAAAAATTTCATTCAAAGGACCTCTTCTCCCAAAAGTGTATCCAAAACTTACTGGAGATATCATCACAAGGAAATCTGTACTTTGATAGATGGAATATAAGGTCAAATATTTACAATATATTTAGAATAATATCTTCTGTTATTAAATAATACCAGTGACTACTTACAAAGATATGGTTTTTCCAGTAGTCATGTATGGATGTGAGAGCTGGACTATAAAGAAAGCTGAGTGTCAAAGAATTGATCTTTTGAACTGTGGTGTTGGAGAAGACTCTTGAGAGTCCCTTGGACTGCAAGGAGATCCAACCAGTCCATCCTGAAGGAAATAAGTCCTAAATATTCATTGGAAGGACTGATGCTGAAGCTGAAACTCCAATACTTTGGCCACCTGATGCGAAGAACTGACTCGTTGGAAAAGACCCTGATTCTGGGAAAGATTGAAGGTGGGAGGAGAAGGGGATGATAGAGAATGAGATGGTTAGATAGCATCACTGACTCAATGGACATGAGTTTAAGCAAGCTCCGGGAGTTGGTGATGGACAGGGAGGCCTGTCGTGCTGCAATCCATGGGGTTGCAAAGAGTCGGACACGACTGAGCTACTGAACTGAACTCACTACTTACAAGGCCATGGCGGATCAGTCCCCTAGGCCAGTGTTCTAAGTGTCTCTGCAAGAAACTCTGGCTAAGATTCTGCCATCTCAAACTGTCCCACAACTTCTATCTAGAAAAAAAAATTTGCCTCACTAGTATCCCAGAGATCTCATAAGGGCCACGGTTGTCAGTAGACCAGGCTTTCATCTGGGTAGCTGGGAAAATAGTTCAGTACAATGTATTTTTGCTCAGGATTCTTTGAGAACACACCAAATAGGAAATGATTAGAATTACATTTACTTACTCTCACATATTAGCATTAAATTATTAGTTGTATTAGTGGCTTACATTTACATTAAACTTGCAAATTATATAGACCCTTATTTCCATTCTACAAGCATCTCCATTTTTTCCCTGCATGCATATCTAATCATTATTCGCTTACCTCTTATCACTCCGGGAACCCACAGTTCTTAATTCCATGGATTTCCACAGGGCAAGAATCTAGGCCACCGTTTATGCACAGAAATCAATTCAGCCATCACCACAGTACGCATCAAAACAACATTTTAAGAGCAAAAGTTGCAGCCAGTGGCATTGAGCCAAAGCACCTCTTCTCAAAAGGAAAATGCAGTGGGATTTTTTAAGAGCAAATAGGACAAGTCACTGAGGCTTTATGCCTCACCAAGAAATGGGGAATTCTTAATGGCCCAAAGTGTCTTGATTCAAATCTGGAACTTAATAAGACTTGTGCCTGAAGAAAAGAGCTGATTGCCACATCCCCCAGTGTCCTTTAGTAGTGCCCCGTGTCAATATATTCACCAGACCCATTTTCTCTTTCTTTGCCCCTAGTGAGATTACTAACCAACAATATTTTTATGTTTTTAATTAGAATCTGAAAGACCATTTGGGCACCATATTGTATTTTTACAAGCACTGCATCTCTGAAATACAAGATTATATTAATGTGATGTTTTCCAAAGAAATCATGTTACTAAGTATCATAAATCACGAAAGCATCATTGGCTTCTTCTAAAATTGTGATCTGCAAACTACACCATTCACAAGTTATAACAGTCTATTCAAATATATATTAAAGCCATAAAAAGTTTCCCCTCACCCACATTCTTTTCCCACAGGCCAAATAAAGGTGAATTAAGGAAATTTGGCAAAGGGTATACATGGCTATTGCCATTTCCCACAGCAAACAGGGTATTTTCCTCTGGGAATAAAACATTTTCCTTAAACTACTGTTTATAACCCTTATCAGCTCAACAGCAATAGAGCCATCAAGTCCAATCTCTTATGGAAAAAAGTCAAGGTCAACAAGTACTTGCATTTTTGTTTATCTTTAGCTGCAATTGCTACTGACATTCAATTGGGTAATAAACACAGGTCTGTCAAATGTTCCCAATGAACAGGTGATCCAAAAGCTATCTCAGAACAAGGCCACAGCCAGGTAATCAAACAATCCTGTTATAACAATTATGATTTGAGTACATTTATTTATAGATGCAAACATCAGTCAATTCCGAGTGAACATTGCCATACCATTCCCACCACTGGGTAATAAGAGTGAGGAAGTACAGGAGGGCATTTGTTACATTGCTTACCAACAATAATGTGTGCATTCTCACGAGCAGAGTACCATTCAAAGAAAAGGTTTTCTCCTCTTATCTCTTCTATTTAAAAGCAATTTTGTGTAGTTTAGTATAGCCATGTCCTTTACTCTGTTTGCCACCAAGGTTCCTGAGCCCAGTTGCCTCTCTCTGCCTGAAAACCAATTCTACGGTCCTGTGTGTGTGTCTATTTGGAATTGTTGCCTGAATCCTTTAAGCCAGCATGGTTGCTACCTTAGAAAACATTTCATTTTAACTTGAAAAGTGCTAGGATTTGTTCAGCATGTTTAATTCTACAGAGGCAGAGAAAGATCTGGAATAAATACTTCTTTCCAATCCATCAAGAAACTCACTGATAGCAATAGGAGTTATGCATTTGGAACTGGGCAGCACATGGCTCCACGCCACATTCAACTTACAGATTAAAAATAGAATCTGTTCCAGATGCAAAGTAAGGCATGTTAAACCAACTGCCTCTACCTGAAATGTGGAAACTAAATCTAAGGACCACAGCCATGATCTAGGATGATGATCTGACCCACATAACCTGTTTACTGCCTCCACCTCACTTAGGAAAATCAAGGAATATTCTTGGAACCTCAAAGGAATGCGTCCACTCCTTGCTATGTAGCTTTTATTAACATTCCATCATTTAGTGGAGCAATTAATATTTTCCAAAGCTGAATCCTTTCCTATCAAGAACATCAGGACATCTGGAAACAAAGTAATGGGCAATCTTTCTAAAAATACACAAACCTACATCCTGGGAAAGAAAGTGAAAAACTAACCAAACAAAAGTCTGGACGCCCAAAATGAGGTACACTATTTTAAAGGACAACTTTCAATGTAGACACACTAAGGACCAGGTGACAGAAATACTGTTTCAGTATTAAAAAACAGTATTCTGGATTCTTCAATGTTCTGGCAAAAAGTAGATGGAATGGCGTTGTATCAGCAAGTGTTAAGAGTACACTATTTTCCAACCCGGAATTGATTAAGTCGTGGGCAGGTAATTTGAAGATTCTACATAAAAAGTAAACTCAGCAGTCTGGGAAGGGGAAAGACAGGATTAGCACCCACTGAGAGTCCATGAACACGAAGGCTTGTGAAACAAAGCATCTACTCCGAGGAAATGTTCATCAATCAGCTGTCAAGCAAAGGGGGAAGTCACCTCATGTTCAGAGCAGTAAACTGATGAAATGAGTCACCAAATTCCCATGATAGCTTGGCTGGCCTCTTCCTTTCCATGCAGCCCCTGGTCACCATGGAGCCAGAGCCTTCTCCGCGGGAAAGCAGGCCGGCAGAGGGTAGTGGCCGGACTTCCAGGAGCTGCCCTCAGAAAGGGTGGGAAGAACGTACAGCCAGGGTATGGGGGAGAAGCCATACGCCATAATGACCAGCCTGCCTCAGGGAGGCTCCCCTGAGAAGACGGGGAATGTGCTGGAAGGGACCTGTGGTCTAGAGAGCAGTGTTCTGACTTGGCCTGCTTCCAGCCCTTCTGAGCTCCTCTACCCCTCACCACTCAGTCTGGTCCAGTCTCCTCCTCAAAAGTTCTCCAGAGCCTCCTCCTTCTGACTCAACCCACAACCCCAGTCTTCCTGAATATGAGAAGTGCTGGCCCCAACCTTCCCCCCGACGCATCCCTGCTTCACTCAGATCTGCCCAAGACACAACACTAACGTTTTCAGTGGCTCCCCAGTTCCCAGCCAACTGCCAAGGCAATGTACGGACCCTTCGCTGTCTGGTCCTGCTCCCTGTGGGCCTCGCCTCGGACTCTCCTCTCCCCTGTTCTCCGCTCACACTCCAGCTACAGTGGAATGCCTTCTCTTTCCTTCATGCCACTACACAAACTAATTTCTGTGCCTCGCATGCCCTTCTACTTCTCCATCCACATCAAGTTTCCATATCAAGCTGCCCCTTGAGGAAGCTGGGTAGGAGACTGGGAATGAAAGTAGATGCTCTCAGGGCTAACTCTGGGGGTGGTGGCAGTGGTTGCCTGGAGTGCTGAGATGGACAAACATCCAAGTCTCATTCAATGAGAAAGGGCAATGTGATGGATTAACGCTGCCTGCCGTAGAAGGCTGGGGAGAGGCAGTCACTGCATCTTTGCCAGTTTGCTAGGTGCCACATCTCTGCTTCCAAATTACACTGAATCCACTGAACCGTGAGACTTAACCTGCCTTGTGTGAACTGTCTGCTCCATCACTGGATGTTTGGCGTCTTGATTCCTGGAGTAGCCTCTCTCATTCTCAATTCTCACATTTAACAGTGGGCTGGTACAAGTGGACATTCCATTAATACTCAGTAAGTTGGTGAATGGGACTACTTCTATCTTCACCTTTTCTAGGTTTGGGAGCATTCCTGTCATCAGCTTAAAATTCACAATATCAAACAATACCTTTTAGTGGCACTAAGAGAATTCCTTTCATGTGAGGAGATGTTCTGAGTACTTGGTAAATCAAATATTCACAACACACAATCCCCTCCAATTTTACAGACTGAAATCATAAAGACTGTGGCCACCATATCTTACCATCCCAGTATCCCAGCTCAGTCCCTCAGCATCTCCATTTTAACCATCATTTATCTGAATCTTGATTTGGGGCTTCCCTGGTGGCTCAGATGGTAAAGCGTCTACCTGCAATGCGGGAGACCCGGGTTCGATCCCTGGGTCAGAAAGATCCACTGGGGAAGGAAATGGCAACCCACTCCAGTACTCTTGCCTGGAAAATTCCATGGACGGAGGAGCCTGGTAGGCTACACGACTGAATCACTTTCTATCTGAATCTCTCCAGATCCATTTACCTCGTTTCAGACGATAACAACCAGAAGGACAAGAGTATTCTCACCTGTACCCCTGTCCCCAGGTACAGGGAGAAAAGACTGGAGAACGGAGCTGGCTCACCATAAAATGGTCTCAAGAGGGTGACGGAAACTGGGAAAGACACTCGGGCATCACAAAACAATCAGCACTGCGGTTCATATGTAGACAAGCTGTCATCTGTTTCAGCCACGGCAATCAGACTTAGCTTAGATACCAAGGAGTTAAAATGTGAGTGGGCTGAATATAAATCCAGACATCCAGACAAATAAGTCAAATATTGATCAAGCACTTACTCGATTTGCAGCACCGTGCTAGGGAGCTGAGGGAGATGCAAAGGAGTCCTACAGGTGCTGCGAGGATGTCAGCCTATGCCGTCTTCCTGGGTTACCTGGGTGAGGATATGTGGGTCCTAATGCCTGTCAAAGAGATTCTTCTAAGCAACTTCCAAGGATGCTCTAAATCTCGTAAGTAATTAGATTTCACTCTTCATTTTGGCTGCTAGGAAGCTCAGAGCCAAATTAACTGCCTACTTCTAAAAACTGGACATGAGCCTATAATTCATAATGTTTCATACTCTCTTAAGAATGACTTCTTATTTATTTTCTTTTTTTCATCTATTTTTTTTGAATCTTATAATATACTATATATTTCTGCTTCCTTCCTTAAATCCTTTCACAGAATGAAAAGGAAAATATGTTAAAACATTGTATAATTAAGACATATCCTTTGCACCTAACGTATCAAACTACAAAAGGGTGTCAAGGTCTTACCTGTCCTGCTGTCATGGGTGTATTGTAAAAGGGAGCACTCAAGAAAAGATTCAAACAAAACAAATAAAATGTTTAGAAAGAGAGAGAACTGATCAAATGCTAAAAATCTAGCTACAAGCCTATTGGCAAATACAATGTTTTCCGTATTGACTCTTCAATTCCTTCTTTCTTAAAAACACACAATTCTGAAGATAATTTTGACTTTCTAGGTAGAGCCTTGTTCCCTTCTTCTCCTGATGTGGGAATAAGTAGGAGACGTTCTACCTCTTCCATTCTTTGTTAGGAAATAAGACGAGTTTCGTCTAGGTGGGAATGCACATGGGTTGATATTGGTAAACAGGGAAGGCCAAAGATAATTGTACTAATCAAACAGAATGCTTTTAGGTTAGGTAATTACGGAAAATTATCTGCAAGACTGAACTAATCCACAAAGCCAGACACTTGAGCAAAACCCAACTTATCAACTACACTTCTGGGACCAATCAATGTAAAAGGGAGACAACGCCTACCTCTTTTAAAGGAAAAAGCTTGGCATAAATTTACTGTTTGGGTTAGTTTTTGCTAGGCCAACAGCCAAAACCTCCACCACTATCCTTAATTAGTGCTAGCAGTCATGAGGGAGAGAGATAAATTCAGGAGCAGAGCTAAATATCACATCCCAGGGGATGGAATCATGTCTGCTGCTGGGAACAGCACAAGGCATAAAAGCATTCTCCCAGGGTGGCACAGTTACTCCTGTAATTCATCCTTAACCTCTTACCTTAAGGCCCCTCAAAAGATACCAAAATGTTGCAGCCAGTCCCCAGCCATCTTCTATTGGAAACCCATTCAGGCCCAGAGGATAGAACTCAAGAGGAGGAGTAGGCAGAACTAGCAACTAGGCAGATACTGTGATCGAAGGTGCATCCCCAAACCCAGTCTGCCACCAAGTTCTACCATAGAATCTTCCCCTGAGTGCCCCAGTCAAAACACCTCTCTGGGGGTGGGAACAGGCAAGACTTTGGTATCTGTTTACATTTTGACAGAGAGGATCATGTTCGATTAGCCATCTGGTACCCAGAAGAAATCAGTCCTGGGGGAATGTAGTGCAGACAGTTTGAAAGCACGAGAGGGGTCGCAATCCTCTTCAACAAATAGTTACCTATCAGTGGTCATGTGCCATAACTGTGCTGGGCACAGGAGAGTTAAGATGAAGAAGAAATAATCCCTTGGGGAGGCCGATGCCTGAATGTTTCATTTCAATATGAGAAAGGAGGCACCTACCTGGAGGACCAATGGTTAAGACTAGGGGTGCAGGTTTGATCCCTGCTCAGGGAACTAAGATCTTGCATGTTGCATGGTGTGGCCAAAAATTTATGTTGTTGTTTAGTCGTGTCTAACTCTTTTGTGACCACATGGACTGTAGGCCACCATGCTCCTCTGTCCATGAGATTTCCCAGGTAAGAATACTCGAGTGGGTTGCCATTTCCTTCTCCAGGGGATCTTCCTGACTCAGGGATTAAACTCATGTCTTCTGCATTGCAGGCAGATTCTTTACCACTGAGCCACCAGGGAAGCCCTCTACACACACACACACACACACACACACACACTTAGAATACCTAGGAGGATGGACCTGAAAATATGTGTGTGTGTGTGTGTGTGTATTTGTCTGTGTATATATACACACATATGTTTATGAGAAAGGACAAGACACAAGATACCCTGAGAGCATAAAAGAGGGTCACTTCCTCCAATCTGGGGGTTCACAGAATATTTCCTACAGCTGATACAAATTAACATAGAAGTTTTTAACCTGGACTTCCCCAAGGGGATCCATGGTTTAGAATTCAGATCTAAGTACTTGGAAGGGAAAAAAATTAATCTTTTATTCTCAGTAAACTTTAACTGGAATGAGTATTTCAAGTATGCATCTGCTGCTATATCACTTCAGTCGTGTCTGACTCTTTGCGACCCCGTAGACGGCAGCCCACCAGGCTCCCCCGTCCCTAGGATTATCCAGGCAAGTATGTATCTAGGTAGGCACAAATCACAGAACTATTAGTAGGACCTGTGACTTTGTCACCTATGGAAATCACAACATATCCCAATATAGTTGTTATAAATATCTTAAGACACTGTTTACATTCATCACTATTTCAAAAATGTGGTAGACAATAGAATTATTGCTAGATTTCGTTAGTTAATGCATATTAAAACAAAAAACTTACATCATTACGTTACAATTTGTTTTTAAAAATATTTTGATAACTGGATTTCAATATAGTTTCCTTCATAATCTTATGTATTTGATTTTGCACATTAATAAAAATAGTACTGACAAGGGATCCATTGACTTCACCAAACTGCCACAGGGATCTTCTCCCCTTCAAAGTGTCAAGATTCCTTGATGAAGACCAATATGAATCAGCTGATGTGAATAAAGATTGAGAAAGCAATGAGGACCCCACTGGTTCAAACAGCAGAGACCCTTGGTGGCCACTTGGGTCAAGTTCTCAAGAGGGGACTATGGATCACAGTTGGCCTCACAGGGCCCTAGAGATCCTGAACTTACATGGCAGTCTGAGGATCGAGGTGCAAGTGTCCCTCTGCCTGTTAGGACAAATCCCATCCACTTTGTGTTTCAGTCAACAGCCTTGGCCACAAAGTTCAGTATATCTGGGTCACTGGTGAAATACATACACTCATAGCTTCCTAAGAATATTAAGTATTTAGTGAATATTTCACCTCCATCGGCTTAATGCTCTTGGTAGCACACATGAGCTTCCTGAGGGCAAATACTATGACCTACTCAATTTAATAGCCTCACACAGGGCACCTTCCATACAGTATGTGCTTAATCTATTTCTAATGACTTGACTGAAATGTATAAATTTACATTTCTCCCCTTAAATACAACTTACGATCATATTCTGGCTCATCTGCAAGAAGTGATTACAATTTTAAACTCTTTTTAGCTCCTTGGGCTATATTAAATGGATGCTTCCCTAAAATTAACTTCCTCATTGCAGCTTTGCCAAGAACGACACCTTGTAAAGAATCCACTACCAGGGACAATGGATTCTCTCCTGGTTTATTTTCTAGAGTAGAAACTGAAACACATGTTTCAGCTGTGCCAGACTGTATGTGGTGACCTTAGAATGCCTAGGAGGATGGACCTGAAAAGCAAGTAATTGCTTATAGTTTAAAACTCAATGCAGAGTCAAGAGGAAAAGGGAAAGTGAGCAAGAATAAGAGAAAAGAAAGGCCTTATTTGGAAACGGAATTAAATAATTACACACTAATATTTGAGTTTTGAAAGCATAGGTAACCCTTTTATTATTTACATAAGGCAATAAAATGCATGTTATTAATACAAATGTGGAATATATTCGTCTATATTCAAAAGCAGAGACATGACTTTGCCGACTAAGGTCCGTCTAGTCAAGGCTATGGTATTTCCAGTAGTCATGTATGGATGTGAGAGCTGGACTGTGAAGAAGGCTGAGTGCCGAAGAATTGATGCGTTTGAACTGTGGTGTTGGAGAAGACTCTTGAGAGTCCCTTGGACTGCAAGGAGATCCAACCAGTCCATTCTGAAGGAGCTCAGCCCTGGGATTTCTTTGGAAGGAATGATGCTAAAGCTGAAACTCCAGTACTTTGGCCACCTGATGCGAAGAGTTGACTCACTGGAAAAGACCCTGATGCTGGGAGGGATTGGGGGCAAGAGGAGAAGGGGACGACCGAGGATGAGATGGCTGGATGGCATCACGGACTCGATGGATGTGAGTCTGAGTGAACTCCGGGAGATGGTGATGGACAGGGAGCCCTGGCGTGCTGTGATTCATGGGGTCGCAAAGAGTTGGACACAACTGAGCGACTGAACTGAACTGATACGAGATATGTTTTTGAAAAACATATGGTTTGGGGAAGAAAGAAGTAACCATTAACTTCCAGGTCCACTACAACAGAAAGTGTCAGGTCCCACTCTCACCGAGAGGCCAGCATTGTTACAGTCAGAAGAGCTTTCTCTAATCTTCAGTAGACAAAGTGAAATTGTAAAGAAGACACCTTTCTAAAATGTTTTCATACCTCTGGCTTGCAGGACTTCATGATGAGTTGATATAACATCATCATTCATAGAACTCTTTGCTACTCATTTTTTATTTTAAAATATCACAAGACTCTTGAGAGAGCAGTGCCATTAATTCTTGGAAAGTCAGAGAATTGGGGTATAATTTCAGAAGTCCTACAAGTCACACTGAAGTTGGTATTTCTTAAGAAACCAACACAACAAAAACAAAATTTCAATCCATCAAAGGCAACAAAAATGCCAGTATCTGCACAGGTGACATAGCAAGTGTCAGCAGCAAAGTCTACATTACATACAGAGTGTTCTGTAACACTGCAAACCAGAGGCAACACAGACTTGCGGTTTTAAGGCCATACTTAACAAGTATCACACTTCTTAAATTTCAAAAACTAGAGTACAAAATTTGATAACCTATCCAGACCTTGAGTTCACACATAAATAAAAATGAGCAATCAACAGAAAATATACGAAATGAGCCTGTTGACTAATGTCCTGTCTTTTCCAATCGAGGGTCAGACCCATTCAAACCCAATCACATGAGGATGGACTCTGTAAAGGTCAATCAAAGGCAGGCTGAAACTCCAACTGTCTCGCTGACCTTCAGAGCTTGTGACAAATTGCTATCAGTCAATGTCAACTAATGACAGGAGCTCTTTGGCTAATCAATTGTTCTAAAAATGATCAAGAAAACTACTCACAGGACAGCTCATTTTCACATCAATGCCTCTGAAGTATGAAAAGCTCATTTTTTGAGTTTTTAATAAGCTCATAAGTAAAGCAGTTACTTGGTAACAGAGGTCACCTTACAGAAAAAGACAGAACCTTTGTCTGCCTTTTACATATTCTTTTATTACCATATTATAGTAAAAATATGCCATGGATATGCCACAGGACTACATAATAAAGTAGGTAACACTTCATCCACTTTGCAACACATACTTTTGTGTTAGAGGGAAATCTATCTGGGAGTAAATAATTTCAAATGAATTTTTCAGTTAAGATGAAAAATAATGACCAAGTTCACTAGGGATGTACCCCTGGTATTAGTGAGAATATGCACTTTCTGTGAAAACACTCGTGGCCAAGCTCATGCCCCTAAATAAACAGTTATTATGCCTTTTAGATTATGCAGTTATTTTTCTTTGTTTAAAGATAACCTGCTTTCACGATGCTTGAAGCCAAGCAAATGGAGAACGGAAAACAGTTACTCACATTCGATGAGTCAATAAAAGGTAAGGTGATTAGAGTACAGGGTGTTCTTGGGAAAAAACAATTCTCTGTCCATACCTCTAATTCAACATATTTGATAAGTTAGTAATATGGAACTTTTTGATAACATGGATTTGCAGAGTGTAATAACTTCCCCTTTCTTTTTTTACACCTGACTTTTCCCATCAGGAAATCATTTTCCTGTTCTGCCTGCCACTGCACGCAAAGACCACACTTGAATTTGCAATCAACATTAAATGTAACTGAAGCACGACACAGGGCAGCAGTGGCCCAAGGGCTAAGGCCTGTGATCACAATTATATTCTACTTTTCTCACCAAAGTGTATTTTGCAAAATGCATTCTAGTGCTATTGAAATAGAAGACATTCTGGGAGAAGAACAAGGCTTAAGAAGTGTGAGCAAATATAAGATCATTTAAGTCACCTGGACCAACAGACAAATTTTTTTAAAAAGTCTACTTTTTAGACATTTTTCTTTCTTTTCAGGGTGCTTAGATTATTATAAATATTTTGTTTTTAAAATAAATTGGGATAAAAAAAGACAGAAGATAAAACTGTTTCAAATCAAGCAGTATTTACTTTGTGTCTTCATCTGAAAAACTGCAGATTACAGATTATATCCTAAACCTGAGTTGCTACAGTAGTTTTTCAAATTAAAATATCTTCTGTGGCCTCAACTACTCTCAAGTTGTCCATAGGAAAGAAATAAAGGAGGGAGGGCAATACTTGAGCCAAGCCATAATTGGAAGTATGTGAAAAATGAAGTGTCAGTTTGGTCAATAAAGGGCAAAGGTCAAGGGGAACTGCAGCCCAAACTCTGTGCGAAATTGCTCATTAAGACATCCAATCAGAGAGCTCCTTCCCACCTACCCCATTATTCATCAGACAGCTGACTGTTTCAAATGCCCGGGTTTGGGCTGTTATTACTTTTCTTCTTCATGTAAAAAGGCGAGCGGGTATATAAATCGTTGCTTAGTCATCTGGAACAAAATGTGGCCCTTCCCTACCTCCCTCTCTCCACGCACTTGCCGCCCCCCGCCCCCCCACCGCCCTGCTCTCACCCAGCTCTGCCTGCTGGCTTCACAGGTCTGAAATGACTGCCTCCAAATTCCCTTCAATAATAAATGGAATTGCCTTCTGCCTATAGGTTGCCGGAACGCCTACAAAAGCTGGTGTGCGGGGGGGAGGGGCAGTGGGAGGCACTGGCAACTACTGACACATTATTGTAAAGAAATAGCAGTGCTTCTCAATGGTTCCTCTTTAAAGAAACATCCTGATTTTGCATTTTTTTGTGGGAGCAAAGATACCATTGTTGATCTGAGCCCTGGCCCCCAAAGTTCATAAGCGGGTTTTAGAAAAATTCTAGAGACCAGCAAAGTTCTTTAAGGTTGAAATGTTGCACATGAAATTTCAATGTAGAAATCAGACTTTTTCTTTCTCCTCACGAAAGAGGAAAATGAGATGAGCTTGAAGTGGGAAATGTTCTGCAAGAGAAATGTCCTTACTTGTTTTCTAGGCTCCTCTTCTCAATTCAATAAATCTTTGAATGAGTGCAATGGTGGAGGTTCTTCATACATAATACAAATTAATCATATCAATCATCCTGCTCCACTGTAAAGAGCTCAATCATCCTTCTACTTAGCACACAAAACTGGATTCTCAGTCGCCAGCAGAGTAGAACCTCCCTGAAGCTAACACTGATTCTGTTTGATTCACAGCTTCATCACCCGATTACAGACAAGAGGACCAGGTCCAGTGCAGGCACTAGGAGGCAGAGTCCTTGAATTGATAACAGAGAGAATGGCCCTCGCAGGATCTGTTTTCCCATTTCTAGGCAACATCCCAGGATCACGTCAAATAGTGGCTTGGGCTCTGGAGTCAGACTGCATGGGTTCAAGTCCCTGCTGTACCACCAACCAGGATGTGACTGTGGGTAAGTCTCTCAGCCTCTCTGGACCTCAGTGATCTTCTCCAGAACACGAGTGATGAAATACCTACACTGATTGACGGCCCATAGTGGGTTATTTTATTATTTCATTGCTATCATGTATTCATCTGTCTTGACTTTCACCCCAAAAAAGAGACTTGCCCAAACTCAAAACGTGTAAGCACAGCTAAGGCTGCTTATGAGCTACAGAGTGGCTCTGCAAGCCCTGGGGTGGGGGTGGGAGCTTGCTGTGCTGCGGTTAGTCACTCAGTCATGTCTGATTCTGTGTGACCCCATGGACTGTAGACCGCCAGACTTCTCAGTCCATGGGGATTCTCAAGGCAAGAATACTGGGGTGGGTTGCCATGCCCTCCTCCAGGGGATCTTCCCAACTCAGGGATCAAACCCGGATTTCCTGCATTGAAAGAGGATTCTTTACCATCTGAGCCACCAGGGGAGCCCCAGGGCGAGAGGAGCCGTGGGAGAAAAATCCATGAAGAAAGCACGAGATTTGCTTGGTGTTCTTCCTGTCCAAACCACATGCTTTCTAGAATAGACCGTGATTATGATCAGTAGGGCAGCTGCACCCAGGAGGATAAAAAGACACATGAAAGAGCGCAGGCTCTGCCGACGTGCACCTCATCTTATGTCCTGAAAACGCCACATCCTGAAGCAGTTACAAAGGCAAGAGACCAAGATTCTGAGGTGGCTGGCAGGGACTCATTTCAAGATTTCTGAGCTCTACTTTTGTCTCTTCTGAAATGGGAAAATAGCAAATCATTGACAGGGCGAGAATAAGAATCCAGTCTCATATCTCTGGAAGTGCTTTGAGGAAAGTTAAAAAGTAGGCAAAAATCAATGTTGCAGCCACAGCAGCTAAAACCCCCAACCAAATACAGGCCTTCCTTATAAATGCCCATTTAAAGGTGCTTTGCTATTGAAGAATCAATTTCCTGCAAGGGACCACAAGTGTTGATATGAAATGAATGTAGATGCCATACGAAGAGTTGCCATGATAAATAATTTGAGTTGGGGGAGAGAGATATTATATAAATCATGCATTCATGTTCATTCACTTCAGACATGTCCGACTCTTTGCAACCCCAAGGACTGTATAGCCTGCCAGGCTCCTCTGTCCATGGGATTCTCCAGGCAAGAACACTGAAGTGGGTTGCCATTTCCTCCTCCAGGGGAATCTTCTTGACCCAGGGATTGAACCCATGCTTCCTGCATCGCAGGTGGATTCTTTACCTCTGAATAAATCATGAATAAACACTAAATCCCCGAAAAAGAAGAATATCGCTGGCATTTTCTTGGTTATATACCTCATGTATATTCTCTTCAGAATGATCAGCATTGGATTCTGTACTTTATTGTTTAGGCTTAGGTAAAAATGTAGACTAAAACTCCTCTATCAACCACAACAGTCACTAATTATCGGGTTCTCAAAATTCCTCAAACTGCTGAAACTCTTTACTAGGAATTGTTAATGTATTTTGAAATCTGTCGGAACATTATGATTTCCTGGATGACTGATTTTCTCTTCTTTACTTTCAAAGTCCGAAAGAACAAGGCTCGGTTGAGAGTGTGTCACATGCCTACCTTGTACTGCAGACAAGGTTGTTTAACAGAAGACCAAAGCCTAGGGGATTTTTTTCTCTTTTTTTGTAACTTGGGTGCTATAATAAAGTGGCAAACATTGAAAACGAATAAGGGAAAAAGAAATGCAGTACAAATAATATAGTAGAGAAAGTTTTAAAATATGTATTACTCCCGTCTGTGGGGGAAACACCTCTCTAGATATGTTCTTGACAGATTGAGTTATTTCTGTCTATTGGGTATGTATAAAGACATATTTATGGATTTATAAATCTTTTGAAGAGGGCTGTTATTTACCCAGTTGACTAAAATGGACTCAAACTGTGTAAATAACTATTTAGGACATGCACTACGGGCCAAATGCTGGCACGGCTTACACATCCATGCCTGCCAGAAAAGGCAGACAGGAGAACACGGGAAAGCCACGGTGCACAGCTAATCCGAAGGCTGCACAAAGATCCAGCTCCACAGGTCCCAAGGATGAAAAAACAGAGCCGAGAAGGGTCGTGGTTGGCATGGAAATGCACAGAAGTTGTTGAAGCAACACTTCCAGGCATCATTCTGCATTTAGCAGGGAATAAATCGCACTGCCCAGGAGAGCCTGTGGGGAGGGGCAGGGGGCACACAAGGTGTGACTCTTACCACCTCTGTGGTCCAGCTGGTGGGGGGAGTCAAAGGGGGAGGTGTGATCAGCACCAAAAGCCTTCCCATGATGACCGTGGAAATAAGTGACTTTACTTCTATGCTAGAAAGAGGGCATGATGAGAAGAGTCTTAAAAAAATAATCAGGAAACTGAAATTTGAGGTCTGACACTGCACCGTAGCTTCAGCAAACTGCCCAGCTCATCCAACCTCCTATTCCTCACCTGTCAAATAGGCTAGACCTGTTCTATCTACCGCCCAGGATTGCATGATTGTTTTCCACAGGTTCCATTCGAATGAGACAATTTATGTGAAAATGCATTAAAAGGAAGGAAAAATGAGCTGGTGGTTTTTATATGAAAAAACAGAAAGAGAAACGATGTGAATGGAAAACTCCAGTAATGTGAAGGGTATATGGCTTACAATCACATTCATTATTAAACTGGCCTTTGGAGAACACTCATTGAAGGAGAAATTAACCTGAGAAATTCCTGATTCCTTGTTCTGATGCGTCAAAGGGGAAGACTGGGATGGGGTACTTGCCCTCTGAAAATCTTTGTTATCTGAGAATGTTTCTGTTTTTAATTCAAATACATTGTAGCAGTTTACATCCTTTAAAGTAGCAGCTAAAGGAGGGGCCTGCTGGGTGATATATTCTTTTTAAAAAAGCAAGACATGAAAAAAAGAAAAATAAACAAACAAACGAAACACTAGGCTATGACCCCATGTAGCAACTTTGGAGCACAGCAGAAAGAATTGAGATTCCATTTACACCTTTCAAAAATTCATGGTACAAGCTGAATTCTGAAAGTAGGGCTTTCTATGGAAATGTTGACCTCACCTTAACTACAGCACTGTGAACAGTGACACCATAATGTATACATACCCACACTTGAAAGGAAAGAGGCCCTGTGGATTTATGCTGCATATAATTCTGCAGTAAAAGGCAGAGGTCAGAGGTTACCTGTTTCTGTCTCAGCTCTGAACAAGTTTACTATTCCAGGCTCCATTTTTACTAGACTTAGAGTTGTGATGATGTCAGCAACTTCTCTCTGAACAATAAAATATCTCAAATGCTTACAATTCTATGTGTAGAAGTTATTCCCAGTCCAAATAGCATACATATACCCGCCTCCCAAGAAAGGACTTTCCTGTTTCTGTTATTCCCTTCTCTAGGGGAATCTTCTTGATCCAGGACTCCTGCATGGGAGGCGGATGCTTTACCATCTAAGCAACCAGAGAAAGTTCCGCGTTGTCAAACTAATTGTGTTCAATTCATTGCAGACGTTGCAGTTCTAATTGCATAGCCCAGTTTGGTTAGAAAACAAAATTCTTTTGTTGGGTAACAACACTCCAGTGAAACATGATCATAAAAGCTGATTTTAAAAGTATGTACCTACTGTGGGCTTGGAGTCAACCTCAATAAAGCCGTCTTTTTATATTCAGGGAGAGAATACTCTTTTAAACTTTGGTTGCATGAATTGAACACAAAATCCACTGCAGTAGGTCTCATCAAAAGCAGTACAAGACATTTAAATCCTCGTTCGCCTTATTGCTGAAGCTGAACTTTATGTTTAAACTTTATCTCCCACCAGTGACAGTCAGACATGCACATCCACGGGCACCCAAGTACACACAGGTATGTGGACTCCAAGAACCACAGTGACGAAATTGATCTGGTTGCTTTCCATCTCATCCTAATTCCCTCTAGTCTGACTCTGCCATGAAGTCAAGCACTGAAGAGATCCAAATAAGTAAATCTGGAAAAATGGCTTCAACCCAGTAAAGAGAAAACCCCAACATGGTTCCTGAAAGGCCCACTGCCTCCTAAGCATCTTAAGACATCATTCAATTGGAATCCTAGAGGATGCCTCTTCACAATCTCTCAAAAGCCTCTAACGGAAAGTAATAATAAACTTTTTTTATTTCTATAGCAGGGTACTCGTGGCATGCTATTTTCACACATTCAAATGTCTAATCAGCTTCTTTCATCTCAATTCACTGACCCTGTTTTGTAAAGGTGGCCAGGTGACAAGCAGCTAGGTAGCTTGAATGGCAGAGAAAGAAGGGGATCGGGGGTGGGGGTNTCGGGGGTGGGGGTGGGGGGTAAGATAAGATGAGCCAGTTCTCATATTATACAGGGTTTACATTCTAGGAAAAATTGTATAAAGAGTCATTCGCTAGACATTTCTAATTTTTCAACCCTGGAAAATGACACAAGTAGCGAGAGAATCAAGAGCAGCTCTCCTACCTTGCTCACTGCTGTTATCCCCACTGTGTGATGTGTGGCCCCCGCTGGAAGGGCCAGGGGTTCCTCCTGAGCGGGTAGATGCCGTGTCCTCATGGTCTCTGTTCCAAGAGGGCTGTGGGGGCACAAAGCAGACATCTGAATAGAGTGGTGTGTTGATGGTGGAGAGCTGGGGTGGACAGCTCCACCATCTTCCCCGTCCCCCTTCACCAGTGGTGCCAGCTCAGAGCTCCACTGGCGCATCTAAAATTTGCCAGCCTCTGCTTTGAAGCTAAAATAACATCTACCGATAGTTAAGCGTAAGTAACTGCATGCTTTATTACTAAGGAAAGCAAGATCATTCCAGGCAAAGAAGGGGAGGAGGAAACGTTCTTCACGCTGACTGTATTTTTGACATCCACCAACCCCCTGGCACAACAGTCTGCTACTCTAAAAATGCAAAATGAGGGTGGTGGTCTGCAGCACTGCACTGAGCAGAGGCCTCTGATTCACCCCAGAAGACAAACATGGCAGAGCTTTTAAGACCTCACAATTAGGCCATGGTCCATAATAGCTAGTATGTGTCAGCTGTTTGCCGGATGGTACATGGCAAATGGACCAGGCACAGGGACAAAAAAGAAATGAGGATAACAATAGGTTCACATGGACTGTGTACACTCAGCCCCATGCCGAGCCTTCTTGTACTATTGAGGGGAAAACAGATGTTGCTTCTTATCACTGGGTGCATTTGAAAGTAACATTAAGATAGGAAAAAAACTGGCTGTAAATTAAATTCTTGGGGAAAACAATCATGGTGACTCTTCTCCCAAATCTCCCTTTATCACCCAGAAAAGATTTTAATTAGCTTTCAGTGCTAGCTTTCAAAAAAACAGCCTTGTGAGTCACCGGTCATCCTGCATAGTAGGAATGATGCAAAGTGAAAAGCAGATTCTTGGCTAGGAAGGGATATTTGTCTTCAAGATTATCAGCGGGACAGCATGATGATCTTGTATGTAAAATACGTCTACGTCATTTCGGTCACTGAATGTCATGGTTCATGACTACGTAGAAGTAAAGTTACTGACCCTCCCAACACTTTGAATATACCTAGCAAAACCAAAGGGCTCCTTGCTTATTTC
>SJYQ01008200.1:27500-48492 GCA_006410935.1 Redunca redunca
TCTCCTTCACCATCTCCTGGAGTCTGCTCAAACTCATATCCATTGAGTCGATGATGCCATCCAACCATCTTATCCTCTGTCAGATGGCATCATCAATGTATAAATATATCACATAATATGGAAATCAGTTTAATTCCCTTTAATTTCCATGCCTGGTTTGTCCAGTTCTGGGGCCCCCAGAAGACAGCCATTTTCAATATGTGAAGCAAGTCCGTGATTCTCCCCATTTTTTCTCTCTTCAACAGCTCGAACATTCCCATTCCTTCCACCACTTCTCAAGAATGTTTGAAAGAAGGTTTTCCAAGTGATAATAAGCTAAACGTCATCAAGTGGTATTTTTTATTGATAAGGCAACTGTAACGGTATCTGGTAGTAAAATAGAAGCAACAGCCTCCTTAACTACAGGCTCCTCCAGGCCAGGGATGGTGTCAGAATCTTCTCCATCTTGTTCTTTCCTGTTCTCAGCATGGTGTATCGCGCACGCTCAGGACGCAGTACTTAGAGAACACGAACCGGTAGTCCAGCACTTCAGAATTAAACTGAGTCATTCACAAGTGACTGTTCCACTGACCCTCCAACAGACAAACTACCGCTTTCCAGCTATCCTTTCTCCTGAATAAAGCCATCCGGTGGTAGCTTTTTAACCTTCTTCTTCCCTTCATGAATCCTTTTTCCATTTACACCTTAATTCTGGATATCCTTCAGGGAGGTTCTTGTATCACTTTCCACGTTTTCCTTAGACAGTTCCTTTCATGACTGTGATGTGAGGTGTCATCCCTACGCTATGAACTTTGTGTCTCCGGATCTCTTCTTTGGGCTTTAGACTTGTATGCCCAGTTCCCTGTGAAATGATCTCCATACAAAGGATTTAACAAGTCCAAAGCTAAACTCTTCATTTCCCCACCAAACCTCTGACTCAGTCTTCTTTATTCTTGACCCTAGTGGATGTTTATATAACCCCATCCATCTGTGCTATAAAACCATCCAGGAGAACCACGCATGACACCCTTCCCTCTCTAGTTCTCTCTCACCAACTCCTTCACATCAGTCATCAAGTCTTGTCCATTTCTCTCATCTTTCACCTTAGTGATTACTGTTCTTGTTAAGGCCTTCCCAGCATTAAATAATTCAAGTCAAGTTACTCCCTAGTTTTAAAAGAGTTCAATTTTATGATAGGAACCAATGCCCATTTTGCTCCCTATTGCATCCTTCATACCAAGCACAGTGCCTGATACTGGCTGGCACTCAGGAAATGTTTATTGAATGAACAACCAGTCCCCTACTGGCTATAGAATAGATGTTGGGGTCCTTAGCCTGATACACAAAATCCTTCATAGTCTACCCCCTGGGGATCATTCTTCTCCTTGATCCTTGTGCTCCAGCCTGTGATTTCTTTTTATTTTTCTTTCAATATTTATTTATTTATTTGGCTGCACCAGGTCTTAGTTGCACCATGGGGGATCTTGCTTTCTTTTTTTTTTTTTCCCAGTTGCAGCATGTGGGAACTAGTTCCCTGACCAGGGATTGAACCCAGGCCCCTGCATTGGGAGCATGGAATCTTAGCCTCTGGACCACCAGGGAAGTCCCTTCAGCATGTGATGTCTGACAGATACATTCATCTTGTCTTTCTGGGCCCATCCTCATCTTTCTCCACTGCCTGGAATGCCCTACTCTGCTGTACCTGGCCCCTGACTACCTCCTACTTACTAAGTCACAACTGAGATACTACCTTCCCCAGAAAGCCTTCCCTGATACACACACACGCACACACATCCCCCAGGATGAATGAGGCTCCCCTCATTGATCACTTAGAACCCCTCACGCACAGGTCTATTATTTCACTCTCGTATAGTTCCACGATGACCTGTTGAGTCTGTCTACAATTCTACACCATAAATGTTCTGAAGTCCTGGACTATATCTTCATTCTAATGCCCTCTATCCCAGGAGAATGTCTGTACCACATTAGACACAAATATGCTTTTCAATGAATAAACAAATCATTTAAGTGATTTATAGAGGATCTCTGTTGTCACCTAATGTTGTGATCTCCAACATTAGACATTATAAAGCATTGAGAAAAGGCTTGCACAGTTTAAAAACACCTCCCTTCTGTTCACACAAACACAAACCACTATAAACATGTAATACTCAGCTGCAAGATAACACAGGCAAAAGAAAGTAAACTTGCAGCCAGACGAATCCTAGCCCACTTACACTGTCTGAAGACAAGTCACAACCTCCCTAACTCTTAATGTCCTAATCCGTAAATAAGGATTAAAAAAATACTTCTCTGCAGACACAGCAAGCATCAATTTCCAGGCATGTACCCAATAGGTGGCACCTACAATAGCTTTTAATGTGACAATAATAAAGTAACAACACTAATGAAACAATGTAGGTTGACCTAGTCAATCTTAAAATATCTACATACAGGTGTACTCAGTTTATAGACCTTCTGGAAAGAATGGCTAACCTGAGCTGGCTTCATGTACGGCTCTGTATGCCTTGGGCTATCTCCCAGCTGGTGTGTGCTCAGGGAATGCAAACTGATCTTATTTTCACCTTCAAATAACATGATTTTACAGGTGGTTTGCTCCTCCCCACCCCATCAAGTTTCATTTGATACCTAATATTTATAAATCACTTTACAGTCTACAAAGCACTTTGACTTTTTTTGCACTTGATTTTTCATCACATCAGTATGATGCCAGAATCATTTCTTTTTTTTTTTTTCCAGACCAAAACAGTGAGGTTTTTTTCCTTCAAAACCTTTACACTACCAGTCCCACTGGGGGGGCGGGGGAAGTGGATAAATGAGAGCCACGTGATCTTGTCTCTGAAGAGGTCATCTAGCAGCTAGGTAGAAATTGATGAAATGATCACAGTATTCAAAATTTGAAGTTCAGTCCACACCTATCAACAGGCTGCTTTCTCTTTGGGGAAGTACATTTACTTTTTCAAACCACCAGGGTCTCTTTAGTAGGTGATCTCTAGTGACCTGAAAGAGCTGGCTTGCTTCCCAAACTGAACAACTCAGTCCCTCCAGACCAGGGGAGTCCCAGTCCCCATGGGAGATGCACCAACATGTATACACACGCTCGCTCTCCGTCGTCTGTACATATTCATACACACACGTGTATACACATACCTGCACCAGTCCAGGAGGCAGAGCCAATGGGCTCACCGAACACCACATCCCACATTGCCAGCCGAACCATATCTAATGAGTCCCCCCCTTCACTAGACTTCCCTGGTAGCTCAAACAGTAAAGAATCTGCCCGCAATGTGGGAGACCTGGGTTTGATCCCTGGGTTGGGAAGACTTCCCTGGAGGAGGAAATGGAAACCCACCCCAGTATTCTTGCCTGGAGAATCCCCATGGAAAGAAGAGTCCGGCGGGCTATAGTCCATGGGGTTGCAAAGAGTTGGACCCAACTGAGTGACTAAGCACACATACCACCAGACTTCTCACCTCTCTCTAAACAGTGTCTATTAGTATCTTTAAAGGCACATAACTTCAGCAGATATGATTCTTCATGTGTCTCTCAGTCAGTGGTACCATCTGAGGAAGAGGCACCAGAGAGACCCATATGCAGAGTGACAAGGATAGACTGTGCAGGTACCCCATGAAAAAGGATACGTGTTACCTGCATGGATGTGAAACTGAGAAGCTGGGATCTCAGACTTTTTATTTATGAGTATCTAAAGTCTGCTATGCTGAGACCCCTCTTTGAAGATCTTGGTGGATCCCACTAGCAAATGTGCTCAGTAACCTAAAGAAACCAGATAAGGACTCTAACACACTCGGCTACCAGATCGCACCTCCAGTTTATCAGAGCCCGAGGGAAAGCCTGCACCTCTCAAAACCTATCACACAGCTGCAAATTCAGTTAATTCCAAGAAAATGTAAAATTCTTTATACAGATTTCAAAAAAAAAAAAAAAACACCCTGGAAATCATTAAGCAAAATTCATTTAACCATGACAGGTTGGAGCAGGATGTTTTGTTTTAAGACAGTAAAACTGCCCCCTTCCCTTTCAAGCTTTCAGATGTTTTTAAACACCAGAAGCTCACAGATTAAGACCGCAGCCTGAACACATGCTGTGGACCAGGGCCACATTAAGATGAGCTCAGGGAATGGTCCAGAGGCAGAACCTTTTCTAAGTCCACCCTCTGTTCTGCGGAGAGGCGATCAAGTCTGGGAGGTGACTGTCACGCTGGCTGGAGTCTGGGGCAGTCCCTGGTGGTGGCCCCCATGCACCTCCCCGGGAGAGGTGGGCTTTTTTTTTAAAAGGTTATCTTCCTCACACACTTCTCCTCCTTTTTCTCATTTCCTTCCCTGTCCCCACACCCACAACCTGCCAGTGGCCAAGTCTGCAGGCAGCCAGGGTTCTTGTTGGGCCCTCTTTTAATGCTGCGATAAAATGTGCTTATTACTCCCACTTAATAGAGGCCTGAGGGTAATTTTGGTGACTCAGGGCAGATGGTAAATTAGTGGTGAGACAATGGGATTCAGCAGCCCCTCTCAGGGTCTGTGGCTCACCCCAAGACACCACACTTCCTCTTCTCACAGGGCAGCCCCACCGTATTTGCCATTGTGGACTTTTCATCTAAAAATGCATCTTGACAACCAGCCAATTATCCCTTAGTTATGGTCTTCATGACACTGGTGGTGGCCGGTATCCTGACACACAGAATAAGTGTGTCTAACTGAGCATCGAATAGAGTTCTAAAATCTTTATAACATAATAACTCTGATGTATTGCTTCAAATACATATACATATATATGCATATGCATTTACACACACACACACACATGATTGTGTGATAGCAGGAGTGGGGCGTTTGTAAAGGCAGAGATGGCATCTGTTAAATTGAGTTCTATATTTCCCGGTTCTCACGTCCCACAAATAAAACCTACAAAAATGATAATTTTTCAAACACTGAATCCTCTATCTCTGTGTAATGAGGCATGTAGAGAGGAGGAGAAGAATTTTTGTGCTTTTTTGCCTTTGGTGAAAATTCTCCAAGGAGTAATTTCATCTTTAAATGAAAAGTTTTGTATCAGGTGATTGTCTGAGATCCAGGAATCACTGAAGCCTCAGGTTCAGATGTGAGAAGACACACAAATGCACGTTCTTCTAGACACAGCCCCATACACCCATCACATGCACAAGGAATAAGGCAAAAGAATGTGGAAAGAACCAATTTTAGTGTTTTTAATTACATTGTCATGGAATCTAAAGCAGCTAGGCAGTCAAGTACATCTTTTAAGTCTCTTAGTCCTTAAATATTTTGCCAGCTCTCCTGCAAATCCCCATGCCCTCTTCTCCCAATAGTCAAGGCAGAAATGAGCCTAGAAAACAGGCTCAGCACAATGGGTCACTCCCGAACACTCCTCAAAATCTTACTTTCCCACAGTCTGATATCTTTCAGGTCACAACTCTTATACGCTCGGGTCATTACTAATCTGTAGAGTTGAATTAATTCATCCAGGAAATGATACAGGAATTGACAAAGCAAAGGAAAATGACTACACATATAAAACACCACCCAAAATATCCCAAATGCTTTCCTGCTAATACCCATATGGCACTGATACATTTTGCGCAATTTTTCAACATTGAGAATCAATGCCAGCACTATCCCCCAGTGACCCCACTGTGGTTTGAGAAGAGAGAATAGATTTCTACCTGGGGTAGGGACATTCGGACCATTTACAAAGAAACAGAGTAATTACAACCAAAGGGAAAAAGCTACCAAGAGGTGAAAACAGTTTTACCCAAATCTCAAAACTGGAAAGCAGATGAGTAACCTAGAAATGATTCAAGCACAGTTAACGTTCAAATTCTATTAAGCAGTTCGTTGTGGAGAACAAAGGAGAATACAGAGCCTCATTACACTCAGAATCTTAGTGTGTGTGTGTGTGTGTGCGCGTGTGTGTGCGTGTTAGTAGCTTTGTCATGTCTATTGTAACGTTATCATCTGTAGATGATAACTTTGCAACTCCACGGGCTGTAGCCCACCAGGCTCTTCTGTCCTTGAAATTCCGCAGGCAAGAATACTGGAGTGGGTGGGATCTTGCCGACCCAGGGATTGAACCTGGTCTGCCGTATTGCAGGCAAATTCTTTCCCGTCTGAGCCACTAGGGAAGCCCTTAGTAAAAGTATGCAGTAAAAGAAGAATCTTAGTAAAAGCATATAATCTATATTTTGTAACTTTTCTTTTTCCTGTGCTATGTATTATGGCTGACATACTACTAATAAAAATAAACTATTTTAATGTTTGACTCCATATGCTTCTACACCTAAAATTGTACCTGTGAACTATAATTCAGAGTTGTGTTTTTTAAAAAAAACCCTCCAATCCAGCTGCCACCACTATTTCCAATATTTCCAAATTTCCAATATTCCCAAATATTTGTAACTAAATAATTCAAATATTACTCTTTATCTATCTGCTGAGATTTTTCTGCTGAAAGTTAGATGAGTTTCTATCATTGCTATTTAGGGGTGGCAGAAGAATCCGTAAATTATATGCCAGCATTTGAGAAGGAAATGGCAACCCACTCCAGTGTTCTTGCCTGGAGAATCCCAGGGACGGGGGAGCCTGGTGGACTGCCGTCTATGGGGTCACACAGAGTCAGACACGACTGTAGTGACTTAGCAGCATACCTGGTGTTATAAAGTCCCTTTCATAAGATTGCTTGCTTCCCAATGTTTTATTTCACATTTGTAACTCAGTATTCAGTCCACCTCATTCTACAAACACATTAAGATAAAATAAACTCAAAAGTGTCTTATATATAACAACTTCAAACCACAAATTTTCTAGGCAACCCTAGCAAAAAGAACATTCAGATAAGGCCAAAAACATTGTATCCTGAGTACAAGTAGATACTGAGATCTTGTAAGCAACTGGACCTCAGCCAGGAAGCATGTGCATTCAGAAATGTGGAGGAAAAGTACAAGATATGCACATAACTGTTATTTGAAGTTGAACTTGAAAACAAATCTGTAGTGATTCATTGTCTTATCTCAGCCACATATCTGAGTGGCCAGTCCTCTTTCCCATTATGATGAAGTCAGAATAATAGCCACCCCTCCTAATAAGAATTAAGACAGTATTTCACTTAAACTCTATAATTATATGATGGCCTACAAAATAAACAGCTACCCAACCTTCTCTTCTCAAATCAGATTCACGTTGTTGAAGGTTGGGCCAAATACGAGTAAGAAGATAAAATATTATGGAAGGCACTGCTGCTGCTGCTGCTAAGACGCTTCAGTCGTGTCCGACTCTGCGCGACCCCATAGACAGCAGCCCACCAGGCTCCCCCATCCCTGGGATTCTCCAGGCAAGAATACTGGAGTGGGTTGCCATTTCCTTCTCCAATTCATGAAAGAGAAAAGTGAAAGTGAAGTCATTCAGTGGTGTCCGACTCTTAGCGACCTCATGGACTGCAGCCTACCAGGCTCCTCCATCCATGGATTTTCCAGGCAAGAGTACTGGAGTGGGGTGCCATTGCCTTCTCCACTTAGGGTTTACTGTTTTAAATGTTTTACATGCAATGCTATTTAGTTCTTACAGAAGCTCAATATAGTGGGTTCTTTACTGCCATGTTACAGATGATAAAACTGAGGCTCCTGGAGGTGAAATGACTTGCCCCCTTACAGACAGCCTGCACTGTGTATATACTCTGTTGAGACATTGCTAACCGGAAAGACTGTGTAACTCAAAATTACCATCAACACCATTCATCACTGGGGTGGCTTCCCAGGTGGTTCAGTGGTAAAGATTCTACCTGCCAATGTAGGAGACACAGGTTTGATGCCTGGGTCAGGAAGACTCCCTGGAGAAGGGAATGGCAACCCACTCCAGTATTCCTGCCTGGGAAACCCCATAAACAGAGGAGCTTGAGGGGCTACAGCTTTATGCAGTTGCAAAGAGTAGGACTCAACTGAGCAACTGAGCATGCATAGACCCTTCATCACTCTCAAGTGTTTCTGAAATCTTCTCTCTTCTAATCTCTCAAACCAGAAAACTTTTTTTCTCACATCACAGTTTTGATATGAGAAGGAAATAAGAATTCAGCCAATATACAGTCTTGTTTTATTCTACTACCTTATAGCATTATGTTTTGGATAAAAGAATCATGGAAATTGACATTTGCCACTGATTTCCACTAACAATTAGCAACAGAGTATTTTCTAATTTTCCTGTTGTTTTTTTTTTAAAGAAGCCCTGCCAGTTTTAATATTTTCAATCAAGTCTTATTTTCCAAGTATCATCATTCCTTAGGGATATTTGAATTTTCAAGCCCTCTCACAGTGTGAAATTTAGAAGTAGGGAGTAGATTATTCCCTTTTCTCCATTATTTATCTCAGTAAAATCATTAGAGCAGCCTTTCTCAAAGCATCTTGAAATTTAATTTGCATTTCTGATTCCTAGTTTGGCCAAGTTCTCTGTAGTTCAAGGCATCTAACAGAGAGATCAACTGAATTCCAGAAGCTGGATACTGAGCTGTATCATCGGTTCACTTTTTAAAGAAATCCAGTTAATCAGAATACCATTCTTCCCTGATACCCAGGGCCATTATTCTTGAGGCTATTCATATTATTTTAACAGTTATAGAGTATTTGGAGTATTAGAAGTATACTACAATTGAAGAAAAGCCCCATAATTGATTTGTTAATGTTTTATTCTTCTCTTTTTTTCTATTGGCATGTTCTTTACATGCACTCAATAAATATTAAACACTCAAACAACTCTCTCTCTTAGGTGGCAAGCAAACCTCTAGAATGTCGAAACAGTAGAGTGAAGAACAATGCACCTAATTGAAATGGCAGGGTAATTTGGAAAATAAAATTGAGTTGCTGCAAATCCTAAATTCCAGAATAAAAATGTTTATACTCACTCAAATGCAGATTGTTACTGGCTTTGAATAATTATTAGAATAAAAAATACTTGAACACCAACAATATACTTGATATGCACAGAACAAACACAGTCTACATGTCTCTATTATTTTGTGCAAGGAAGTGCAGGGCACAATGAGCCTGACATTTTCCTTGGTGGTTTTGTTTGGAACACAGTTTATAAAGTGCCTGAATATGGTGAAACAATAGGCCAAGTCACCAAATGTACAACCAGTGTTAAAAATGTCATGGACATGATTCTTCAGAAAATTCTAAACCCATTAGGTAAGGAACAGGAAGCAAGCTAACAGAAATGAAATGGTTAAATAATTCTGCTACTCAGTATCCTATTTTCCTTTCCAAACATATTAATTTAGAACACAGATCAATTCAAATTTTAAAATTCCAGATTCTCTTTGGTAGATGCTGGAGCCAAGGAAATGATGACAATTAAAATGAAAGTGGAAAAATGCATTTATTTGCACCTGGAATTATGCAATGTTAACACATAATGACTCTAAAAGATATGATATTTATCTGTACAATGAGGATTATCTTATCTACTCAGGGCTATGCCAATTTTGGCAGAGATGCCAGCCATATCTTAAAAAGATAAATTCCATATGCTCTGTAGAGTTATAGCATATTTCCCATAAATAATGTATACAATAGACTGTAAATAAATAATACATTTATCTGAACTGTTCAAGAGTGAAGGGCAGGGTGGTTACTCATGAGACGGAATCTCTTATGAATGAACAATTTCAAATAAAAGTAATGTCCAATGGTGAGTTATCACAAAGTTCTTACACTAAAGTATTCTTAAGTGGAGAGCAAGGAGGGGGTATTAAAATAATCCCAGATCAGGTGGGAACTTTCAAATAAATATTCCAACTAAATGCAAAATGCCGAATTTAATTTTATTGCTTAAATTTCTATTGTGATTGTTGTATCGTAGCTAATAGCATTTTACCTATTTTCTACAATTCTTAATTCTCTCTGTACATTACTTGTTTGGTTTTTGGGGGGGTTTGTTTTTGTTTTGATCAATGAAATAACTAGCTTTAAAATGTCAAGTATGAGTTTTTGTCCCATGAAACACACAGATTCTTTTCATTGTATGAATAATTTTAACTGCAGTGCATAGAAAGGAAGGTTACTATGGAACAAAAATTTAAAAAGAACCCATGTGCAGTGGTTAGTCTGCTAGGGCTTTACATAGTAAAATTGTTAGTCTCCATCTCTGAAGTATCTCCCTTTTGAAGCCCTGGAGACAGATAAACTATTTCGACTTCTTGTAAATAGTGGAAGTAGGCTTTTAGAGACATTGTACACCATTTAGTATGAAATTAAGTTTTCAGATCACTAAGGAATAGTCTCTGAATTACAGAAAACACTATAGGTCACAGTTAATTATAGCTTGTCTATCAAATTAAGTTAACATTTGAGAACACATCCAAATAGTTATGGAGCCATTAAGAGGAGTGTTATTGTCAAAGAAATTCTTATTCATTCAACTTCTAATATTTTCAAAAGAAGAGAGAGAAGCCTTTTTACAAGTTGGGATGGGATAAGAAACTCTGGGTTTACATCAAATTGCTCTCTTCATTGTCCTTTTGACGACTATGTCGGTTTCATTACAAACTTCATTTTCCAGAGTTTCATAATAGTCATAAACACACTTGACTTTAAAGAGTTTCAATGGGACATAATGTGAATGCAAATGCAAAATAAAATGCAAATCATGGAGGTCTGGGACCAGATATGGACTATCAGTTAAGAATCCAGTTACTGAAAACAAACATTAAGGCCTTAAGAGGAAGAACACAGAGAGGCTGATATGAATCTTTATATCAAGTATTCACAGCCCTGGGGAAAGCAAACAAGAATAACAGTTTTCAGTTTTTCACCTAATCATAAAGCACAGGGGTTTGGGACTGTTTGATGACTTTGGTTTCTATTCATTCCTGTTCTAAAGTGAGTAACATTTTTCATCTTCTCAGGAAAACAAACCCACGTGTGGGTAAGAACCCACAAAGTACTCAAATAGGGAAATGAGACCTAGCAAACTAGTTCAAGTTCAAATCTCAGGCATAGGAGGCTTGCCAATCAGTGGGGAGAAAATGATAAGAAAAAGAAAGAGCTATAGTTCTGTCTTGCTAAATAACAATCAACAACCCAGACACTTACAACTAATGAATAATGAACATGTGATCATATTGTGTTGTAAAGTGTAAGGAAAAATCTAGAGAAATGGGAGTTCATCATAACAATTCTAAGCCAGCATATATTGTCAGGGAATAACTTCTAATATCACTCAAAATGCTAATTATTTACTTACTACTATTTTCTAAATGACTTGGAATCATGTATGTTTAAATCCGTTGTAAAATTTAAGACTTGATATTGTGTCAAAATGAAGGAAAAAAAGAAGACTATAAAATGTTGCTTAAACTTGTTAAACTCATAAAAAGTTGCAGTCATTTTTATAAGTATTACTTAGTAAACTTAGAAACAGCATTTCCTTTCTATGGAAAAATACCATTTAAGTTTTTCTTAAAGAAACATAACACTTCATTCAAAGTTTTTTACCTCATCTTTATAAATCCTTTTAATTATAAATAGAGTCATAAAGATATCAAGGGTAAAACTATATTTTTGAGGATTGTAAATAATATAAAATTTATTTTCATAACTTATTTATCCTGCATTAGTTTATACTGTATACAGTGGTGCATCGAAAAGCCAGAACATGGTTATTGCACTTCTTAAAGAGAGTTAATGACTTAGTTCTGGTTATAATTTGCATTTAACTGTATATACTCATGATACCAATAAACAACAGGTGTATAATTCAATAAATGTAGAAATAAGCATTTTTTCAGTAAAGAATAAACTCTTTATGATATGTTTTATTCAGTTTTAGAACTTCTGAACCAAGAAGCCCAGAAATATAAAATCATTTTAAAATATTTGCACTCTTATATTTCCCTTTAACAAGAACATATTTCCTAGATTAAGAAATGTTATTTGGAAAAAGAGTGTTCAGAGAGAGTGTAGCAAAGTGTTGCCAATTGCTTTAATTCTGCACACATGAATGCATTAAATTGATTGAAATTGGATTCTAGTGACAAATATTTAAATGAATGTATTCTCGCTTATTTTACATATCTTTTATACCATTTATTAAAATATCAGATTTAGCAGTGTGGGAAATTCAGCAGTTTCCTGATAAAGGTATAGCTCTACTTTCTGGAGAAGCTGTATAAGACTTCAATAAACTTTCCCAAATTCCCATAATCCTGAAACCATGGCATATTAAATTAAGGATACAGTGAAGGAGACTTTTTATCTTTTCCACTACACACATGTATACTCATCTGCTTGAATTTTTCAAAACTGATCTCATACATGTTAGGTTTATTCACAAATGTGAACGATAGTAAAATATCCAAAACTTCACTGGATCCCCAAAGTCAAATTCTGGAATAATTATTTAAATTCAAATTGGGAACCTGTATTTTATGTTTTAGACCCTAACCTTTTAACAGGTACCATATCCTGAGGTTTCCTGCCTAGTAAGGACACCAAGCCCTACGTGACTTAAAGCAGTATTATTTTACTAAGGATTTTGTAAACTTTTAGGCCTAACATCTGCACAACTGTCAGAAACACTATGTCACATGTATTCTATTTTTATTTCTTTATTTGTAAAAGAAGACTTTCCCATAGTTTTGATGTCATTTTAAAATATTAAATTAATTTTTTGCACATAGGAGAAACAGCAAAAATGTCTGTTTCGATTATAACATAAACTCAAGTGCTACTTTGATACAAATACGACAGATATCACAATCCAAAAAAGGCCATGGAAAATGCTACAGTTGCAAACATTTAAGACTGTGTAACAAAAATGACTGAGAATGGTATCAATTTACTATCCTTCAACTATTTCCATGACAGTGGAGTCAAATAATGTTGAATTATAGACCTTCTTACAGGAAGTCTTATTTTGTGTTGGTTTTTTGATCATTCCCCTGCTAGTCCCTATAGGAATTTGGCTGTATGCCGACTTTTCTTTAAAAGTTTCTGTATACATACTCAGGTTGTGTTTGATGATTAAATGATCATTTATTAAAACTTAAGCATTTCATGTTGGTTTGACATATTTACGTTTCATGAAAAAATATTTCTATTGCAATGGCAAGCATAGCATTACCAATGTGAAAATACTTCACTTGAATTCATTTGACAGCATTTTCATTTATATGTGTTTTAATACAACTTGTTATGCATTCTTCAGTTTCTCCAACTCCACCTGCGAGGGAAGGTAAGCTAGTTTTATAACATAGGCCCCTTGGTAATACTGCAGTCTATCTGCTTGGCCTTAAAAAAAACCTATATTTCTACTATGGGACCACAAATAGTCTTTGTTTTTAAGAGTACAGAGTTTTACTGCATAATTTTCCGTCCGTCACCCGGCAACAGCTGTGTTTTAAATCTTTCGGACTATGACAAACATTTTAACATTTAAACATACAAGTGTTTGAAAACATAATGATTTAAAATTTGTTTGTTTTCAAAGTTGGGCCATTATAGCATGATATTTCAGTTACTTTTTTGAAAGCAAGGCCCTTATTTTAAGGCCTTTTCTCCTTCCTTCTTCTTTCTTCTACTAGTTAAACTTCCCCACGTTTTGTACTAAAAATCTCTGTTAGGACTGATAGCAAGAGTCCCCACAACCACTCTGTATATTTCCAAATCATGAGCCATAGAGTCACTCTGGTGGGAGAGGAACTATTTGAGTGGCCTATTGCCACAGAGCTAGTTAAATCACTGAACAATAGTTACTGTTATGGGGCTTTACTTTGTACAAAGTAGCATTAGTATCATTGCTTTCTACTAACCATAGAGCTTGCACTGGGGACTTCTACTGAGAAAGAGAGAGAGAAACTAGAAAAGGGGAATAACTTTTACAGCATTAACATTTAGACTTTGAGACATTTAAAAATGTAATCGATCTCAACCTATCTGCATTGACTCTGTACCACTTTTTTTTTCCTCTCAAATGTTTTTGGCATGCCCCTAATAAGAATCAATACATCCCTACTCTGACAGTCACACATAAATACACCCAAAGAACCAATCAGAAAACGATAAAAACACACCTGGTAAACAACTATCTTTGAAATCAAGGGATACCAAGCAACAAAGGGCCTAGAATGAACATCCCAATTAGCCACTGTAGTGACAAGCAGTCAACACCTTATTATTTAATCATTAAAGAGAATCTTGCCATAATTTCCCTCTGACATATTTCAAGAGGAATTAAGAGTATCCCACATGACTCACAACAACAATCAAAAGTAAAGTCAGATTATTTTAAGACTCCATGGCCTTCAAGGCTTGTGGACTCAGAGGTTTCAGGATTAAGACATTAAGTGAGACCCTAGAAGTACTTACAATTTAAATAAGTTGTGTCCATGTGTTAAGCATTTAGAAACAAACTTTGACATTTTCCTATCCCTCCATGTTTGTGTCCAGTTTTTCTTAATGGATGAAAACAAAATTGCTTGAATTCCTAGTATTAGTAAATATCCCTTGGCCTCATCTATTTTTTTTTTTTTTTAAAGCAGTGGATCCAATACATGAAGAACATTAGGCCTCCCCATCCCTTAGCAACACTTCCACAAAAAAAAAAAGCTTAAATCTCCCTTGGAGGTGTCCCCATCCCACTTTGCAGGGAAGGGGTGTTTTCCGTCAAGTTCAAGTTCAGTTTTAAGACGGTCATCTCCAACGATGCTTTAGAAACAACGTTCTGGACTCTTCAAACAAAACACTGCCACCTGGGTTCCCTGGCCCCACTGGGAAACCAAAGCGCACTGGCCCAGGGCTGCCCCTGATCCCAGAGGCCCGGAAGCCTGCCGCTCTCCGGCCTGGGCCCTGCAGCACCGGCGGCGGTCCCCCCCCCACTCCCACCCCGCCCCGTCCCCGGGGAGCTCAGCAGCGCTTGGCATTTAACCTGCCTGGCGAGCTTGGCTTTCTGGTTCCATCTCTGGGAGCCACATTACTTCTCCCCAGATGTCAGAGGCAAATCTAGATTAACATGCAACAAGGCGCCCTGCGCAGCCCGCCAGCCCTCAAACAGGAGCTGTTAAATGCAGATTCAGCCGAGGACCCCCCGGAGAGCTGCTGTTGAATAAAAATTGTAATCCAAAGGGACCTTTTCTTTGCCTCCCCCTGCTTGTGGGAGAACCCGGGTTGGCGCCTGAGCACAGACTCAGCTAGTCCCGCTCGCTGCGAGGGGGCCTGGCCCTCGGTTGGTGGCCTTCGGGGGCCCCAGGGACTCCTGCTTCTCTCTCCTCTCCCTCTCGCGACCGTCCTTGGAGTGGAAAATGCTTAGGTTCAAGAAGTGGCGAGAAACAAACAACCCGAGGAAGGAAGGCTTTACTCGACAACTCCTTCCTGGAGGGCGGCCTAAAGTCCAGCGTCTGGCAGCCAGATTCTTTCCCGCCTAACCCCTCTTGGCGACCCCAATTCCACCCTGGGTCCCCCAAACTCGCGCTCCGCCTCCCCGCGCCCTCCGTCCCTCTCCATCGCCAACCAGGCTCAACCCTGGCCTCGACGCCTCGCACGGTGGGCCCCTCTCTGCGCCCGCTCCCGGGGTCTCAGCCTGGCCCTCGGCCCCTGCCGAGGCCGGAAAGGCCGGGTGCCCCTCGCTGGCCCCATGCCCCGGGCGTCGGGAGAGACTGTGCCGAGCGGGGAGAGAGGCCGTCAGGAGAGGGCGCCCTGGAGGCCTGCGCCCGAGGTAGGTGACTCTCGGACCTGGGACATCGGGGTCTGGGAGTGGGAGTCGGGGGAGGGCGTTCAGGGTGGGGTGAGAGCGGGATTACGGCTTCTGGGGGCATCTTAATCTGATGAGAAAAACAAAACAAAGCACCAAACTAAGGACGCCTCAAGGCCAAGTAGATTTCCTCCAATTGAGCCCTCCGGGAAACCGGCTGGTATCCAAGTCGTGGATTTCAAGCCCCCGCGCGGGTGGCAGCCTTCGCGCCGTCCGAGGAGAAATGCAAAATAAAATAAACCCTACTGCCCACAGGCCCTAGAGACAGAGGGGCTAATGAGCAAACGACGCCCCGCGCTCGCACCACACCTGAAGCATCCAGGCCCGCAGCACACCCGCCACTGGGGCTCAAACTGGCTGGGCCGCATTCGCAGACAGGTGTCGAGGCAGTCCTTTCCCGGTCAGGCCCCTGGGGACCGGCGAAGCGGCTCCAGTTAGGAGTACTGGCGCCCACGAGGCGGCCCTAGTGCCTCTTCCCTCCGTTCCCACCTCCCAGGACAGGGGACTCCACCCTGCGACTAAGGCACAGTCCCGCGTGCGCCCCGCGCTCTGCGCGCCCGTTTCCAAAGGGAGCCCAGGTACACTCGCTCCTGGCTTCTGGGAAACGGACAATTCCAAAGCACAAGCTTGGGGTTTGCTGCCCTGCGCCCAGCTGAGACCTCGGTGAGCCCGAGAGGGTCCTGCGAGCGCGCCCACGCGCACAGGCCCACCGAGCCACGAGCTTAGCCAGAGCTGCGAAGCCCCCACTCTTAAGCGGCCGGGAGGGAGGCACGCTGCTCATTTTATAGTTGGGGGAGGAGAATGAAGTACTAGTTTTTACCCCTGACCACTGCCCACCAATTCGCATGTCTCAAATAAAGGTAACTGAGTAACAAAAGTTTACCTAAGGAGTAGAGGGAGAACTCAATTTTGTTTTACCGATTTTGTACCCCCTAAAACACCCCTAACTCTGATCCTTTATCTTTGATTTTAATAAAATAATGATTCGTTGAGGAAAATGGGGTATAAATCTTCATTTTGGAGGCAATTAAAGTGTTGATTTCATTCATGCCCCTAAGCGATTCTTGTAATTTGCTCAAATAGCTTTATGTACCCAGCACTCCGGAGCTTTTAGAATCCCATTTTCTAGTTAGGCTTGTTGGATTACAATTTTTATTCAACAGCAGCTACCCGAGGGTTCCTCAGCGGAATCTGCATTTAACAGCTCCGGGGAGAGGGCTGGCAGCCTGAACCAGGCGGGAGGCCGAGCGGCTGGCGGGGTGGAGACCGGGGGCCGCTTGCTGGTTTCCCACCTCGGCGGGGCCGCGCCAGGATCGCACAGGCTGCCTGTTCCCGGCACTCGTCTACACTGCCGAAAGTTTGTGACTCGCCAATTAGAAAAGACCCGGCGCGTTGACGCTTTTAAAGCTCAGCTCTGCCTACCCTCCACTTCTTTTGGGAAAAAGGAGGAAGTCCGCCTCTGCCGAGGGGGTCACCCAGAGAAATCCAGGTTGGGGATTGAAGGGAGTGATAGGGGGAGAAGCAAACTTGAAGATGACTTCAAGACGAGGAGTCGGGCACTTCGAAAAGGACTCTGCAAGACAGTCGCTGGCCAACCGTGATCATGGCAGAGCTTGCAAAGAAAACTCTGTATGACTGGTTGTCCTTTGGCTTAACAAAGGCAGGCTGCTCTCTCTCACAAGACAGGACTCACGTGCCAAGTCAGAAAGAGAAACAACTCAGGGCCTTCACTTAGGTAGACAGGCGCAGGAGGCCCGCCACCCAGATCTCTAGACGCGCTGCCATAATTCGCAACCGAAAGCTGTCCTGAACCCTGTTCCATCTTAGCCACTCCTCACGTTTTCACTTTCAGTGCATTTTCTCAACTCCTTGGGGCCGACACAGAGACAGGAGTGAGGGAGAGAGGGACTAGGAACAAACATTGGTGTTGGGGTGAGAGATATCTGCCCCCACCCCCAGCAACTCCAAATAAAAGTCGTCCCCACTTAGCCACGCAGCGGAAGAAGGGCCTGGAGGGAGGACGAGAGAGGAGGACGAGAGAGGAGGGGGCGAAGCCAGCGGAGGCCGGCAGCGAGAGCAGGGCGGCGCGAAGTCCCCCACCCGCCACACCGCCACACCGAGGGAGTCTGGAGGAGCCCTTGACGCAGACGCTTCCAAAAGCTGCCAACCCAGAGGGCCCAGAGCACGTACCGGCTGGTGGATGAGGAGAAAGGAGGAGGAGAAACGTCCATATTTATCTGTTTTTCTAACCTCGGCCTGGTCTTATTTTTTCTATTAAGTACAATAAAATGGGCGAGCTTGCAGCGAGCACTGCACAAAGCAATGTTCAGTGAGGTCTAGAAGCGTTCGGCCGAGGAAAACTGACAAGACAGGCTAATGAACCGTATAGACAGGGAGAAAATAGCAAGCATTTGCTAGATTTCAAACCCTCCCTGTCTCTCTCAGACCACCTATCTTGGGTTTATTCCTAATAAAATAAGAAATAAGCAGTCCTTACACTTTTCTTTTCTTTGGGAGAGAAGGGGGAAAAAATGCTCCAGAACAAAGCCCTACCACCAGAGGCGGTCACTGGCAGTTAACACTCCCATTATTGTAGAGGGTAAATAAAATAAAGACAAAAATTAAAAGCGACAAGAAACAGGTCAAGTTTGCAGGCAAAGCTTTTACAAGCTCATCTCTCCAGGTCGAATCCCAGAGCCAGCCTTAATGAAGCAATAATAGCCACATTATTCAAAAATTTTCATTTCGATGGAAATGTATCTAAAAGGGACTTAATCATATGCAAATAATAAAAGGAGGTGGTAGTGATCCAGCAAGCAATATGCATACAGATTTTTTTTCCCAGGGATGTTGAAATTGAAAAGCGCATACCTGGTCAGTTAGATTTGCTGATCTTGTTATATCTTCACTGTCTGATTTTGATCCTCCTTCTCTATCGTCTATCACCAAATCGATAGGCATTTTCCCTTTCAAACAGCTAATATACCGGTGGCAGAAATTGTCACATAATTCGTGTACCTACATTATGACAGAAATAAAAAAATGGAAATATAATCAGGAGTTCATAAATGACATTGACAAGTGCAATCCACCCCCCTTGTGAGATCCAAACTTCTAAATAGGGGAAACACAGGGCAATTGTCCTCCAGAGACCCCCAGACGCATCCAGAATTAGGAATAACTTTCTTTTCTTGCAAAATAGAGATATCCCAGAAAATTGACAGTGACAAGATGCTTCACAGGCTACAACATATTCAACACCCGTGTTAAATTCATCTGCTCCTGGGGCCGTGGCCATTAAAGAGGTGACCTACGTGGGTGACATTTAAGGTAAACTATTTAATTTTGTCCAGTTATTTTTATCATAAATCCTTTTCCAACAGTCTAAGAAAAAAATTAAATATACATATATATGTATATATATAAAGGACCAGTACTGTGTTGGTATAGGACATATGCCTGACAACCCAAGTCCCTTTAACATTGGTAATTAGGGTTTCTATCTATAAGAAGCATATATTAGGATGCTTCCTTTAAAAAAAAAAAAAGACTCATGATATGGTGTGTGTGGGGGGGAACCCTTACAGCCACAAAAAGGTATCAAACTGATTACTTTTTTAAGGGAAAAGAATGCTTCAAAATATTTAGAGATAGGTGGAGCGGTGTCTTACAGGACACAGGCATCACTGACATGCAAAAATTCACAAGAAACCCCAGTGTGCTTGCAATTTAATGTTACTTTGAATTACAATGCATTAAGTTTTTATTGCTGAGATTTATAGAACAGCTAGCAAAATCACGTTATCCCACACCCTTTCTTGAGTGTGAAGGTGGGATGTGTGCAGGATTCCCAGATTCAAGAAACTGACACAACTATCAACTCTGCTTTGTCTCCGAAGAACCTTTAAAGTGCCTCCCCCACTGCCTCCTCCACACTCCTTGCCCACTCCTCCCCCCACTCCGCCTCTACCCCTGTATCTGACCCGACGCTGCTCTCAGACTGTCTTCTAGAAACTCACTAAAACCAAACAAAACTTTCCCCCCCTCAGAGGTAGCAACGAAGACTAGGAGGAAGAAGAGAAGGTACAACCTGTGAAGCAAATTCAGGATAGCTTTCTAAGCATCCAAGGGGATGCAGAGCCCTGCAACTACTTACACAAAGCCAGCAAGGTATTAAGAATGAATACAAGGCTAGGGCGTTTGTGATCCCAGTTTTAGTGTCTGAAATTGTAATTAAACTGCAAAGAGAAATGGACTCAAAGATTGGCCTTGACACTAATTACCAGAAAGAAAGACGTTTATGCAAATATCTTCAAAGCCTGAACTTCAGCCATTCTGAAACCTCCCCTTCTGTGTGTTTGGGCATGAGGGGGAAGCAAAAAGGAGAAAAAAAGCTAGAGAAATTACCTTCTCTAATTCCAACAGATGAAACCTTAATACTTGTATGGCTTGAATCATCTGCAAAGATACAAAAAGAATGAGTGCCCTATTCATAGTTTGCAGAAAATTGGCTGTCACAGTTCTAACATCCCCAGCCCTCCCCTCCCCCCAGTAAATAGAGTTATTTTGATTTATGGCCATAACACTAAAACTTAACAGCAGCGACTGGGTACCATCTAGAGGTTTATATTTCTTAAGGAGAAAAAACAGCTAAAACAACAACCAAGCATCTAAGTGGGGGTCATAAACACTCTTCTTGCCCATAGCTCCCCTCTTTCTCAGTCCCACTGCCCCTGCACCACCCCCAAAGGGCCCCACCCCTCCACTAGGTATTTCCTTGGAAGGCGTGCACGGAAAATATTCCCAATAGTCTCCAAACTGTGGCTTTTCACACTGCAAACTTTCTGCCGCTTTCTGCACACCTTTCCGATAAACTGGTGGTTTTGGGGGGGTCTGGCCTGGTTGCTTGCCCTCATGACGCGACTTTGAGGGCTGGGAAGTCCGCAAAGTTTAAGCACACACGCTGACAGGCCCGGAGATAAATCCCCGGGCTGATTAGAGCCGCGCTGCCCGGCTGTCATAAAAAACAAAAGCTCGCGTTTCCCCGCGTCGGTTCACCCGGCCCCTCTCGAGGTGAATTTATTTCCCCGGGACCCCGTCCCGGTCCACTTGCCGGTGGATGGAAACCCTTGCAGCCCACTTGCAAGCTACGGGAGGACGGGTCTAGAAACCTCAGGGCTCTCAAAGCAAAGCTTGGGGAGAAGGCGGGGGTGGGGGAGGGAAGATGT
>SJYQ01008204.1:5101-17292 GCA_006410935.1 Redunca redunca
ATATATATATATATATATATATATATATAAGCTTATCTTTACAAAAATAAACACACTAAGACTAAATTCAGAAAACAAGACCAATTGCCTGTAGGAGACAGGAGAGCAAGGCAGCATGGACAGGAAAGGGAATGACACTTCTCTGAGTATTCTGTTGTTCAGTCGCCAAGTCATCGCCGACTCTTTGTGGCCTCGCAGAATGCAGCGTGGCAGGTTTCTCAGGGTTTTGATTTAGAAGCATATTAATGTTCTACATTTTCAAAAATCAAGAATGAGCAGAGAAAAAAAACTAGAAGCAAATGAACCTAAATTATTGGCTTATTTCAGTAACATAACCACACTGAAAGGGGAAAAAAACTGAACCAAGACAATGCTGAACACATTTGATTACATACCCTCAGTTGTAGGGGAAGGAGCAGGACTGCAAACTAACCCTAAACTCACCTTAGTAGGTTTTTTGGTAGCGGTATGGGTGAAGAAATTCTGAAATTATTTTTAGGTGTACTGTAGGATCAAATAAATGAGTAAATAATGTTGCTGGAAACCAGAGCACTTACTGTGTGGAAGAAGGGAGATAAAAGATATGGGATGAGGGAAAGTGAAGAAGAACTCTATGGGCCTGGACTGGAATGGCAATGTCAGTATAAACCTAAAATAAATGCCTAACTTTCTACTGACAAGGCTGAGAAGCAAAGACATCCCAGGAGCAATGAGCACACAAAACTTGCCCTCTAATACTGTTCCCTACTTTAAAAAAAAACACGGCTTGGTGGAGAAATGGTTGGATCCCAGGATGGAACAAGATGAATCTAGACTATCCTGCTATGCTAGAAAATAAGTGCTTAAAAATGATAGGAGACCTCAGAAATGCCCAGAGAAACCACCTTGAGGCTCCTGCTGGCCAAATAAGGAACAATTAGAACATCAAAATTATTTAGGACAGGAATAAGTTATAAACCATTGAAAAAAATTGGAATCCATGATTCAACACTGATAATAAATACATAAATAGATAAATAAATGAAATGACGGAGAAGGGTAACTGTGAAGAGTGGTAGAGCTGGCAAATCTTAATAAAAACCTGGTCAGGTAAGAATGATTAAATAAATGGATACTAAATTCAGAGGAACCCTTTCAATGAAGATCAAGATAATTGCATGGTCTTAAATGTGCATTTCCACAGACTGCTTTTAAGTTGCAAGGGGAGAAATATTAACTACCCAGTGGAGAACCCTAGTAACATCTTGACTGAACAAAATTTACATCACTGATAAGGGGGAAATGGCCACCACATGCCTCCAGAAAGAACATGGTATCATCTATGCAATATTCCAACTGAGGATGCGTAATCTGAATCTATTCATGAGGAAAACAGTCAATAAATGCAAAATGAAGAATATTCTGTTTTGAAAGGGGGATCAAGGTCTATATTTTCTTAAGAACTGTTAATATCATAAAAGATAAAGGCTGAGGAACTGTTTCAGATTAAGGGAAACTAAAGGACAGAAAAACTAAATACATTACTCAGAGCCAGATTCAGCACTACAGGATAAAACATGCTAGAAAACATATTATTGGAATAATTGACAAAAATGGAATATGGATGGTAGATCACACAACTATATTAACGTTAAATTTCGTTAAGCTGTTAACCATACTGTGGTTATGCAGGAATATGTCTTTTTTCTTAGAAAACATACAATGAAGCATTTAGGACTAAAGAGGATCTATAAGTACATATACATACATGAACGAGAGAGAGAATATGCTAAGGGAAATCGAACAGAATCTTAACCGCTAGTGAATCTGGGTAATGGGTACATAAGGTTCTTTGTTCTAGGAACTGCTTATTCCCACAACTCTTTCTGCAAGTTTGAAATCATCTCCAAATAGAAGTTTAAAAAAAAAGGGACTTCCCTCGTGGTCCAGTGGCTAACAGTCTGAGCTTCCAATACAGGTGGCCCTGGTCAGGGAACTAGATCCCGCAAGCTGCAACTAAAACAGAAGATCCTGCATGGGGTGCAACTAAAACCTATGACCCAGCGCAGCCAAATAAATATTTTTAAAAGATAAACAGGAACCTCCCTGGTAGTCCAATGATTAAGACTCCAGTTTCTAATGCAAGGGGTGCAGGTTTGATCCCTGGTCAGGGAACTAAGGTCTCACATGCCACAGGGTATGGCCAAAAATTTTTAAAACAAATAAAAGGGAAAAAAAAGACAAATTCACTAAAGTGAAACACTGGTCAAGACAAGTTGTGAAGTAAAAGAAAGTAGACTACAGAATAATATGAATGCCACGATCTAATTTATATTAAGGAAAAGACAAAAGGCATAAAAATACTTTCATTCAGCACACCACAACCAGAAAGTAGCTCCCATTCACAACCAGAGAAAGCCAGATTGCAGTGACCCAGTGCAGCCAAAAATAAATAAATCGATTAAAAAATAATAATAATCACAAAAATAAAAATAAAATGTTCACATGCAAGTGCTACAGAGGAAATCAGCAGCAAAAACTACCTCTTGGCAGATGGGCCTGGCCTTTCACTCTGTGCTCTTTTCCGGTTACATCTTTTTACATTAACATGCATGATTTTAAAATGGAAATTAAAAACATGGGAGAGTGATTTGGTACACATTTGTCTCTGCCTGTCGCTGAGGCAGAGGGTGCAGGAGAGGCTGTGCAGACTGGCTTGAGGGAAAGGCCCACTCACCTTAGGCAGGTCCAGAAACAGGTGCTGAGAGGATTTCACCACAGGGCACGACCGGCAGACTTTACACTGAGGCTTCTGTGAAGGGAAAGTCAAGAGAAGGGGTGACCCAGGGCAGGGTAGTCGGAATCAGGCTGCAGGCCAGGAGCTATCTAGGTTGAGGGGAGATGAGGTCCCCTGTCTGCCACCACACTTCACCTCATTCTCACACCCCACCAAGTAAGAACTACTTATTGGGCCAGCTCTGAGCTTGGAGACTCAGGTCTGCAGGGTACAACTTGTGCTACAGTTTCACATCTGTGTCCTTTCATTCCCAAGTACAGGAAAAATGCATTCTCTGAGCACAGGCTAGATAGACTCAGGCTAGACAGCCCTGCAGCTGTGTGAGGAGTGAAAAGACCAACCGAAAAGAAGACACTTGTTTCCTCTTCTTGAGGAAGTTACACTCAAGCAGGGAGAGAGGGCTTGCATGAAAAACAAGCGCGGGCCTTCACATGGCAAAACGTCGAGAAATACTTATCTGCATGACACAACATGACTATACAAACAATGAAGTATGACAGCTAAAGGAGTAACAGTTGGGTGGGGCAAGTCAATGAAAGCCTGCAAGTGAGTTTTGATCTGGGTTTTTGAAGGTGAGAAATTATAACTCTCTCAGGACCTCTTTCCCTAACTCCACATGTCTGTATCAACTGCCTACCTAACATCCCTCCCTGGATGTCTAAGGAGGCATCTCCAACTTAACAAACCCAAACAGTGTCACCATACTCTACCAGAAAGCAATTCAAGCAGTCTTGCCCATGTTTGTAGATGGTGCTACCATCCACCCAAGCTGCTCGAGCCAAAAACGTAAAGTCTCCATTCTCTTGACTTACCTATCACCTCGAATTCCAGTCTGTCCAGTTCCACAGAGTCTGCCTCCAAAACAGATCTCAAATCCTTCCCTGCCCCCTCATTCCCCCTGCTATTAACCTAGTCCAAGCTACCATCACTCCATTTCTGAGCTACCACCACTCTGGCCTCCAAACTGGTTTCCCCGCTTTCTCTCTTGCTTCCCTCCCACCCATTATCCACAGAGCAGCCTGCCATTCCACTCCAAGAGGGCTAACTGTGCCCGGAAATCTGGTCACTGCCTACGTCTTTGACCTCATTTCAACCACCACCACCGCCTCTCCACCCCCACCCACTGTGAGCCACACCGGCCTTTTCAATTCCCCTTTTCATTGCTCTGCTGCCTTCGGTCTTTGCATGTCCTGGTCCTTCTGCTTAGAATGCTCTTCATCCCACTTATCGCCTTCTGGCTCCTTCTCATTCTTCAGTTAAACTCTCAGTTCAAATGTTACCTTCTAAGAGGACTTCTCTAATCACCCAGCTCAACTCTTCCCCCAAGTAGTCACTCTATTACATCTTCCTGGAAGCTTATAGCAACTACATTCTATCTTTAGTGCTTGTCTTCTCTCTCACTAGATAAAAATCTGTCTTGTTCATTGCTACAATCTCAATAACCAGAACTATGACAATGCTACTGTAAAGACTCAAAAAAGTTTGTTGAATAAATGAACAACTACCAAATGAATAAACATGGAGAAGAAGAAAGGTGGTATTTATGGAAGAAAGGAAGAACTAAACAAGCACAGAACAGCTGGTGTGAAGCAGGAGAAAAGGTAAGAAAGTATGAATTCAACTTGTCTATTTCCCAGCACAATGCCAAGCACACAGTAAATGCTCAGTATGAGTGATCAGTTGCTAAGACTACAGTAGAAAGAGCCACTGGTGAAAGGTCTTGAATGCTAAATCAAAAATCCTATGGACAACAAGGCCCTACTGTATGGCACAGGGAACCATGTTCAATGTCCTGGGATAAACCATAATGGAAAAGAATATAAAAAAGAATGCATATGTATGTATAACTGAATCACTCTGCTGTATAGCAGAAATTAATACAACATTATAAATCAACTATACTTCATTTAAAAAACATCCTAAGTGACAGTCCCTTAAAACTAGACACTAACTCCTTCCAGGCTCCCAGGAGACCCTCCTCTTACCTTGAGCTCAATGGCATTGATGAGCTTGCCACACTTGTCACACTGGTCACCCCGGGCCTCCTCGTAGCCACAGAAGGGACACACACCCTCCACAAAGCGGTCAGCCAGGAAGCGGGCACAGTGCTCACACCGCAGTTGCTCCACAGTATCTTGCAGCACAAAACCTCGGGCCAGCAGCCGCTGGAAGATGTCCTGGGTAATTCTGACGAGATGTGGAAGGGACGGGGGAAGTCAGAGGAAGCAATGCACCCTTCCTTCCTGCCAGTCCACCTAGGACCCAAACTCACCCAGTCCAAGTGCCAAAGAAATCAGGGAGAGGCCCTCTAGTCATCTGCAGGGAGTTTACTGATGAGCCCAGACCCCTCACATAAATTCTCCAACTCCCCACATGATCTCTTGCTTCATCACTCTAGAATTTACTTTGGTCAAATACAGATTTATCTGTTTTGTATTCTTTGTTAACAAAAATCTCCAAAAGGATAGGACTGGTTAGTTCTTTGAACTCCGGGAATTGGTGATGGACAGGGAGGCCTGGCATGCTGCGATTCATGGGGTCGCAAAGAGTCGGACATGACTGAGCAACTGAATTGAACTGAAAAATTAAATCAGTCCAACTGCTAAACTGCACAGCACTCTCTGGCAGCCTACCTACTGTGTAGTATTTATAGGCATGACAATCAGGCAGAGGAGAATGAATGTTTGCTATAAACACACAGGAGTAGGAGGGCTGTCCTAAGACTGTAAGAGAAGGGAGGTGGGAGAGGCGAGGCAGATCCTTCCTGTGGACCTGAGTCCTGTCTCTTCCCTACCTCCGGTGGCTCCTGCAGCCCTGGTCAGACTTCTGCACACAATGACTCCCCATAATAATGCCTGAGACACATCACATTTCAGGACAATACCCAGATGTTTGGGGGTGGGGTGGGGGGGCAATAACTTCAGTTCCTTCTGTCCCCTCAATATTCCCACTGCCCCTCACCCCCTCCATTTCTGATTGATCAAAGGACACCTACTTGGTCTGCTGTGGAGTGGTAGTCCGACCAAAAAAGTCAAATGAGATGTTAAACCAGCGGTAGATGTCAGCATGGATAACGTGGTACTTGTCACAGATCTCCTGTGGGGTTAGTCCCTCCTCCATAGCCTTGGTCTCTGTCGCTGTACCATACTCATCTGTCCCACACAGGTAGAGGGTGTTCCACTGACGGAGCCGGGAGTACCTGAAAGGAAATGTAGTGATCATGAGGCCCCATCTCAGCCCCCTCCATGTGCCCAGGATCCTTCCAGTATCCCCACTTGAGGTCTATTTCCTTGGGGCGCACTGCTTCCTTGGGGCCCTCCCCCAGTAGCTGGCTGCACCTTGCAAAGACGTCGGCACTAAGCACGCAGCCGATGATGTTTCCAAGGTGGGGGACGTTGTTGACGTAAGGGAGGGCGCTGGTGATGAGCACATTTCTCTCCCCAGCCACGGGCAACCTGGTAGGGAAGAAGGAAGAGAACAGTCCAGGGGGAGATGAGAGGGTCAGGAGTGACCCAAAGTGCATGGAGCAGCCAGATGCATCTATTCTACTGCCCAGGGTCATGTCCATCTGAAGTCTTTCCTCATACGAAGCTGCTGGAGCTTAAACTTCCCCAGAAGCCATGAGATCCCTCCAGCTGCGAATACAGGGCCCTGCCCATAGCGAGCAAGCCTCGTGTACTGCTCCTAAGGAGCCTTGTTCCCACATGGAACTCTGTCCCTCTTTATAATCCTAAGTGCTCCTCTTCCATCAGCTGGTTCTCAGGCTCCAGCCTCCTGAGTACTGACAACTCTCCCCATGCTCTCTTCAACCATCATTCACTAACTCCCTGGACTTTAACACCACCCAAAACGCCTTCTGAGCACTGACCTCTCCCCTTCTTTCCAAGTGCTATGTTAGCATTACCTCTAGCCAGGACCTGAAACGCTTACAATTCACCAACCCACACACAAGCGTTCCCAAGTCCTCTCGTATTGCATGACTCTTCACGCCCTAACCCATGTGGGTCAGGCACTTCCTCACGGCCTGTCTCAAACCAGCAGGCACCAGCCACTGCCTTCATAGCCATAATCTCCTCCCCACTGTCCCAGGACCATTCCTAGTCATCCCACTCAACCTGCCGCCAGAAGTCACTCAATATGCTCTTCTCTCTCCATGCTTTGTCATCCATGATAGCTCGGCTGAACACATCCTATATCCGCCACACTCCTCAGCACTAACACCTCACTAGGGTTCATCTTTCCAATCATTCTTTTTTTTTCGGTTTTAATATTTTTTCTTGAAGTATAATTGATTTACAATGTTATTTCAAACCATTCTTAACTTACAACGGCCAGCTCCCAACAACTACCATGTTCTTCAACCGTAGGCACCTGCAGGCTCACCGAGTCTCAGAATCTGTTACTAACAGAGACTCCAATGATTTCCTCCTGTTAACCTCACCTTTCTTCCCAGCTGCATGCTGGTTAGAGGGTCCATCTACTTCCTGGAACATTTTACAGCTCATTTCCTCAGAAAGTGCTCACCAATCTCTCCTGCATTCATTGACTTTTCTCCCCGTGACTGAATACCTTAATTTTCTCTGAAATCCAGCTTAGAAATCAGCTCCTTCGGGAAAGCCCTCCCTCACTGACAATCGGCCTTCCACCCAGTCACCCTTGCGCCCTGAGCCCCTAAGCAACCGGGGCCACACACACTGCAGTGCTCCTTTCTGTGTCGCTCCGTAACGTCGCTCTCATCTTGTGTGTGCTTACTACAGTGGAGACATAAAGGTGAGTGTGCCCAGCGTTCTGCCCTCAAGGAGGGTACATTCTATCATACAACTTCTGACTGGGATCAGTGCGATCAGAGGTACAAAGTGCTCACAAAGGTCAAAGGAAGTTGAGCATCCCCAGCCCAAGACTCCACAGAGGGACTTCCCTGGTGGTCCAGTGGTTTAGAATCCACCTGCCAATGCGGGAGACATGGGTTCCAGCCTTGGTCCAGGAAGATTCTACACGCCAAGAAGCAACTAAGCCCATGCACCACAGCTACTGAGGCTGCGCTCTAGAGCCTGTAAGCCGCAACAACTGAAGCCCACATGTCTAGAGCCCACGCTCAGCAACAAGAGAAACCCACAAACCACAATTGGAGAAGACCCACACGCAGCAATGAAGAGCCCACACAGCCGAAAATAAAGACAGACTCCACAGAGGCAGAACTACTTGGGTTGGGTTCTCAAGAATGGGTGGGAATTTGCCAGATTCAAGACTCTTGGGGTGCACTTCAATCAGAAGCAAAAGCATTTGCTCTAGCGCCTAACACCGTCTCCTCCTCTAAGTATGCATTCAAACAAGTTAGCCTGTTTAGACACCTGAGAAAGTCTACCTCCTGTTCTTTATTACCTCCAAATCAATCCTCAGTAGGTACTCACAGAAATATTCAAAATGAGTGAATGAACAAAAGATGAACTTTCATTAACTCATTCAAACTATACCATTATCTACCAAATACTTGGCCCTGTGCTAAAAGATACGCCATGTAAAAGAAAAGAGCCCCAATCTTCAATAAGCTTACAGATTAGTGAGGAGACAGACATGTAGAGACAATTACCATAAAATGTGACAATGGGAGCTGCCAGAAGATGAAGCACTTAAGACTCTCAAGCTGTACAGAGAAGGAAATGATAGACCCAGTCTCTTGAACAACTGTCCAGCAGGTAGGGGAGACACAGGCCTTCCAGTAGGAAGAGCATGAGCAAACACACCAAGGTGTGAGAATATGATCTTACCCTGCCCTCCACTCAAAGCTCATTCTGACCCAGCTGTCCCCTGACTAACCAGCCTCCAGCCACTGGCCTTTTAGAAATTCCTTATAAAGATGCTTCGTCTGTCTAAGACAGCCTTTCCCCAGACTTACCCTTGCCTGACTAACTCCTACTCATCTTGCAAGTCTTCAGTTCAGTTCAGTCGCTCAGTTGTGTCCGACTCTTTGCGACCCCATGAATTGCAGCACGCCAGGCCTCCCTGTCCATCACCAACCCGCAGAGTTCACTCAAACTCATGTCCATCAAGTCAGTGATGCCATCCAGCCATCTCATCCTCTGTCGTCCCCTTTTCCTCCCGCCCCCAATCCCTCCCAGCATCAGAGTCTTTTCCAATGAGTCAACTCTTCGCATGAGGTAGCCAAAGTATTGGAGTTTCAGCTTTAGCATCAGTCCTTCCAAAGAACACCCAGGACTGATCTCCTTTAGATCTCCTTTTTTATTTTGGCTGTACTGTGTAGCTTGTGGCATCTTAGTTCCCCCACCAGGCCCTCAGCAGTAAAAGCATGAAGTCCTAACCACTGGACTACCAGGGAATTCCCACAAGTGTTAGTTCAAATGTTGTCTTTTTCTAAGTTAACCTCCTGTGACATTTTCTCACAGCACTTGTCTTTTCCTTCATACTACTTACAGTTTTTAAAATACCTGTCTATAACACTAGACTCAAAGTGGCATGACAATAGTCTTGTCTGTTTGCTCCCCTCTGTAGATCCAGTTCCCAGTACACAGGGCCTGACAAGGAGTGGACACGTAAATTTTTATTGAACAACATGTTCAGAACTACAAATATTTCATTTCGATGGAAAAATCTACATATGGGTGTGATTTTTTGTGTGTGTGCCACACCACACAGCTCCCTGACCATGGATCGAACCTGGGCCCTCACCAGTCTTAACCACTGGACCCAGCCAGGAAATTCCCAGTATGTATATGAATATTGTCTTAGCTATCAGAAGAGTGATAAAACATAATGCTAAGCATGCAGGCAGGAGCCAGATCATGAAAGACCAGGTGAAGTACACAAAGAAACCATGAGTAGAATTCTGAAAAGGAGAATGAAATGATGATATCAGCAGTTTTAAGCAGCCATCTGGTGACAATATGGAGCACAGGACAGCAGGGAAGGAGAAGGTAAGAGATGGCAAGGCCCCACTTCAGGTAGCAGCAGTGACGATAGGGAGAAGGGATGGATACAAGGACTCCTTAGGAGTTAGAATCAATGACCTGGTAATGGAGTAAATGATACAGGAAGAGATGAGAAAATGGTATAGATGGCACCCAGATTTCCGGCCTGGATCTTCAGGTGGAAGGTGGGAGTCATTCACTAAGACAAGTGACTAAAGGAGAAAGAGAAGCTGGCAGGGAAGATAAGAGGTTTGGTTTTGCACATGATGAGTTTGCAATGCCAGTGGAGGTGAAGGAATCAAGGAGGTAGTCTGACAGATGTCTAAAGCTCAGAACAACGATCTGAACAGGAAAAACAGACTAAGGTACAATCAGTAGGTAGAAAGTAACTGAAAACACAGGTGTGGGGGGGGACTGATGGACAGTATGTCCAAAATATTAGCCAAGAGGTTAAGAGGATAGAAAATTACAGAAAGGTCAGCAATGGGGATTAAACAGGCAGGTACTGGCTCTATCAACAATTTCCACATAAAAAACCAAGCCCCACTCAGTCTGTGCCTACTCACACTGGATTCTGCTGCGGCCGAAGAGGTGGCAAGCTTTCCAGGCCCTTCTCCCAAGCAGCTACAGCCACGGCAATCTCCTCCTCAGACAGAGTAGCCAGTTCCTCCTCCTATGAAGAGTGGACAGTATCCCTCACCAGATAAGGAGGGCACACAGCGTAAGGAAATTCTCTCCAAGAACTGACACAGTTAACAGCTGTGCTCAAACTCTCTCCAAGTCACCCCCCGCCACCTCAGGCACTGAGGCTGTGTGGGTACCCCTCTTCTTTGTTCCAAACCTCAGGCTCATTGCTGATAAGCCTGCCCTCAAGGGAGCCGGGCTGGGGCTGCTTCTGGAGGTAGGGCCGGAGGGCCAGGACACCCTGCTGCTTCAGCACAGTCTCTGCAGCTCGCTGACATGGCTCCTGGGAACTCAGTGTCTGGAACCAGCTATGCAGGGCACCCAGTTCCTCTGTTGGCATGGGAGAAAGGAAGCAATCAATAAGACCTAGAATTGGTAGCTGGAAGGGGACCTCCTCCCGTTCTTTATGAAGTTTCTCCAGCTGCCTTCCCCAGTTCCCTCAGCTGTCTTTCTGCTATAGTTGCCCTGTCAAGTTACAGCTCAGAATAGGTCCTCAATAGTCTACTGTCCACTCTGTAACCCTTACACCAAGTTCCTCAGGCTGGTGGGGAAGTGATATGCACAGTTCTCACCAGGGAGATAGGATGGGTCTTGGAGTAACGGGTAGAGCGCGCCCCACAAAACAATATCAGCTAGAGATTCTGTCTCCTTTGTTGAGAAACAAAAAGAAAAAGTACACAGGTGAGACACTCAGCTTCTTCCCATGGATATAATAATACTGTACATTTCCTAAACATTTATTAAATATCAAGCACTGGGTTAAGCATTTTAAATTATCTCAATTCTCACAATAACCCACTGAGAAGAGTACTAACATTACTCCCACTTCAAAGACGAGAAACAATGAACATTAAAGAGTTTACGAGTTTTAAAGGTTACACTGCTAGTAAGGGGCAGTTGGGGGTGGGGGTTGAACTGTGAATACAGTCTTCCTCCTTAATTCTTATACCATACGGCTTTTCCCAATCCCGATCTCAAGGCCCAACTCACCCCAGCCAGGAACGGACAGCTCCGACGACTCAAGCTGTGGTCAATATGCGTCAGGGCTCTCCGAACTGGGCCAAGAACATCTTCTCCCTTCTTCCCTTGGACCACTAAATAGTACAGGGCAGCGGACAAAGCTGGCTGAAACACAGGAGACACAGGTTAGGACGGCCATGCAGAGCAACAATCTGCCTGCCAACCCCACATCTCAGTCCTACCTGCAGCTCTGTTGCTTCCCATTCCAGCCACTGGTTGGTGAGATCATCTTGCTCCCAGCCAGATAACAGAAAGAAGTATCTACCCAGGGAGAGAGCAACAGAGGGAGAATTAAAGGGGCTCGTTGGTCGAGTCCATTTCTTACCCCAGTTGTAAATAAGGCCACACAGAGGACAGTAACCCGACTTTATTCAGCCACCTCCCTGCATCAAGGACCAATACTGACCGACAGATTGCACTGGTGGAGAAGAGGTAGTTGCCACTATCCAGCTGCAAGACAGGGACCTTAGGCCGGCTCAGGAATGGGACCACACACTCTGACACAGGGGAGGAAGATGGGTGAAAAACAGAGAAAAGAAATACTATGTCAGCTTAAAAGGACATCTTCACAGTCGTCGGGGGGAGGTGCTGGGGGGGTTGCAGAGGGGTTGCGGAGGAGATGGGCAGTCACAAGGAGAGGGTCCAGGATAGGACCTCTGAAAGGGGGTGGGTCCAGAATGAGCTGGAGAGACAAGCAGGTGTTCAGCTGAGACTGCCAGCTAGAAACAGATGGGGACTGCAGAGAGAGTGTGGTGGTACTAGGGTAGTGCTGCAGCCAAGAACTG
>SJYQ01008208.1:5112-28334 GCA_006410935.1 Redunca redunca
TTGAAAATCAATACTTCATCTTAAAAAAAAAAAAAAAAAAAAAAAAAGCTTTGTTAGCCTAAACTTAGGAACCCTAGTTCTAGCTATGTTTTTTAAATCATCCTATGGCCTCAAGCTTAGAAAAGAATCAGTGGAGGAGTGACATTATCAAAATGGTGACATAGGTTATTCCTGACTTCAGTTCTACTCTTAAAATCAACTAGCAACAACCACAGATAAGACACCATTGTGAAAATCTCAGAACCTGAGGATCTGAAGCAATGCCCTTAACTACAAAGACTGAGAAGGACCTCAATAGAAGTACAAGAGGAATATTTCTTCAATGATCTCATCACATCTCGCCCAGAATGGCATGGTGCTGTACCAAGCAGGCCCACCAGACCAACAACTTCACCAATGGAAAAAAAAAAAAGAGAGAGAGAGAACCCAAGGTGGATATCTACTTCCTCAGCATAGGAGAGCATTTCCCAAGAGGCCCACATAGGTCTTACTTCACAGGGATCACTGGGAGAAACTGAAAACACTGGGGGAGTGGAGAAGGACAGAGTTTACAGCAACCAGCCCTCATATTTCAGTGAATCCCATTTCTTCTTGCAATGTCACCCTCACAGAGATTCCAGCTGTAGTTTTGACCATCTTCAGAGCTGATCCAGTGGCCCTATAAAACCAAAAAGATTGGTTAGTAGTTCTGTCTCATTTGACTTCCTAGTCAACAGGCCATACTGGTCATGGAGACTACTCTGTGGCCTTACTCAAGCAAGGGAGCAAATTAGCAGTGCCACCCAACTGCTAAGCACAGGCTCCAGTTCCGCTGCAGATGGAAACTGCGCCATAGATGACCAGCAGCTACAGAGAACATCCCTATGGCCTGTCTAAGGAGGGAGTTAAGCCAGTATCTCTGCCCAACTGTTGAGCACATAACCTCTAGACAAGTACCAGGTGGACTGAACAATGACCCCAAGCAGCCTTGGAGCCAACCTACAGCAGCACCCAACCACAAAGCCCAGTCTACAACCTCATCCAGCAGCACAGCTTACCTATGGTCCTGCCTAATTCCTGAACACAGTCTGAAGTCTTATCCAGGCAAGGAGCCCAACTGTGACCCTGTCCACTTGTGGAGTCTAGCCTGAAGCTCTACTCAACAGGAAAGCCCAACCAGTGACACAGACCAACTGCAGAGCACAGGTCTCCAGTTTCAGCCAACTATGGGGCACAGCTAGAAAAGCCCCACTTAATAAGACAGCCTGGCCAGCAACTTTGAGCAACAAGGTCCAATGACCAACACTGAGGCAGAGCCAATGACTTACCTGACTGGAAGTCTCAGCCTACAGCTCTGTCCAAATTAGGCACAGCCTGATGCCCTGACTGATTGCAGAGCACAACATAAGGACCTATCTTGATCATGAAGCACAGCCCATATCTTTCCTGTACATAGAGTTCAGCCAGTGGCACCATCCATTTGAGTTTTCCAAATTTGCTGGCATATTGAGTGCAGCATTTTCACACCATCATCTTTTAGGATTTGAAATAGCTCAACTGGAATTCCATCACCTCCACTAGCTTTGTTCATAGTGATGCTTTCTAAGGCCCACTTGACTTCACATTCCAAATAGGAAAAGGAGTACATCAAAGCTGTATATTTTCACCCTGGTTATTTAACCTATATGCAGAATACATCATGAGAAATGCTGGGTTGGAAGAAGCACAAGCTGGAATCAAGTTGCTGGGAGAAATATCAATAACTTCAGATATGCAGAGGACACGACCCTTATGGCAGAAAGTGAAGAGGAACTAAAATGCCTCTTGATGAAAGTGAAAGAGGAGAGTGAAAAAGTTGGCTTAAAGTTCAACATTCAGAAAACTAAGATCATGGCATCTGGTCCCATCACTTCATGTGAAATAGATGGGGAAACAGTGGAAACAGTGGCTGAGTTTATTTTTCTGGGCTCCAAGATCACTGCAGATGGTGATTGCAGTCATGAAATTTAAAGACACTTACTGCTTGGAAGGAAAGTTATGACCAACCTAGACCGCATATTAAAAAGCAGAAACATCACTTTGCCAACAAAGGTCCGTCTAGTCCAGGCTATGGTTTTTCTGGTGGTCATGTATGGATGTGAGAGTTGGACTATAAAGAAAGTTGAGCACCAAAGAATTGATGCTTTTGAACTGTGGTGTTGGAGAAGACTCTTGAGAGTCCCTTGGACTGCAAGGAGATCCAACCAGTCCATCCTAAAGGAGATCAGTCCCGGGTGTTCATTGGAAGGACTGATGTTGAAGCTCCAATACTTTGGCCACCTGATGCAAAAAGTTGACTCATTTGAAAAGACCCTGATGCTGGGAAAGATTGAAGGCAAGAGGAGAAGGGGATGACAGAGGATGAGATGGTTGGCTGGCATCGCTGATTCAATGACCATGGGTTTGAGTGGACTCTGGGAGTTGGTGATGGACAGGGAGGCCTGGTGTGCTGCGGTTCATGGGGTCACAAAGAGTCAGACACGACTGAGCAACTGAACTGAACTGAACAGTGATTTTATAAAGCCCCTTCAAGTCTGGGGTTTGGCTTTCAAATCTATAGTTTTCTAAAAATATTTTCTCCAAGTAGTTAAAGATAAATAAAATGGTATATTTAATTCAATATTTCTGTTTGCTTTAATTTTAGGTATTAGAAAACACTTTTATTATGATTTTATTATAAGTTTAATAAGACCAACATCAGATAGTCATAGTAGCATGTAAAATGCCATTAGATTTTCTTTTTTAAACTTCGATGCCTAGGACATTCATTCTAAATTTTTAATGCTCAACTCACTGTGTTTATTGTGGGTTACTGCAAAGTTTTAAACATACATTTAAGTTAGACATCACATGCGTCATTGCTATGTTTTATTCACAATTTCATGAGATTTCCTCAGAAGTCCTATAGGGTAAGACAAACATTACCAACCAATTTAATGCTCTTTGAGAGAAAGGCTCAGAGCAATTCAGCCCTGCTGAATCAGGCGAGCACAAATGATTGATTGAAGTCAACTGTCAGAAGAACTGTTATGTTACATGATGAAGGTTGGAAGCCCAAGGTGATCACATTAGAGAAAAGGTTAGGTTATGTATTTTTAAACTCACTTGTGTATCTGCTACTAACGCCATTGTCATTATCATTCATGAAAATGGAGAAAAATAGTCTAGATATGGCATCATGCAGGGGGAAAAGAATTTAAGAAATAATTATGTATATACTTTTAAAAATAAATGTATATATTGTAAAACAGAATGTCAAGTAAATGTGGAGAAAATTTTCAACAAGTACATGTGTTTGTTAGAAACCTAGCATTAAACACCAGTGAACATTTTCTTACTCTAAATATTAGAAACTTCTTACTAAAACAGGATATAAGTTAATCAATGATTAGTTTTTGAAACTGAAGTTATATTTGCCCTTTAATTGTCACTGTCTTTAAGTTTTAATAGCCATAAACAAGCAAAGGTGTTAGTCATTTCATCTTGTCTGACTCCAGAGAAGGCAATGGCAAGCCACTCCAGTACTCTTCCCTGGAAAATCCCATGGACGGAGGAGCCTGGTAGGCTGCAGTCCATGGGGTCACTAAGACTTGGACACGACTGAGCGACTTCATTTTCACTTTTCACTTTCATGCATTGGAGAAGGAAATGGCAACCCACTCCAATGTTCTTGCCTGGAGAATCCCAGGGACGAGGGAGCCTGGTGTGCTGTAGTCCATGGGATCACTAAGAGTCGGACACGACTGAAGTGACTAGGCACAAGCAAAGCTTGTCTGACTCTTTGCCATCTGGGACTATAGCCCACCAGGATCCTCTGTCCATGGGATTTCTCAGGCAAGAATACGGAAGTGGCTTGCTATTCTCTTATCCAGTGGACCTTCCCAATCCAGGGATCAAACCCAGGTCTCCTGCATTGCAGTCGGAATTTTTACGATCTGAGCCACAGCAGAATAGCCATAGAATGACTAAAAATTGTGTATGTGAAAATCTTTGTTGAGAGGTATAGAATTTTATATCCTAAACATATCACAAATAATTTTTCATCTTGATGACAGGCCTGTAGATGGAATACATTTTATATTCTTTATGTTACAACATATACATTTATAATATACATGTATTTATTTAATATATATTTATGTTATAACATAACAATTTTCTACTGAAAAATTGTANAATAAATATATTTAATTTTTCTAAATTCATCAAATATAAATACATAAATATCTGAATATATAGTAGCTTAAGCTATCTACTCTCAATATCAGATGTTCATTCAACTCCTTGATTTATAGAAGCTGCCTTAAAAATCAAATATCAAGTTCGAGCAAATCATATTAGATTGAAAACTCTAAAGAGTATGCTTGAAATAAGTTAACTAATAATTAAGTACTCTAGAAAAAAAATGTGATACTGCTACCTTCTACCTTGTTTTATCCTATAATCTGTTTGGTATTTTATAAAAGAAAATTAAAGTGCATTTAATTGACACTCTTGTTGCAGCATTCTTTTTCATTGGGAATTATATGGTGTACTGAGACGACCCAAAGGGATGGTTTGGGGAGGGAGGAGGGAGGGGAATTCAGGATGGGAAACATGTGTATAACTGTGTGGATTCATGTTGATGTATTGCAAAACCAATACAATATTGTAAAGCAATTAACCTCCAATTAAAACAAATTTATATTTAAAAAATAATTTAAAATTTTAAAAAATGCCTTCAATGGTTATTATTATGTACCTCTCTAGTATTTGTAATACAATATTTTGCTCACTTGGTGATTATGAAAGCACTTCTTTACTTCATCTTCTATTTTTATCCTCATAAAAATAAGGTCTGAGTTCACATTTTAAGGAAACACCATACTGAATATTGTTAAAAATTATATTTTATAATGAAAGATTATAGGTTTACCACAAGCTGTAGTCTTTTAAAAAAATGTTAGTGAAGTATATGTGACTTACAATGTATTTAATTTCTGCTGCGCAGCAAAGTAACTCAGTCATACATATATATGCTTTCATATTCTTTTAATTATAACTCATCACAGGATATTGAATATAGTTTCCTGTACTATACATTCCCCTTCATGGATCACTGCCTTGACATGGCAAAGGGGCTTGTGTACCTCAATGAAGCTATGACCTATGCCTTGTAGGATCACCCAAGATAAATGGGTCATAGTGAAGATTTGACAAAACATGATCCACTGGAGGAGGGAATGGCAAACTATCCTAGTATAAGTACTGTGAGAACCTCACGAACTGTATAAAAGGACAAACAGATATGACACTGAAAGATGAGTCCCCCAGGTCAGAAGGTATCCAATATGCTACTGGGGAAGAGCGGAAAACAACTACTAAAAGCCCAAGAAATAATGAAGCGACTGGGCCAAAGCAGAAACAATGCTCAGTTGTGGATATGTCTGATGATGAAAGTAAAATCTAATGCTGCAAAGAACAGTATTGCATAGATACCTGGAATGTTAGGTCCATGAATCAAGGTAAATTGGATGAGGTCAAGTAGGATTGGTAAGAATAAACATTGACATCTTAGGAATCAGTGAACTAAAATGTATGGGAATGGGTGAATTTAATACAGATGACCATTGTATCTGCTACTGTGGGCAAGAATCCCATAGAAGAAATGGTTAGCCCTTAAAAGCAACAAAAGAGTCTGAAATGCAGTATTTGGGTACAAGCTCAAAAATGACAGAATAATCTCAGTTCATTTCCAAGGCAAGCTTTTCAACATCACAAGAATGCAAGTCTATGTTCCAGTTCAAAGAAGTTGAAGTTGATCAGTTCTATGAAGACTTAGAAGACGTTCTAGAACTAACACCATAAAATGATGTTCAATCCATCATTGGAAATTGGAATGCAAAAGTAGGAAGTCAAGAAATACCTGCAGTAACAGGCAAGTTTGGCCTTGGAGGGACTTCCCTGATATTTCAGTTGGTAAAGAATCTGCCTTCAATGCAGGAGAACTGGGTTGGGAAAATCCCCTAGAGAAGAGAAAGGCTACCCACTCCGGTATTCTGGCCTGGAGAATTCCATGGACTTTATAGGCGATGGGGTCACAAAGAGTCAGATACGATTGAGTGACTTTGGCTTTGACCTTGGAGAACAAAATGAAGTAGGGTAAAGGCTAACTGAATTCTTCCAAGAGAATGCACTGATTATAGGTAACACTATTTTTCAACAATGCAAGAGACGACTTTACACATGGACATCACCAAATGGTCATTCAGTTCGGTTCAGTTCAGTTCAGTCACTCAGTCGTGTCCAACTCTTTGCAACTCCATGAATCGCAGCACTCCAGGACTGCCTGTCCATCACCAACTCCCTGAGTTCATTCAGACTCATGTCCATCGAGCCAGTGATGGACGTGAGTCTGAGTGACTGAATCAAATTGGTTACATTCTCTCTAGTCAAAGATGGAAATTTTGTCTATAGTCAGCAAAAACAGGACCTGGAGCTGACTGTGGCTCAGATCATCAGCTTCTCACAGCAAAATGCAGGTTTAAACTAACGAAAACAGTGAAAACCACTAAGCCAGCCAGGTACGACTTGAATCAAATCCCCTATGAATATGCAGTGGAGGTAACAAATAGATTCAAGGGATTAGAACTAGTAAACAGGGACCAGAAGAACTATTGACAGAGGTCCATAATATTTTACAGGAGGCAGTGAACAAAACCGTCCCAAAGAAGATGAAAAGCAAGATGGGAAAGCGGTTATTTGAGGAGGCTTTACAAATAGCTGAAGAAAGAAAAGAAGCAAAAAGCAAGGGGAAAAGTGAAAGGTACATCCGACTAAATTCAGAGTTTCAAAGAATACCAGGGAGAGACAAGAAGGCCTTCTTCAATAAATAATGCATAAAAGTAGAAGAAAACAGCAGAAGAGGAAAGACTATAGACATCTCTTCAGAAAAATGGGAAATATAAAGGAAATATTTCACCAAAAGCTGGGCACAATAAAGGACAAAAAATGGCAGAGATCTAGTAGTTGCCAAAGAGATCAGAAAAAGATGGAATACATGAAAAGAGTACATGGAAGAACTGTACAAAAAAAGATCTTAATGAGCCGGATTACTATGATGGAGTTGTCAGCCACCCAGAGCCAGACATTTTGGAGTGTGAAGTCAAGTGGGTCTTAGGAAACTCTGCTGTTTATAAAGCTAATGGATGCAACAGAATTCTGGTAGAGTTACTGAGAACTCTAAGGGATTATGGGAGAAGGCAATGGCACCTCACTCCAGTACTCTTGCGTAGAAAGTCCCATGGATGGAGGAGCCTGGTGGGCTGCAGTCCATGGGGTCGCTGGGAGTCGGACACGACTGAGTTACTTCCCTTTCACTTTTCACTTTCATGCATTGGAGAAGGAAATGGCAACCCACTCCAGTATTCTTGCCTGGAGAATCCCAAGGACGGGGGAGCCTGTTGGGCTGCCATCTATGGGGTCGCACAGAGTCGGACACGACTGAAGCGTTTTAGCAGCAAGGGATGATGCCATCCATCAGGGTGTTGTATTCACTATGTCAGCAAATCTGGAAGACTCAGCAGTGGCAACAGGACTGAAAAAGTTCAATCGTCATCCCAATTCCCAAGAAAGGTAGTACTAAAGAATGTTCTAGTCATCAGATAATTTCACTTATCTCCTATTCTATTAAGCTTATACTTAAAATCTTGCATGCTGAGCTTCAGCATTATGTGAACCAAGAACTTCCAGATGTCCAAGCTGTGTTTAGAAAAAACAGAGGAACCAGAGAGCAAATTGTCAATGTTCTCTAGATCATAGGGAAAGCAAGGGAATTCCAGAAAAAACATCTACCTCTATTTCATTGACTACAATGAAGCCTTTGACTGTGTGGATCATAACAAACTGTGGAAAGCTCTTACCTGTCTCCTGAGAAACCTGTATGTGGGTCAAGAAGCATATTTTAGAAACCTGTATAGAAAAACTGATTGATTCAAGATTGAAAAGGGAGTATAACAGAGCTGTCTGCTGTCACTCTGCTTGATTAACTTTTTTTTTTTTTTTACTTTATTTTACTTTATAATACTGTATTGGTTTTGCCATACATCAACATGAATCCGCCATGGGTGTACACGTGTTCCCAATCCTGAACCCCCCTCCCACCTCCCTCCCCATACCATCTCTCTGGGTCATCCCAGTGCACTAGCCTCAAGCATCTTGTATCTTGCATCGNAAGTGAAAGAGCTAGCTTAAAACTAAATATAAAAAAAAAAAAAAAGAAAAACTAAGATCATGGTTTCTGGCCCCAAAAATTCATGGCAAAAAGTAGAGGAGAAAGTGGAAGTAGTGGCACATAATGGTGACTGCAGCCATGAAATCAGAAGATGATTGCTTCTTGGCAGGAAACTTATTACAAACCTAGACAGTGTGTTGAAAAGTAGAGACATTATTCTGCCAACAAAGGTCTATATAGTCAAGGCTATGGTCTTCCCATTGGTCATGTATGGTTTTGAGAGATGAACCATAAAGAAGGCAGGTTGCAAAAGAATTAATGCCTTCGAATTGTGGTGCTGAAGACACCTGAAAGTCACTTGGGCAGCAAGGAGATTAAACCAGTCAGTCTTAAAGGAAATAGACCTTGAATACCCATTGCAAGGACTGATGCTTAAGTTGAAGTTCCAGTATTTTGGTCACTTGATGTGAACAGCTAACTCATTGGAAAAGCCCTTGATGATGGGAAAGATTAAAGACAGAAGGAGAAGAGGGCATCAGAGGATGAAATGGCTGGATGACATCACTGATGGAATGGACATGAACTTGGGCAAACTTTGGTAGATGGTGAGGAACTGTGAGGCCTGGCATGTTACAGACCTTAGGGTTGCAGAGAGTCAGACACGACTGGGTGACTAAACAACAGCAACAACTATACGATAGGATTTTGTTGTATATCCTTCTTATATATAACAGTAAAATCTTTATTGATAGTCAAATGATAATTTGTGTTGCTTATTCTTGAAGTAATCAGAATAATAGATTATTATTACAGCAATGTTACAAATGAAGGGGGATTTCTTAATTTTCCTTCTAGTTAAATTTTTCCTTAACTTAATTAAGAGTTTTGATTGATTTCTTGATAAAGAAGAGGTAAATTGTGATAATCACAGATCACTACCATTCAAAACAGAATTTCTGACTTTAGGCTAAAAGTTCTTTTGAAGTGACAAGTTTCCAAAATGATTCCTGTTTCTCTCTGTTACCTTTACCTAAGGCTTCCTCAGTGGCTCAGCAGTAAATAATTTGCCTCCAGTGGAGGAGCTACACAAGATGCTTGTTTGACCTCTGGGCCAGGAAGATCCCATGGAGGATGGTGTGAAAATCCACTCCAGTATTCTTGCCTGGAAAATCCCATGGACACAGGAGCCTGATGAGTACAGTCCATAGGGTCAGAAAGAGTAGGAGATGTCTGAAGTTACTTAGCAAGCACATTTTCCTGAAAGTTATGATACCATCATTGAAAACTGCTGCATTGAATGGTGGGTTAAGTAAGAGCAGGTAAGTTGGAGAAAGTACTTAAAAAAGTGAGGGACACAGTCCCCTCACTAGTCATTCATACACTTTGTAAGGTAAGTGGAAATACAGAAACATAGCACACCTTGAGTGACAGGTGCTATAACAAAAGTAGTATCAATGCCAATAAAGCACAGTGGAGGAGGTGGTTAACTGTTTGCACAGTGAAAAATAAAGAAAGGTACAGGCAATGAAATAAGCATGGACAGGAATTAAAGAGCATATAGGTTTAAGGAAATGAAAAGCCCACTTTGCCTGGAGCACCAACTGAAGATCCAAAGAAAAATGGAGAAGAAACTTATACAATGTGTAAAAATGAATTCAGAGTGAATCACAAATGAATGCATATAATTCTAACTTTACTTATAGAATTAATATTATTGATGAATTAATAGATATTATAATAATTAAAGGATAACCAGAACTAATAGATAGCATAAATAACTCCTATAAATAGCATGCAAACCAAAAGCCACCCAGTTAGTAAAAGGAACAATATATATTAAGGCAATTCTCAAAAGAGGAAGCTAAAATAATCAAAAAACATAACATAAGAAATTTAATTTCACCTCTCACAGAGAAAATATGAAATGAAAAAATAAAATCGACTATAGATTCAGCCTGGTAGAAATATGAATGCCTAATAACACCTGCAGTACTTGGAAGCAATCTCAAATGACAGAATGATCTCTGTTCATTTCCAAGGAAAGCCATTCAATATCATGGTAGTCCAAGTCTCTGCGAGACCAGTAACACAGAAGAAGGTGAAGATGAATGGTTCTTTGAAGACCTACAAGACCTTTTAGAACTAACACCCCCCCAAAAAAGATGTCCTTTTCATTATAGAGGACTGGAATGCAAAAGTAGGAAGTCAAGAAAAACCTGGAGTAACAGAAAAATTTGGCCTTGGAGTACAGAATGAAGCAGGGAAAAGGCTAATAGAGTTTTGCCAAGAGAACGCCCTGATCATAGCAAACACGCTCTTCCAAAAGCAGAAGAGAAGACTCTACACACGGACATCACCAGATGGCCAACATCGAAATCAGATTTATTCTATTCTTTGCAGGCAAAGATGGAGAAGCTCTGTACAGACAGAAAAAAAAAAAAGACTGGGAGTTGACTGTGCCTCAGATCATGAACTCCTTGTCGCCAAATTCAGACTTGAAGAAAGTGGGGGAAATGAGTAGACCATTCAAGTATGACCTACAGCAAATTCCTTATGACTATACAGTGGAAGTGAGAAATAGATTTAAGGGACTAGATTTGATAGACAGAGTGCCTGATGAACTATGGTCAGAGGTTCGTGACATTGTACAGGTGACAGGGATTAAGACAACCCCAAGAAAATGAAATGTAAAACAGCAAAATGGCTGTCTGAGGAGGCCTTACAAATAGCTGTGAAAAGAAGAGAAGTGAAAAGCAAAGGACAAATGGAAAGATATAAGCATCTGAATGCAGAATTCCAAAGACTAACAAGAAGATATAAGAAAGCCTTCCTCAGTGATCAATGCAAAGAGATAGAGGAAAACAATAGCAAGGGAAAGACTAGAGATCTCTCAAAAAAAAAAAAAAAAAATAGAGATACCAAGGAAACATGTTATGCAAAGATGGGCTCAATAAAGTACAGAAATGATATGGACCTAACAGAAACAGAAGATATTAAGAAGAGGTGGCAAGAATACACAGAAGAACTGTACAAAAATGATCTTCACAGCCCAGATAATCACGATGGTGTGATCACTCACCTAGATCCAAACATGGATGGAATGTGAGGTCAAGTGGGCCAGAGGAAGCATCACACAATCAAAGCTAGTAGAGGTGTTGCAATTCCAGTTGAGTTTTTTCAAATCCTAAAAGATGATGTTGTGAAAGTGCTGCACTCAGTAGGTCAGCAATGGAAAACTCAGCAATGGGCACAGGACTGAAAAAGGTAAGTTTTCATTTCAATCTCAAAGAAAGGCAATGCCAAAGAATGCTCAAACTACCACACAAGTGCACTTATCTCACAGCCTAGTAAAGAAAAGCTCAAAATTCTCCAAGTGAAGCTTACAGCAACACAGGGACCATGAACTTCCAGATGTTCAAGCTGGTTTTAGAAAAAGGAAGAAAATTTGAGAAAGTCATCTATTTCTGATTTATTGACTATGCCAAAGACTTTGACTGTGTGGATCACAATAAACTGTAGAAAATTCTGAAAGAGATGGGAATACCAGACCACCTGACCTGCTTCTTGAGAAGTCTGTATGCAAATCAGGAAGCAACAAGTAGAGCTGAACATGGAACAAGAGACTGGTTCCAAATAGGAAAAGGAGTATGTCAAGGATGTATATTGTCACCCTGCTTATTCAACTTATATGCAGAGTACATCATGAGAAACGCTGGGCTGGAAGAAGCACAAGCTAGAATCAAGGTTGCTAGGAGAAATATCAATAACCTCAGATATGCAGATGACAACACACTTACGGCAGAAAGTGAAGAAGAATTAAAGAGCCTCTTGATTAAAGTGAAAGAGGAGAGTGGAAAAGTTGACTTAAAGCTCAACATTCAGAAAACTAAGATCATAGCATCCAGTCTAATCACTTCATGGGAAATAGATGGGGAAACAGTGGAAACAGTGTCAGACTTTATTTTTGGGGGCTCCAAAATCACTGCAGATGGTGACTGCAGCCATGAAATTAAAAGACGCTTACTCCTTGGAAGAAAAGTTATGACCAACCTAGATAGTATATTCAAAAGCAGAGACATTACTTTGCCGACTAATGTCCGTCTAGTCAAGGCTATGGTTTTTCCAGTGGTCATGTATGGATGTGAGAGTTGGACTATAAAGAAAGTTGACCGCTGAAGAATTGATGCTTTTGAACTGTGGTGTTGGAGAAAACTCTTGAGAGTCCTTTGAACTGCAAGGAGATCCAACCAGTCCATCCTAAAGGAGATCAGCGCTGGGTGTTCATTGGAAGGACTGATGTTGAAGCTAAAACTCCAATACTTTGGCCATCTGATGCAAAGGGCTGACTCATTTGAAACTACCCTGATGCTGGGAAAGATTGATGGCAGGAGGAGAAGGGGACGACAAAGGATGAGATGGTTGGATGGCATCACCGACTCAATGGACATGGGTTTGGGTGAACTCTGGGAGTTGGTGATGGACAGGGAGGCCTGGTGTGCTGCGGTTCATGGGGTCACAAAGAGTCCTACAAGACTGAGCAATTGAACTGAACCAAACTGATGATGAATATTTAAAAAAATGAATGAAAAAGATCCACACAAGCCACCTCTTGAGAGGTGGCTTGTTTTAGAAAATAAATGATGGAAGAAGTGTAGTATCTTTGTAGAAATGGGGTATAAAGGAGGCTTAAGCAATTGCACCCAATGAATTATAAAATTCCTAAAAATACTCAAATGAAATGTTAGTATTTACTGAATATTGACAGCAGCAGGCTTAATAATTTTTTAATTAATTTGTTTTGAAATATTTTTATACTGCAATATATAAAAGCTGAGATAAAAGAAAAATGAAAGTGAAGCTCTGGGTTGACTTCTAGCTCTGGTAATAAATTTAATAGGATTTTAGGCATGGGATTAGAAGAACAGTATATTTGAGCAATGATATATTTGAAGCATTTTCAAATTTAAATGATCATAACTAAGCTTGGTAATAATATAATATTTGGTGTACCAAGAAGTACACTCACCACCTTACATATATTATCTCATTTATATCTTAGCAATCATCATGAAGAATGAGGCAGTTTCTACTATAATTCTCTTCTATACAACTGAAAAAGCAGAAAAATACTTAACCTAAAAACATTAAGTATTTTGTCCAAGATCATATTATCTGGTGATGGGCCAAATTGGGATGCAAAAAGCCCAGTGAATACAACACCATAGACTATACTCTGAACCATCAGGACAACCTCTATAGACCTTAATAAAGAAAAAAAACTTATCTGTGTACATCAGAAAACTCCTGCTTGTTACTTAATATGCACCTCAATATCTCAATTTTACAGATAAGTAAATGAGCCTAACTTTCAACAGAGTTTTTATAAAACTTAAATGTACAAATACTTATGAATATAAAATATCTAGTGTCAACTGAAAAATAAACACATACTGTAAGACCTGCGAGTTTAAATTTTAATCAGGATCTTACTGCAGACTACAGCCTGGAAAACAGCTTCTCAGCTCTGAAAAACTTCTCCAAATAGGTAGGGAGGGAAGGATATGTGTGTGTGTGTGTGTGTGTGTGTGTATATATAATATATATATATATTATATATATACACATATGATTTTTGGCTAGGGAATATGTACAGTAAAGCACACATTTTGGTAAAATATTACCGCTAGTCACAAATAACAGATATCTCAGTTAATGACTTTGATGCTTTTCTGCATATGTGAAGTTATAAGAATCTGCATTTATTAAAAGTCTTCCTAAAATAGACATCAAACTTGGTAAGAAGCTTGTTTTTACAAGGCATAGAATGCCTCGTCCAGTTTTCCTCCAAAACCCTTCCAGTGTGCACTGTCAGTCATCGACTGAAGGGGCTAGTGACTTAACCTTATAGGATGGTGAGGAAAATCCCTTGTTTTATGCTGGCAACATCTCTTCCCCCAAATAGTCAAGCTTTCTTTCACTCCCTGTCATCCTGCTCTTCCTTTATCAAGTATTCTCCATAAGAAAGACTTATAAGAAAAATGCTGTTTTGTGCTTATCCAGAGTGATGCTATGGCTAGAAACACGTGGGAGCATTCATCTGAGCCCAATAGTCTCCCCATAGATAACTCTCTTTTCAAGATTCATGCTATGGCTGGACTAGCCCTTATGATTTTTATTATGATTGCAAGGTACCCTTAATCATAACCATAAGGAAACCTTGAAAAACAAAGCTTATTACACACACTTCCTGGAGGGTACACCTGGTACCTCAGAGTGAGGTGGGGAAGAGTAGTGAGGTGAGGAGGTTAGGAAGTGGGGGAGATGGAGGTTTGGGGAGGTGGGGAAGCAGGTCTGGGCTTCTGATTTTATTTGGTCAAGGGGGGGGGGTGGCTAAGGTTTCACAGGTTCCATTGCTTATTGATAATTGAATGTATAAGAGTGGTTAAGTGCCAGACGGGAAAAGCAAGTGATCGAAAGGTCTATTATGAAGTCAACCAGTTACCAAATATATCTAAAACAAAGGAAGGGGGTGGGGCCTATGGGGGTAGGGAGTAGGTTGCCCCCTCCCACAGACTGTCACCAAGTCCTATTTCCAGGTGAAGCTGCATAGGATGGAGAGTGTGCTGGACCAGCTCAAACAGTTGATTGCAGTGGAGGCCGACACAGGCAATTTCCACACTGTTGACTAGTACAAGCCTCAGAATGCCACCACCAATGCATCCTTGGTCCTGGCCATGGTACAGACACCCACCTATCAGGAGCTGGTGGAGGATGCCATACCTCATGCAGGAGCCTGGGTGGGTCACAAGAGAAACACATTATAAATGCTCTTGATAAACCTTGTTTGCTATTTGGAGCAGAAATATTGAAGAAAATTCCAGGCTGGGACTCCATGGAAGTGGATGCAAGGCTCTCTTTCAATAAGAATGCCATGTTGCCCCTGCCCAGAGCCTCATCAAGAGATACAAGGAAGCCGGGATCAGCAAGGACTGAATTCTTATAAAGCTGTCATCCACCTGAAAAGGAATTCAGTCTGGAAAGAAGCTAGAGGAGGAGCATGGTATGCACTACAGTATAACTCTACTCTTATCCTTTGCCCAAGTGATGGCCTATGCAGAGACAGGTGAACTCATGTCCCCGTTCCTGGGTTGTATTCTCGACCAGTTCATGGCCAACACACAAACACACAAAAGAAGTTGTAGGAACCCCTGGAGGACTCACTAGTGAAGAGTGTCAACAAGATCTGCAACTATTACAAGAAGCTTCACTATAAGACGATCATCATGGGTGCCTCCTTCTACAGCACTGCTAGATCAGGGCCCTGGAAGCCTGCTGTTTCCTTACCACCTCACCCCAGGTCAAAGACCACAGCAAGATGATGCCTGCACTGTGCGCCAAGGCAGTCCAGCTCCAGAGAAGTTGCACCTGGATGAAAAATTAATCTGCTGACTGCACAAGGAGGCCCTCACGGCCATGAAGAAGCTTTCCAATGGGATCCTTAGGCTTGCTGCAGAGACTATGAAGCTGAATCAGATGCTGATGAAGGAGTGTTCAGCATGGAGAATGGAAAATAGCACAAATCCTGAAGCTGGACCACAAGATCTGCACTATCTTTAAACTGGGACCTAGTTGCACATGTTTTGGAATGAATCTTGGATTCTTTACTACTTGGAATGGGGAGGAACCATAGATACTTGATTATATATACTTGATTATATGTACAATTTTTTAAAATATTTTATTTTTTTGTTAAATAGATAACCAGTTGGAGTTTGATGTGTGATGCAGGGCATCCAAAGCTGGTGCTCTGTGACAACCTGGAGGGATGTGGCAGGGAGGGATGTGGGAGGGGGTTCAGGGTGGAGGGGACATATGCTTGCCTATGACTGATTCATATTGATGTATGGCAAGAACCATCACAATATTGTTAAGTAATAATCTCCAAATTAAAATAAATTAAAAAACAACAAAAATAAACAAAAAGTGTAGAAAAGATCCTCCCGTAAAAGCCATCAGAAAGTTTAAGTCTTTTGAACATGAACTGCCCATTCTCCTTGCTTGGTGCCCTGCAATAAATGCTGTATTTTCCTTCACTGAAAACTGGTACCAATAGATTGGCTTTGCTCTACATCAGGTGAGCACACCCAAGTTTGTTTTGGTAACTTTGGCTATTCCAGCCAAAGTAGAACCAGTGAGGATACTTCTATAAAATATTCAAAGTTGGAAGACTTGATAGAAGGAAGCTATTACTTTACACATAAGAGTCTTTTATGCTATATTCTGTACGTAGAACACTTCAAACAAACATAACAGAAAAAAATGTAGCCTAATTTAAACAAAAACTGCTCTTCCAAATACTAATTTTTGAAAACTTCTGTTGATATAATTTGTTTACACTTTGAAACCAAATTTATTCTAACAAAAATTCTTGCTTTATTATAGTTAATTCCATTAAGGAGGATAAATAATGATAATCTTTATAATAATTAAAAATAAGATATTTTTCTTAAGAGGAAAACAATGTCCAAAGTGATCCAGGTGGAAGTGTTTCCAAATTGGAGACATGTATTTAAGTGATACAAACTGACTGTTTCTCACTTTGGAAATTCTGTGCTATGTTTTGAGTATTCCTGAACCATCACTTTCCCTTTCTTGTCATAAGTAAAACCACACAGCAAGTCACATGCTGAAATAAGCAGAAAAATTCTGAAAACAAGAGCCAATATTGCTAAGAGAGATCTGGGTTGGCAGGAAAAAAAAAAAAAAGCCAGTCAGTCCGAGCTTTCTTTTTTTGTCTTTGGATAACAGAAAAATGCTCAGATTTTCAACATACCTTTATCTCAAAAAAATATTTAACTTTAAATCCTTGTAAGTGTTTATTACATTTTGTCTTCATTTTTTTTTTCAAGTTTAACATGCTTTATTCCCCTGAAGCCATTTTTGAATTATTGACTAAAGGATGTAAGCTGAGAAGCAGACTTTCCTGCTTCCCAAAGTCAGCCCCTTGAGCAAATATGCTTCCAAGTTACTTTGAAAAAGCTGTAATCCATGTTTCCCTGAAATGAAGCACAGAATGCTAGAAAGCGGAGGCGTATCACCAAACTCTCGATGAATATTCACCTACAGTTTTCATTATTACTACTGTTGTATTTATCAGGAACACATACTTATGCCGGTACATTTAGTCTTTTAAAAATTATGATATTCTCTATACTGTAGAGCTCTTTCATAGCTCATTCTCCCACAGCAGTTGAATCTCTTGAGAAAAGACAGCATGTAAATATCCACCATAACAGACCTACCTGGCCAAGTAAAACATCTCTTGTCCACTATTTAACTTAATATCTGAGATGATGATGTGGTGAACACCCTATTCAACACTGATAGCAATTCAGGGAATCTTTTAATCCACTCTATTTATTGTCTTTGACGCTGCCTCAGTGGCGCTAGTGGTAAAGAATCTGCCTGCATTAGCAGGAGACATAAGAGACTTCTGTTCAATCCCTGGGTCTGGAAGATCCCCTGGAGGAGGGCATGGCAATTTCCTCAGTATTCTTGCTGGAAAATCCCACGGACAGAGGAGCCTAGTGAGCTACAGTCTGTGGGATCTCAAAAGGTTGGACACAACTGAAGAGACTTAACACACACACACACACACACACACACACACACACACACATTTATTGTCTTCACACTCCAGTTTTGAAAGGCACAGTGAAAATACTGACATTGGAATAAAAATATGAGTGAATGTAAGAGTAAGGAGAGGGTAAAAGAGCAATCTTAGATTTCTGTCTAGAAAGAAAAAATATACATAATACTTAAACTTGAATATTTTATAACATGATCATAAATTTTAGAAGAATAAATTTTCAAGAACTAAATACTTGGTGATACCACAATCTATCTAACCTCCAAAATACTTAGCTCAGTTTAGATGACATATTGCAAAGAACATTATTACTCTGCCTTTAGTTTGTGATCATTTAAAATATAAGCATAACTATTGATAACTTCTATAATCTTCACTAGAGGCAGATTAACTGCAAGGGACATTCTGATTCAGATATAGTATCCAATTTCTTATTGAATCTTGGTAAGTTATTTGCCTTCATAAAATATTATGGCAGGGTTCCAAGAGTTAATTATGAGTTGCATAAAAGGTACTTCCTTCAACTCATTTTAATTTATTGCTTTCTGCTAAGCATTGCCCAGGAACTTGGCTCATTGAAGTTGCAAAGAAAAGTTACTTTTACTTCGCCCCCTTCCCATTCTACTTATATCTGATATATATAGTCAACAACATCTAATTTCACAGCTCAGTTGTTCAGTCCTTGAATAAAAGACATTTCCTCAAAATTAGATGGTAAAAATGAGTTGGAGAAGCTGTACTAAAAAAAATTCATAGTTTAAAAAGTGATATTTATGTAAGCTATATTTATGAATTCCATCAATTTATTGAGAGTATACTAATAAATTCTCTCTAAACTCTGCAAGAAGGAATAACTTATAGATGCATATTTCTAATAATATAATACCAACATATTATTTCAATTATGGACTCAAAGCATAAAAATGGATGGTTATGATACATGGGATGATAGATGATCAACACGTGACTATGCACTGTAATTCAGAAAATGGCCACAGCACTTGAGTAGTTTATGAACTGCAGCAGCTAGAATCCCCAAATGCCTACATACTTTCAGGGAGAAGCCATTACTGTTATAAAAATGAAAAATTTATTTAAATCTTAACAAATTTCAATGCCATGCCTGAAAACTCAATATCCACATTTTAGAATCTGCCTCATGAGAGAAAACTGCTCAAATAATAATATAATGTAGGATCTTTAAAGCTACATTCACAAAATTTGATTGAGATAAATGTTTATCAAAATCTATCCAGAGTGATTATTAAGGCTGGAAGTGGGGAAAACAGTGACAAGAGGAGGAATGACTTTAACATTTTAACTTAAGCTGTATTAATTGTTGGGTGATTCTATATAAAAATATAAAAGGACAACCTGGTATTTTCTGTGTTCTGTAGTGCTGTACTGAGATGGTGACTGTAGTCATGAAATTAAAATATGCTTGCTCCTTGGAATAAAACTTAAAACAAATCTAGACAGCACATTATAAAGCAGAGCCATCACTTTGTTGACACAGGTCCATATAGTCAAAACTATGGTTTTTCCTGTAATCGTGTATGTAATGTGAGAGTTGGACCATAAAAAAGGCTCAGTGCCAAAGAACTGATGCTTTTGAAATGTGGTGCTGGAGAAGATTCTTGAGAGTCCCTTGGCAGCAAGGAGATCAAACCAGTCAATCCTAAAGGAAATCAACCCTGAATATTCATTGGAAGGACTGATGCTGTAGCTGAAACTCAATACTTAGGCCACCTGATAAGAAGAGCCGACTCACTGGAAAAGTCTTGGATGCTGGGAAAGATTGAGGGCATGCAAAGGAGTGGATAACAGTGGATGAGATGGTTGGATGGCATCATTGACTGAGTAAACATGGGAGTTGGTGTTGGACAGGGAAGCCTGGCGTGTTGCAGTCCATTGAGTCTCAAAGAGTCAGACATGACTGAGCGACTGAACAAGAACAAATAAAAGATGTACTCCAAAAGACCATAATATTTTAATATTTTTCATAATATTTAAGTATGGAGACATGGAATCATTTTGTTTTTGGTATTCCATTATGAACCTCTTCTCCACAAAATATGCTAAATTTCAAGGAACCACATTTTCAGTTTATTCCATTGAGTTTTTGAAATATTATCTTGCATGAGTTTTTAAGTGTACATATTTTAGGCTTTAAGTATCCCCTAGTTTTTATAAACTGAGAAAATGTATTTCTAGGATATATCATGTTGAAAAATTTTTCATTTAGTGACTGTTCACGAGTGCCACATATTTTATTTTCATTTTATTATATTTTAACAGCATCTGTGTCAGCTATTTTACAAACCTACTTTACAGATGAGAAAATGAAGCTTGAGGGATGTGAAACAATTTTTCTATGAAAACATATGCAGATAAAAACTCAAAGCTCTCAAAATTTGAACAATACCTCTGAAGCACTACTTTTGACTCTGGATTGGGAACCCTGAGATGCATGATAGATTGATTTCAGAACAACACAAGAAAAGAAAAAATTGAATGCTCTAGCAAAAGAGATTGTGTTCACATTGTTTTGAGACATATATCCTAGCCTGTGGAACAGGCTGTCTCCTGTGATTATTCCCACCATTGTACAGAAAGACAATCTGGCAAGGATTGCCAAATGAAATATAAACAAGTCATTTAACTCTGAGTTGCAAACACACCATATTTTTTTTCAATATATGTGTTCGAGATATTGCATAGACATACTTACATGAAAATCTTATTAAGTTTTATCTGAATTTCAAACATAACTTGAATCCTGCACTTATATTTGCTTAATTTGGAAAATCATGTCCTTTCTTTTTGAGGCAGCTTTGTTGAAAGCTGGCTCAGCAGGTCTGAGCTAAATCAGTGGAAGACTAGAATTGTTTGCTCTGGAGCTCTCCCTTAAAAAGTTCACTTCTAAATGACTTGCTCAAAGACATACAACTAGTTAATAAGAGAGCTTGGACTAAAATCCAAGTCTCTTTACTCCCACCTTGGGAATCTTTACCCTATTCCATGCTGTCCCCCTTCATTTGACTTCTCTCCCCACCCGCCACCCACCACAGAGAGTGTGAAATTTCATTCACTACACTGGAAAGATGCTTGTAGTTCTCTATATAGTGATTATAAATTGTGTGGAACTATAATCACCATACTTATTCTTAGAAATAATTGAAATAGAAAATTTTGAAAATGCCTTATCTTCATAGCCAATGGAACTATAACCAAATAGCAATTACTGAATAGCAAAAGTGTCATATAGCAGCTATTGTCAAATATTCTACCTGAAGGCAAACATTTTTTGAAAGCAATAAATTCAGGAGAATACAATGTTCCAAGTTCTGACTCACTAAATAAGAAGGAAGTTCTCAAAAATCAATGGTTAGAGGGGTACATCAGAAACTGAGGAGACACTGAAGAGCTTACTGAATGATATATTAATATCTTATCCTGAATTGCCAGTCCCATGGACAGAGGATCCTGGTAGGCTGCAGTCCATGGGGTCACTAACAGTCGAACATGACTGAGCAACTTCATTTGCACTTTTCATTTTCACACATTGGAAAAGGAAATGGCAACCCACTCCAGTGTTCTTGCCTGAAGAATCCCAGGGACAGTGGAGCCTGGTGGGCTGCCATCTATGGGGTCACACAGAGTCTGACAGGACTGAAGTGACTTAGCAGCAGCAGCAGCAAAATTAGCAAGAATATGTTTGGTCTCGAATTTCTAAAGAATTAAGGACACCTGTGGTTGTTTACTCTAAGTTTAGGACAAAATTGAAGTGAATGAAAGCAAGACGCGGATTAGAAAATTTAATCTTTAAAAAGCTGATGACTCTAACTTGAACCAGAAGTATTTATCTTTTTTAATATAATTTATTTATTTTAGTTGGAGGTTAATTACAATATTGTATTGGTTTTGCCATACATCAACATGAATCTGCCACAGGTTACACATGTTCCCCATCTTGAACCCCCCTCCCTACTCCCTTCCCCTACCATCCTTCGAGGTTGTCCCAGTGCACCAGCTCCAAGCATCCAGTATCATGCATCGAACCTGAGCTGGCAATTCATTTCATATATGATATTATACATGTTTCAATGCCATTCTTCCAAATCATTCCACCCTTGCCCTCTCCCACAGAGTCCAAAAGACTGTCCTATACATCTGTGTCTCTTTTGCTCTCTTGCATACAGGGTTATTGTTATCATCTTTTGAAATTCCAGTCATTTAGATTCCCTGAGCTTCTTTACCCTTATCTATAAAATTATGTGCTCTATTTTCACGGCAAAAATAATGTAATACAAATGTTGTTTACAGGAAGAAAAAATGGAAATGCATTAAAGAAGACAATATAAATAGTAAAATGCTGCTGCTGCTGCTGCTAAGTCGCTTCAGTCGTGTCTGACTGTGTGCGACCCCATAGACGGCAGCCCACCAAGCTGCCCCGTCCCTGGGATTCTCCAGGCAAGAACACTGGAGTGGGTTGCCATTTCCTTCTCCAATGCATGAAAGTGAAAAGTGAAGGTGAAGTCGCTCAGTCATGTCCGACTCTTCACAATCCCATGGACTGTAGCCTACCAGCCTCCTCCATCCAGGCAAGAGTGCTGGAGTGGGGTGCCATTGCTTTCTCCAAAGTAGGAAAATAAGTTAATTAAATAAAAAGTCCACTTCTCAGGCCAGATAGGTGTTCCTGTCTGCTGTATTCACAAAAATGTAGTTCCGTAAAGGCCAGAGCCCCCTCTACTGGGACTGCAGTCATGGTGCATGCAGGCCATCTGTCCTGCCTGGACGTCATTGAAAATCTCAGAAAATTATGTGCATTCTGTCACTTCTCTGAGAGGAAATGATTAACCAATAAAGCCTATTTCACACCTACAACACCTGGTATTAAATACATGTTTACATGTCTCCACAGCTATTTCCATAACATTTTTCAAAAATTTTGTTCTCTTTGTCCTTTTCAACATTCACCCATATATAACTGAGACATGCTTTACATATGGGTTTGGAAAAGGAAGATTTCTCCTGTCCTCTTGTGTTTAGAAAGAAAAAATGTTCAGTTTCTCTCATTTACTTTTTAAATTTCCAAAGTAAAAATTTTGTTACTCCTGATATATCAGGTGATAATAGCTCATCACCTGAAATGTACTATTTTTGCTTCTCTAAGTTCCCAGTTTTATAAAGTTTTTTTTCCTGAAATACAACTTGTAGACTCACAATTCTCCTTCCATAGATGCCCAATAATTTGGTTCCAAACGCAATATTTTCCCTTTCATTCATCATACTTTTTCCAATAGGGTTCAGCATTTTATTGGTATCTGTTTACAGTAA
>SJYQ01008208.1:29830-40115 GCA_006410935.1 Redunca redunca
ACACAAACAAAAGATAACTACTGCTTGTTCTGAAGCTGATTCTACCCCTTCTGTACAAAAAGACCTGGAATCATGTCATGCTAGAGACAATTAAAATTATCCAATCCAAAATACCCAAATTATAGATGAAGAAACTGAGAATTGGCTAATGTTTGATTAACTTTAGTTCAACAAACATCACTGAATACTCTTTTGCAAATAATAATGGGATAATAAAGACAAATTTGACTTAGAGTTGACCTTGTAGGCGCTTTAGTTAGTAGATGAACTGATGTTATGATCCACGTCTCCTGGTTTCAAAGTAATATCTGTCACCACACACTTGGGAATAGTTCTCAAATTTAGTACAAAAAAGACTCTCCTGAGAGCTGTTAAAATGCAGATTCCAGAGCTCTGCTGCTGCTGCAGATTCCAATTCAATGTGCTCCTGAATCTTCACGTTAACAAGTCCCTCAGTTGAATCAAGGGCCAATTGTTCTGTTCCAGAATTTAAAAGCATGGTTCTTTCTGTTTTGCAAAGGGTCCTGTTCACTGATATTGATTGCCAAAGGGAAGTAATGTTTCTGTGTCATCCATTGCCTGCCCTATCATCCCATGATTTATATAGTTCAAAAAAATGTGTACAGTTTTACTGAATATAGGGTGTGTTCAGGTGCCTCTGCTTTCCTGAAACATGTTTTGGAGGGGTTATTCTGGAGTTTCCTGATGAATCCTGCCAATCATTCCCATTTCTGCAATTCCTAAGGACTGTGTGTTATTTTATCTTTTCATTCTTAGTGAATAAAACCTTGCACATGCTGGACCTATAGGGAATGTAAATAGTATATGGGATTGATTGTATGTTCTTTCTTTTCTTTCCATACATATATTTATAAAATACAAAATTATAATACAAATCTTCAGAAATATTGATTTCTGTTGATGTTCCCTTATATCTCATAATATGTTAGGATATAGAAACGCCTAATGTCTCAAAAGTTAAGCAGGTCTGATTGAACATTAAGAAATAGATTGCCAAAGCAGGTACTCAAGGCATGGCAAGAAATTTCTCACTTGATAAAATGGTGTAGTTGGGGTGTTGATGGCACTTTTTCATCACTCGTTCACAGAAAGCACTCTGACCCTCGTTTCTAGTATGTTCTGACAATCTCAGTCCTCATCCACATAGTGTTACACCACTGAGCTTTGATTACCCTTTCATGGGATGCAATGAAGATGAGCTTCATGGGAAGCTCATCCACTCATTTAGGATGATAAGTATATGTGTTTTATGAATTATCAAAAATGTGCACAAACCACTTTTGTTTCTTTCAAAGTATTGCTTATCTGCAATTAAGTTGCATTTATTCCTGGCATAGACAATCTCTTAGAGATTATCAACTTTAATGAGATTAATTTTCTAATAACAGTTAATAGAGAAGGAAAAGCTAACCAAGCGTCTGAAGGGAAGCTCTTCCTTAAACAAGGAGAATACTTATATAAGTGATATCTCTTTCTTACTTTTATAAAGAAAATAAATCATAAGGCTAACGTCCCAATATCTGTATGAGTAGAATAAGTTAAAAAGCAAAACTGATGAACTATGGAATGAGGTTCTTAACATTGTATAGGAGACAGGGATCAACACCATCCCCATGGAAAAGAAATGCAAAAAAGCAAAATGGCTGTCTGGGGAGGCCTTACAAATAGCTGTGAAAAGAAGAGAGGCAAAAAGCAATGGAGAAAAAGAAAGATATAAGCATCTGAATGCAGAGTTCCAAAGAATAGCAAGAGGAGATAAGAAAGCCTTCTTCAGCGATCAATGCAAATAAATAGAGGAAAACAACAGAATGGGAATGACTAGAGATCTCTTCAAGGAAATTAGAGATACCAAGGGAACATTTCATGCAAACATGGGCTTGATAAAGGATAGCAATGGTATGGACTTAACAGAAGCGGAAGATATTAAGAAGGGATGACAAGAATACACAGAAGAACTGTACAAAAAAGATCTTCACGACCCAGATAATCATGATGATGTGATCACTGATCTAGAGCCAGACATCTTGGAATGTGAAGTCAAGGGTTCCTTAGAAAGCATCACTACGAACAAAGCCAGTGGAGGTGATGGAATTCCAGTTGAGCTGTTTCAAATCCTGAAAGATGATGTTGTGAAAGTGCTGCACTCAATATACCAGCAAATTTGGAAAACTCAGCAGTGACCACAGGACTGGAAAAGGTCAGTTTTCATTCCAATCCCAAAGAAAGGCAATGCCAAAGAATGCTCAAACTATCGCAGAATTGCAAGCATCTCACATGCTAGTAAAGTAATGCTCAAAATTCTCCAAGCCAGGCTTCAGCAAAACGTGAACCGTGAACTTCCAGATGTTTAAGCTGATTTTAGAAAAGGCAGAGGAACCAGAGATCAAATTGCCAACATCCACTGGATCATGGAAAAAGCAAGAGAGTTCCAGAAAAACATCTATTTCTGCTTTATTGACTATGCCAAAGGCTTTGAGTGTGTGGATCACAATAAACTGTGAAAAATTCTGAAAGAGATGGGAATACCAGACCACCTGATCTGCCTCTTGAGAAATCTGTATGCAGGTCAGGAAGCAACATTCAGAACTGGACATGGAACAACAGACTGGTTCTAAATAGGAAAAGGAGTATGTCAAGGCTGTATATTGTCACCCTGCTTCTTTAACTTATATGCAGAGTACATCATGAGAAACGCTGGACTGGAAGAAACACAAGCTGGAGTCAAGATGGCTGGGAGAAATATCAATAACCTCAGATATCCAGATGATACCACCCTTATGGCAGAAAGTGAAGAGGAGCTAAAAAGCCTCTTGCTGAAAATGAAAGAGAGTGAAAAAGTTGGCTTAAAGCTCTACATTCAGAAAACGAAGATCATGGCATCCGGTCCCATCACTTCATGGGAAATAGATGGGGAAACAGTAGAAACAGTGTCAGACTTTAATTTTTTGGGCTCCAAAATCACTGCAGATGGTGACTGCCGCCATTAAGTTAAAAGACACTTACTCCTTGGAATAAAGGTTATGACAAGCCTAGATAGTATATTCAAAAGCAGAGACATTACTTTGCTGACTAAGGTCCGTCTAGTCAAGGCTATGGTTTTTCCTGTGGTCATTTATGGATGTAAGAGTTGGACTGTGAAGAAGGCTGAGCGCCAAAGAATTGATGCTTTTGAACTGTGGTGTTGGAGAAGACTCTTGAGAATCCCTTGGACTGCAAGGAGATCCAACCAGTCCATTCTGAAGGAGATCAGCCCTGGGATTTCTTTGGAAGGAATGATGCTGAAGCTGAGGCTCCAGTACTTTGGCCACCTCTTGCGAAGAATTGACTCATTGGAAAAGACTCTGATGCTGGGAGTGATTGGGGGCAGGAGGAGAAGGGGATGACCGAGGATGAGATGGTTGGATGGCATCACGGACTTGATGGATGTGAGTCTGAGTGAACTCCGTGAGATGGTGATGGACATGGAGAGCTGGCATGCTGCGATTCATGGGGTCGCAAAGAGTTGGACACCACTGAGTGACTAACTGAACTGAACTGAAAAAGCAAAAGCATTGAATGTGTCATAATCAAATATTTTCTACTGAAAATTATCTTCTCCCAAGAAAAATTGTCTATACTATTATTCCAGTAATATTTTTACCAATATTTGGAGATTACCTTACAGAATCCACACATCATATCTTTTAATGCTCATTCACTGCTGAGCGTGATGAGAAAACAGCTATTTTGAGTTACTATTTGGGGATTTTATAGTACAGCAACCCTGATCACACCTAGTCTAGAGATTTAGATAAGAAGCCAAGTTAAGGATTCCTGCCACGAGTTCCTGTTTTGCTTTTCCTGGGTCTCCTTTCAAAATAACTGCTATGTACTGAGTCTTTGAAAAGTTAATGACTTCCACCTCCACCACGTTAAGAGTAATAGATATTTTTTTACCTTGTAATCTACTGCTCCCTGTTCACCATGGAAGGAGGGCCGCCCTTCCTCTGGCTCATTGCCCACCCCATGCCCACCTCACACCACACACCCCACCCTGCCATTTCTTGGATTTCTAAATCATAAACCTAGTGATTTTACTTCATTTGTGTGAGTTTATTGAAATTTCAACTTTAATCAAAATGGCCTTTGAAACATGTAAAAAAATAAATAAATAAATAAATTAAAAAAAAAAATGGCCTGGGGTTTCACTTCCCCAAATTGGCTGCTCAGATGTGAGGGAGATACACAATGACCCCATGTCCAATTGTGTCTCCTTATTCAGCTGGTCATAATGTGCATACTCTTAATTTAAAACACCAGGTATAGGTCAATAAACACAATGAGGACCTTCAGTAGCCCAGACACTCTAGTAGATGCTGAATACCCAATAAGGAATGTGTAATACGGAAACATCCCCAGATGCAGATCAAGGTTTTGCAGTTGTGTCCAACTATTCGAGAACCCATGGACTGCAGCATACCAGGCTTCCCTGTCCTTCACTATCTCTCAGACACAAACTCATGTCCACTGAGTCAATGATGCCATCCAGCCATCTCATCCTCTGTTGCCCCCTTCTCATCAAGCCCCCAATCTTTCCCAGCACTGGGTTCTGTTCCAATGAGCCAGCTCTTCACCTCAGGTGGCCAAACTATTGGAGCTTCAGCTTCAGCATCAGTCCTTCCAATGAATATTCAGGAGTGATTTCCTTTATGATTGACTGGTTTAATCTCCTTGTCTTCTCCAGCACTAAAGTTCAAAAGTATCAAGTCTTCAGCACTCAGCCTACTTTATGGTCCAACTTTCACATCCTTACATGACTAATAGAAAAACCATAGCTTTTACTAGATGAATCTTCGTCAGCAAAGTGATGTCTTTGCTTTTTAATACACTGTCTAGGATTGTCATAGGCTTTATTTCAAGGAACAAATGTCTTTTAATTTTTTAGCTACAGTCACCATCCACAATGATTTTGGAGCCAAGAAAATAGTCTGTCACTATTTTAATTGTTTCCCCATCTATTTGTTGTGAAGTGATGGGACTGAATGCCACATTTTTTGTTTGTTTGTTTGTTTGATTTTTTTTTTGAATGCAGAGTTTTTCGCTCTTTCACACTCCTCTTTCACCTGCATCAAGAGGCTCTTTACTTCCTCTTCTCTTTTAGCCATTAGGGTGGTGTCATCTGCATATCTGAGGTTACTGATATTTCTCCTGGCAATCTTGATTCCAGTTTGAGCTTCATCCAGCCCAGCATATCATTCTGCATATAAGTTAAATAAGCAGGGTGATAATATACAGCCTTGTCATAATTCTTTCCCAATTTTGAACCAGTCCGTTGTTCCCTGTCTGTTTCTAATTGTTGCTTCTTGACCTGTATACATGTTTCTCAGGAGGAAGGTAAAGTGCTCTGGTATTCCCAGCTCTTTAAGAATTTTCTATAGTTTGTTTTGATCAACACTGTCTATCCTAAGTTGCTTCAGGCATGTCTGATCTTTGTGACCCTGTGGACTGTAGCCTGCCAGGCTCCTTTGTCCATGGAATTCTCCACGCAAGAGTAATGGAGTGGATTGCCATTTCCTACTCCAGGGAATCTTCCCAACCCAAACATTGATACTTTGTATCTTAGATCTCCTGCATTTGCAGGCAGGTTCTTTACCACTAGCACCACCTGCAAAAGGCCATGATCCACAGTCAAAGGGTTTCATGTAGTCAATGAAGCAGAAGTAGATGTTTTTCTGGAATTCCCTTGCTTTTTCTATGATCCAAAGGATGTTGGAAATTTGGTCTCGGCTCCTCTGCTGTTTCTCAATCCAGCTTGTACATCTGGAAGTTCACAGTTGACATACTGTTGAAGCCTAGCTTGAAGGATATTGAGCATTACCTTGTTAGCATGTGAAATGATCTCAGTTGTACAGTAGTTTGAACATTCTTTGTCATTGCCTTTCTTTGGTATTACAATGAAAACTGATCTCTTCCAGACCTGTGGCCACTGCTGAGTTTTCCAAATTTGCTAGCAAATTGAGAGCCAGGAGACTGATGCATAAATAAAAATATTACAACTCTGCATGAAAAATATCAGAATTATGAGTAGATCTTCGACACTCTAAGTGTTCCCAACCCAGAGATAAAACCAAGGTCTCCCACATTGTAGGCAGATTCTTTACCAGCTGAACCACCAGGGAAGCTTGACACATTAAAGGGCAGGACAATTCAACATTTCCAGAAGAGCTGAAGGAAGTTTCAGAGAAATGAATCTAAAACCGACTTCATATTAGGACCACCTGAGAAGCTCTTAGAACAAATGCTACACATGATCCAGAACAGATTATTTAAAGCAGAATCTCTGCAGGTGGGCTCTCAGTGCTGATAAATTTTAAAGTATGTCCAAATTTTTATATTTATCTAGTGTTAAGAACCACCACTCTAAAGAAAATGGCAAATGAACTATTTTTGTTTGTTTGTTTTAATTGGAGGCTAATTGCTTTACAATACTGGGGTGGTTTTTGCCATACATTGACATAAATCAGCACAGGTGTACATGTGTCCCCCTGTCCCGAACCGATCTCCCACCTCCCTCCCCACCCCCCTGGGTAGTCCTAGGGCACCAGCCTTTTTTTTTTTTTAATTGAAGGATAATTGCTTTACAGAATTTTGTTGTTTTCTGTCAAACCTCGACATAAATCAGCCATAGGTATACATATATCCCCTCCCTTTTGAACCTCCTTCCCATCTCCCTCCTCATTCCACCCCTCTAGGCTGATACAGAGACCCTGTTTGGGTTTCTTGAGACATACAACAAATTCTCATTGGCTATCTATTTTGCATATGGTAGTATAACTTTCCGTGTTACTCTCTCCATACATTGCACCTTCTCCTCCCCTCTCCCCAAGACCATAATTCTAACCTCTATATCTGTTTCTCCACTGTTGCCCTGTAAATAAATTGTTCTGTACCATTTTTCTAAATTCCATATATGTGTGTTAGTATATGATATTTATCTTTCTAATTCTGATTTACTTCACACTGTAAGGTGTGAAGGTGGCTCTAGGTTCATACGCATCATTAGAACGAACTCAAATGCACTCCTTTTCATGGCTGAGTAATATTCCATTGTGTATATGTACGGCAACTTCTTTATCCATTCATCTGTCAATGGGGCATCTAGGTTGCTTCAATGTCTTAGCTATTGTAAATAGTGCTTCAGTGAACAATGAAATATATGTGTCTTCAATTTTGGTTTCCTCAAGTTATAAGCCTAGGAATGGGATTGCTGGGTCATACGATGTTTTTATTCCTAGTTTTTAAGGAATTTCCATACTGTCTTCCATAGTGGCTGTATCAATTTGCATCACCACTGAGAGTGTAAGAGCATTCCCTTTTCTATTCACCCTCTCAAACATTTATTGTTTGTAAACTTTTTGATGATGGTCATTCTGACTGGTGTGAGGTGATATCTCATTGTAGCTTTGATTTGCATTTTGCTAATAATGAGCAATGTTAAGCATCTTTTCATGTGTTTGTTAGTGATCTGTATGTCTTCTTTGAAAAAATGTCTGTTTAAATCTTTATCCCACTTGTTTTTCTGGTATTAAGTTGTATGAGTTGCTTGTAAATTTTGGAAATTAATCCTTTGTCGGTTGTTTCATTTGCTATTATTTTCCCCTTTTCTAAGGGTTGTCTTTTTACCTTGCTTACAGTTTCCTTTACTGTGCAAAAGCTCTTAAGTTTAACCAGGTCCCACTTGTTTACTTTGTTTTTCTTTCCATTATTCTAGGAGGTGGGTCATAGACGATCTTGTTTTGATTTATGTCATCGAGTGTTCTGCCTATGTTTTCTTCTAAGAGTTTTATAGTTGTTGGTCTTACATTTAGGTCTTTAATCCATGTTGTTTATCTTTGTGTATGGTGTTAGGAAGTGTTCTAATTTCATTCTTTTACATGTAGATATCCAGTTTTCCCAGCACCATTTATTGAAGAGGCTGTCTTTGCTCCTTTGTCAGAAATAAGGCACCCATAGGTGCATGGGTTTATTTCTGGGCTTTCCATCTTGTTCCATTGGACTATATTTCTGTTTTTGTGCCAGAACCATACTCTCTTGTTGACTGCAGTTTTGTAGAATAATCTGAAGTCAGGAAGGTTGATAACTCCAGCTCCATTCTTCTTTCTGAAGACTGCTTTGCATATTTGGGGTCTTTGTATTTCCATATAAATTATGAAATTCTTTGCTCTAGTTCTGTGAAAAATGCCATTGGTAAGGGATCCCATTGAATCTGTAGATTGCATTTGGTAGTATAGTCATTTTCACAATATTGATTCTTCTTACCCAGCTACTGCTGCTAAGTCGCTTCAGTCGTGTCCAACTCTGTGTGACCCCATAGACGGCAGCCCATGAAGCTCCCCCGTCCCTGGGATTCTCCAGGCAAGAACACTGGAGTGGGTTGTCATTTCGTCTCTAATGTATGAAAGTGAAAAGTGACAGTGAAATCACTCAGTCGTGTCCGACTCTTAGCGACCCCATGGACTGTGGCCCACCAGGCTCCTCCCTCCATGGGATTGTCTAGGCAAGAGTGCTGGAGTGGGGTGCCATTGCCTTCTCCGCTTCTTACCCAGGAACATGAAATAGCTCTCCATCTATTTATGTCATCTTTGATTTCTTTCATCATTGTATTATAATTTTCCTAATACAGTTCTTTTTTCATTAGGTAAGTTTATTCCTAGATATTTTATTCTTTAATTTGCAATGGTAAATGGGATTTATTTCTTAATTTATCTTTCTGAATTTTGATTATTATTATATGGGAATGCAAGTGATTTTTGTGTATTGATTTTATACCCTGTAACTTTACTAAATGCACTGATTAGCTCTAGTAATTTTCTGATTGTAGCTTTAAAGTTTTCTCTGTACAGTAGCATATTATCTGCNGAGAACTTTACTTCTTCTTTCACAATCTGAATTCCTCTTTTTTTTTTTTTTCCTTATCTGATGCTGTAGCTGGGACTTTCAAAACTATGTTGAATAATAGTGGTGAAAGTGGACACCCTTATCTTATTCCAGGTCTTAGGGGAATGCTTTCAGTTTTTTAAACATTGAGAATGTTTGCTGTAGACTTGTCATATATGGCCTTTTCTATGTTGAGGTTGGTTCCTTCTATGTATATTTTTTTGAAGAGTTTTAATCATAAATGGATCCAGAATTTTGTCAAAGGCTTTCTCTGCATCTATTGGGAGATCATATGATTTTTATTTTTCAATTTGTTAATATGGTGTATCACATTGATTTATTTGCATATGTTGAAGAATCTTTGCATCCCTGGAATAAACTCAACTGGATCACGATGTATGAGCCTTTCAATGTGTTTTTGAACTCTATTTGGTAAAATTTTATTGAAGATTTTAACATCTGTGTTCATCAGTTATATCAGTCTGCAGTTTTCTTTTGTATGTGTTGCCTTTGTCTGATATCAGGGTGATGGTTCTCGTTGAATGAGTTTGGAAGTGTTCCTTCCTCTACAATTTTTTGAAAAAGTTTTAGAAGGATAGATATTAGCTCTTCTCTAAATGTTTGATAGAATTCTGCTGTAAAGCCATCTGGTCCTGGGCTTTTGTTTTTTTGTGAAATTTTTGATCACAGCTTCAATTTCAGTGCTTGTATTTGGGTTGTTAATAATTTCTATTTCTTCCTGGTTCAGTTTTGGAAAATTGAACTTTTCTAAGAATCCATCCATTTTTTCCAAGTTATCCATTTTATTGCCATATAGTTGTTCATAATAGTCTTTTATAATCCTTTGTATTTCTGCATTGTCTGTTGTAACCTCTCTGTTTTCATTTATACTTCTGTTGATTTGGTTCATCTCTCTTTGGTTCTTGATGAGTGTGGCTAAAGGTTTGTCATTTTATTTTTTTATCTTCTCAAAGAACCAGCTTTTAGTTTTATTAATCTTTACTAATTTTTTCTTGCATTTTTCCACTTATTTCTGCTCTGATCTTTATGATTTCTTTCCTTCTGCTAATTTTGTTTTTTTTTTTAATTTTTCCTTCTTTTTCCAGTTGTTTTAGGTGTAAAGTTAGGTTGTCTATTCGATGTTTTTCTTGTTTTTTGAGATAGGATTGTATTGCTATAAACTTCCCTCTTAGAACTGCCTTCACTGCATTCTATACATTTTGAGATGTTGTGCTTCCATTCTCATTTGTTTCTAGAAATTTTTTCATTTCCCCTTGATTTCTTCAGTAACCTGTTTGTTATTTAGAAACATATTATTTAATATCCATGTGTTTGTGTCTTTTTGCAG
>SJYQ01008208.1:40166-57887 GCA_006410935.1 Redunca redunca
TTTCAATTTTCTTAAATTTACTGAGGTTTGATTTGTGACTCAAGATATGGTCCTTCCTGGAGAATGTTCCATGGCACTGGAGAAGAAGGTGTATTCTTCTACATTTGGATGGAATGTCCTGAAGATATCAATGAAATCTATCTCATCTAATGTATCCTTTAAGACTGGTGTTTCCTTAATAATTTTCTGTTTTAATGATCTGTCCGTTGGTGTGAGTGGGGTGTCAAAGTTTCTTACTATTATTGTGTTACTGTCAATTTCTCCTTTTATGTATGTTAGTGTTTTTCTTATGTATTGAAGTGCTCCTATGTTGCATGCATAGATATTTACATTTATTATGTCTTTCTTTCGGGTTGATCACTTGATCATTATGTAGTGTCCTTCCTTATCACTTGTAATTTTTTTATTTTTATTTTTATTTTTAATTTTAAGGTCTGTTTTGTCTACTATGAGGATTCTTACTCCAGCTTTTCTTTTGCTATCTATCTGCATCGAATATATTTTTCCATCTTTTCACTTTTAGTCTATTGATGTCTTTAGGTCTGAGGTGGGTTTCTTGTAGATAGCACATATGTGGGTCTTCTTTTTGTATCCATTCAGCTAATCTGTGTCTTTTGGTTGGAACATTTAATCCATTTTTATTTAAAGTAATTATTGATATATATGTTCCTATTGCCATTTTCTTAATTTTGGGGGGTTTGATTTTGTAGATATTCTTCTTCTTTTGTATTTCTTGACTATATAAGTCCATTTAATATTTGTTGTAAAGCTGGTTTGATAGTACTAAATTCTCTTATCTTTTGCTTGTCTGAAAAGCTTTGGATTTCTCCATCAGTTTTGAATGAGATCCTTGCTGGGTACAGTAATCTTGGTTTTGATTTTTCTCTTTCAGTACCTTAAACTTATCCTGCCATTCTTTTCTGGCCTGCATAGTTTCTGTTGAAAGATCAGCTGTTAAACATATGGGGTTTCCCTTGTATGTTACTTGTTGCTTTTCCCTTTCTGCTTTTAATATTATTTCTTTGTGTTTAATCTTTGTTAGTTTGATTAGCATGTGTCTTGGAGCATTTCTCCTTGGGTTTATCCTGTATGGGATTCTTTACACCTCTTGGACTTAATTAACTATTTCCTTTTCCATGTTGAGGAAATCTCAACTCTAATCTCTTCAAAAATTTTCTCATACCCTTTCTTTTTCTCTTCTCCTGGGAGCCCTATAATTTGAATGTTGGTGTGTTTGATATTGTCCCAGAGGTCTCTGATACTGTCCTCTGTTCTTTTCATTCTTTTTATTTTATTCTGCTCTTTAGAAGTTATTTCAACCTTTTTATCTTCTAACTCTCTGACTTGTTCTTCTGCTTCAAATATTCTGTTATTGATTCCTTCTGGAGTATATTTAAATTCAGTAATTGTGTTGTTTGTCTCTGTATGTTTATTCTTTAATTCTTCTAGGTCCTTGTTAATTGATTCTTGCATTTTCTCCATTCTGTTTTCAAGGTTTTTTATAATCTTTACTATCATTATTCTGATTTTTTTTTTTGCCTATTTCATCTTCATTTATTTGGACTTCTGTATTTCTGTTTTTTCTTTCATTTGTGCCGTATTTTTCTGCCTTTTCATTGTTTTTCTTAAACTTATTGTGTTTGAGGTCTCCTTTTCTAAGGCTTAAAGTTGAATTCTTTCTTCCTTTTGGTTTCTGACCCCCTAAGGTTGGTGTAGTGGTTTGTGTCAGCTTTGTATAGGATGAGATTTATGCTGTTTTAATTTTTTTTTTTCCTCTGATGGACAAGGCTTACTGATGTGGTAATCTTGTCATCTGATGATTGGGTTTATATTTTTGTTTTGTTTGTTATTTGGATGAGGCGTCTTGCATGGGGTGCTACTGGTGGTTTCATGATGCTGGGTCTTGTATTCAAGTGATTTCCTTGTGTGAATTCTCACTATTTTATTCTCCCTATAATTAGTTCTCTGTTAGGCTAGCATGTTGGTGTCAGTGCTCCCACTCCAAAGGCTCAGGGCTTGACCTCTGGTGAGGAACAAAGATTCCACAAGTGGTTTGGTATCGAATTAAGAGAGAAACCAAAGATGATTCCCAGACAAATGCAGTTGCACAGTCAGGCAAATAATGATTAAAATAATGGAATATACACATATACATACACATCCATAAGCAAAATCAAAACTGTGCAACAAAAATAAAGTACAATAGATTGACCCAGTGAACAAAGGAAACCAAAAATTTTATCTACCACTTAAGAACAAAGCCAATTAAAGCACAAATTGGAAAACAAGACTAAAGCAAGGTGCAAACTGAGGAATAAAACAACGAAAACAAAACTAAAAAATATGTTCANGTCTCACCTCCCTAGCATGCCCTCCAACACTGTGTTGGTCCCTGGACCTTCTGTAGGGGCAGCTCAGATTCTATTCTGGTCCAATTACTGTGTGTTATTGCCTTCAATGTCCACAGCTATAATAACTATTGCACTCTCATTTGAGGGAGCTCTCAATGTCCTTTTATATATTCCTTAGTCACAGAGTTTGCCTAGTCAATCATGTGATTTTAATCTGCAGCTTGTACAGCTGCTGGGAAGATTTTGGGTCTTTTCCCTTAACTGCACTGCCCCTGGATTTCAACTAAGGTTTTATTTCCATTTATGCATGTGGGTCATCCACTTGGGTTTGCTCCTGACTCAGCTCTGGAAAACTTGGGTCTACCCCGGTGATGGCCAGATGTGGAGGTGATTAGTTCTTTGGCATGTTTTTTGATTGGGTCACTACTTTTTCTGGTATTGTGCTGCATGAGCTGCTTGTATTTCAGAGATTAATTTTTTGTCAGCTATTTCATGGCAGAAGGAAATGGCAACCCACTCCAGTACTCTTGCCTGAAAATTCCATGTATGGGGGAGCCTGGTAGACTATAGTCCATGCTGTCGCAAAGAGTCAGACATGACTGAAGCAACTTAGCAGCAACAGCAGCAGCAGCAGTTGTTTCATTTGCTATTATATTCTCCCATTCTGAAAGCTGACTTTTCACCTTGCTTATAGTTTCCTTCACTGTGCAAAAGTTTTAAGATTAATTAGGTCCCATTTGTTTCTCTTTGTTTTTATTTCTGTTACACTGGGAAGTTGGTCATAGACGATCTTGCTGTGATTTATGTCAGAGTGTTTTGCCTATGCTTTCCTCTAGGAGTTTTCTGTTCTTACATTTAGATCTTTAACCCATTTTGAGTTTATTTCTGTGTATGGTGTCAGAAAGTGTTCTAGTTTCATTCTTTTACAGGTCGTTGACCAGTTTTCCCAGCACCACTTGTTAAAGAGATTGTCTTTTCTCCATTCTATATTTTTGCCTCCTTTGTCAAAGATAAGCTTTCCACTGATGCTTGGATTCATCTCTGGGCTTTTTTTGTTTGTTTGTTTCATTGGTCTATATTTCTGTCTTGGTGCCAGTACTGTGCTCTCTTGATGACTGTTGCTTTGTAGTATGGTCTGAAGTCAGGCAGGTTGATTCCTCCAGTTCCATTCTTCTTTCTCAAGATTGCTTTGGCTATTCAAGGTTTTTTGTGCTTCCATACATATTGTGAAATTATTTTTTTTGGTTCTGTGAAAAATACAGTTGGTAGCTTGATAAGAGATTGCACTGAATCTATAGATTTCTTTGGGGACTATACTCATTTTCACTATATTGATTCTTCCATTCCATGAACATGGTATATTTCTCCATTTATTTCTGTCATCACTGAGTTCTTTCATCAGTGTTTTATAGTTTTCTATATATAAATCTTTTGTTTTTTTTAGTTAAATTTATTCCTAAGTAATTTCTTATTTTCATTGCAATGGTGAATGGGATTGTTTCTTTAATTTCTATTTCTGTTTTCTCATTGTTAGTATATAGGAGTGCAAGGGGTTTCTGTGTATTAATTTTATATCCTGAAACTTTACTATATTCATTGATTAGCTCTAGTAATTTTCTGGTGGTGTCTTAAGGCTTTTCTATGTAGAGGATCATGTCATCTGCAAAGAGTGAGAATTTTGCTTCTTTTACAAACTGGATTCTTTTTATTTATTTTTATTCTTTGATTGCTGTGTCAAAGGCTTCCACAATTCTATTGAATAGTAGTGGTAAGAGTGGGCACCTTTGTCTTTTTCCTGACTTTAGAGGAAATGCTGTCAATTTTTCACCATTGAGGATAATGTTTACTGTGGGTTTATTGTAGATGTCTTGCATTACGCTGAGGTATATTCCTTCCATGCCTGCTTTCTGGAGAGTTTTTGTAATAAATGGATGTTGAATTTTGTCAAAGGCTTTCTCCACACCTATTGAGCTCATCATATGGTTTTTATCTTTCAATTTGTTAAGATGCTGTATCAGATTGACTGATTTTTGAATACTGAAAAATCCTTGTATCTCTCAGTTAAAGCCTGCTTGGTCATGATGTATGATCTTTTTAATATGTTGGGGGATTCTGTTTGCTAGAATTTTTTGAGGATTTTTGCATCTACGTTCATCAGTGATATTGGCCTGTAGTTTTATTTTGTGTGGCATCTCTGTCTGGTTTTGGTATTAGGGTGATGGTGGCCTCATAGAATGAGCTTGGGAGTTTACCTTCCTCTGCAGTTTTCTGGAAGAGTTTCAGTAGGATAGGTGTTAGCTCTTCTCTAAATTTTTGGTAGAATTCACCAGTGAAGCCATCTGATCCTGGGCTTTTCTTAATCCAAATCTTCAACAAATGCTAAAGAATCTTCTCTAGACAGGAAACACAGACAGGGTTTATAAAATTGAACCCAAAGCAGCAATATAAATGGCAATGGGATCATACTTATCAATAATTACCTTAAATGCAAGTGGATTGACTTCTCCAACCAAAAGACAAAGACTGTCTGAATGGATACACAACAAGACCACTATGCATGCGATCTTCAAGACTGAAAGTGAAGTGAAGTCGTTCAGTCCTGTCTGACTATTTGCGACCCCATGGGCAGTAGACTGCACTATGCTCCTCAGTCCATGGGATTTTTCTAGGCAAGAGTACTGGAGTGGGTTGCCATTTCATTCTCCAGGGAATCTTCCCGACCCAGGGATCAAACCCAGGTCTCCCACATTGTAGATAGCTTTACCATCTGAGTCACCAGGAAAGTCTTCAAGAGACCCACCTTAAACCAATGGACACATACAGACTGAAAGTAAATGGGTAGAAAAAATTATTTCATGCAAATGGAAACCAAAAGAAAGCAGGAGTAACAATATTCATGTCATATAAAATAGACTTTGTAATAAAGACTGTGAAATGAGACAAAGAAAGACATTACATAATGATCAAAGATCATAAAAATGAAAAAAAAATTATAAAAATCAAAGAAGATATAACAATTATAAATATATATACACCCAACATAGGAGTACCTCAATACATAAGGCAAATACTAACAAGTATGATAGGGGAAATTAACAGTACCACAATAATACTGGGAGATTTTAATACCCCACTCATACCTATGGATAGATCAACCAGACAGAAAATCAGCAAGGAAACACAACCTTTAAATGATAAAATGAACCAGTTAGACCTAATTGATATTTATAAGGCATATCACCCCAAAACAATGAATTTCAGCTTTTTCTTAAGTGCACACTTAACATTCTCCAGGATAGGTAACATCCTGGGCCATAAATCTAGCCTTGATAAATTTTAAAAAATTGAAATNATCTCGAACAATGTGGTAAGATTAGATGTCAACTACAGCAAAAATATTGAATTGTTATATTTTTAAAAATAATTATTAAAATGCAAACATATGGAAGATCAACAACATGCTTCTGACTAGCCAACAGATCATGGAAGAAATCAAAAAGGAAATCAAAATATGCATAGAAGAAAATAAAAATGAAAACACGACAATCCAAAACCTATGGGATTCAGTAACTAGTAACAGCGGTCTTAAGAGGAAGGTTCATAGCAATACAAGCTTACCTCAAGAAACAAGAGAAATATCAAATAAATAAACTAACTTTATACCTAAAGCAACTAGAAAAAGAAGAAATAAAGAACCCCAAAGTTATTAGAAGANGTTTATTCAGAGGAATATATCATAAGTTTAAAGTTTCTGTAACACATTATCAATATTTCTAAAATTTAGTAATATATTAATAATTTAAAAATATAACTGATTATACATTTAATGTTTGCTATAAGTAATGGTGATCAGTAATCATTAACATCTGCTGTATTGAAACAAAGATTTTTATTGGTAATATCTTCTCATTTTGAAAGTTAGTTCCGTGAAGTTCTATCTATCTGATGTGTGACCTAATTATGTATCCTCCTCTGCTCTCCATATTACCAATTACTCAAATAAAAGTTGTTCTTGCAAATCATATTGCCGTCTAGACTTCCTCTCCAAAATTTGAGCCTATTAAAGCATCATTTGTCAGAGAGCACTGGGTTTGAGTTCCCTGAGTCATACACTAAATGCCCTCTCTTTCTTTGTGTCCCCATTGCTACCTTCAAATAGGTCCATCAGTACCATCTTTCTCAGTTCTATATATGTTAATGGGCTTCCCTGGTGGCTCAACTGTAAAGAATATATCTGCAATGCAGGAAACTCAGGAGACTTAGGTTTGATCCCTGGGTTGGAAAGATCCCCTGGAGAAGGAAATGGCAATCCACTCCAGTATTCCTGCCAAGAAAATCCCATGGACAGAGGAGCCTGGCAGGCTACAGTCCATGGGGTTGCAAAGAGTCAGACATAACTGAAGCAACTGAGCACAGCACATATGTGCTAATATATGGTACTTTTTTTTTTCTCTCTTTCTAACTTACTTCACTTTGTACAATAGGCTCTAAGTTCATCCACCTTGTTAGAACTGACTCAAATGTATCCTTTTTGTGGGTGAATAATGTTCCATTATAAATATGTATCACAACTTTGTTATCCATTCATTATCTGATGACAACCTAAGGTATGGGACAGGGTGGGAGGTGGGAGGGAGATTCAAGTGGGAGGGGCCATATGCATACCTATGGTTGTTTCATGTTGATGTATGGCAGAAACTAACACATATTGTGAGGCAATTTTCCCCCAATTGAAAATGAATAAATTTATTTAAAAAAACCATTTGCCCTTCAAATTCCAGAGGAATATCAGCAGTCCACACTAGAAGTCATGTACTTATATTTTGAATCTTACACTACTTATTTTTGAATCAAATGATATTGTCACATGATCACTTATTTTGTGTTTTGTGTTGCAAACATTATCTGTCAGGTGCCAATTCTAGGAGGAATGAGGAAAAAGAAGGATGTGCAGAGATCTTAATATGCCTCTTTCATTTAGTTTAATTTGAACCTAATCTGGTATAAATTTTAGCATATGACCTTATGGATTAAAAACAACTGAAATATTGAATGACTTGCCCAAGGTTACAAAATCACATGACAGGAAGTCATGATTCAAATGTTCAAATTCTGATGTGCTTGATATGAAATTCATGAACTTTCTAGTACTTAATCTTGAATGGAGTATATTTTATATTAAATTTTATTTTCCATATTTTTCATCCATTCAAATGATCAGATTTATTGAACACGTCTAAGTCTATAGTATGAAAAAAAGAAAATGTTTTGTTTAGTTTCTACTTACTGTCTTTAACAATGATGTTCCCAATTTTCTTTCTCTCCTACAATACTCTCATGTGAAAAATCTCATTGGTTTTAGGTTATATTTCGGTATAAACCAAACTAATATAGCCCAGCTAAAAACTTCAACTACCTGGGTTTGTTGACTTTTTCCCGTTGCTTCTCCACAGACTCAAGGAGATAATCAGCTACCCTATTGCATGAGAAGAAGACATCCAAATGAGGAATAAGATGCCAGTTTGTTTGAATGCAGGCGATATAGCTGCTTGGTACCTAAAAGTGAAGTGAGGAATTAGCCTATTACCATAAAGTCTGTAGTCTCCTTGACTCCTATTTTAACCAATTCCTTTGTTTTTATGGAACTATGCATTTATAGAGTTGAGAAGGGCAAGGTGTTGGACCATGTTAAGTCCCACAGGACTATTGTGGTCATTTTACTTAGATGTTTGGAAAATTCATCTCTCCACACTGGAAGGATTTTCAGCCTCTTTCATTTTAGCCACCAGTTCTAAGGCCAGTAATATCTTCTATACCAGGGATACACAATCCCCATGCCACTGATCAGTACTAGACTATCACCTGTTAGGAATTGGGCTACACAGCAGAAGTTGAGTGGCCGGTGAGTGAGCAAATGTCATATATATTTACAACCACTCCCTATTACTCACAGTACCACCTGAACTCTGCCTCCTGTTAGATCAGTAGTGGCATTAGATTCTCATAGGATCACAAATCTTTGCACAAGAGAAAAGACCTAATGATGAGATAGCAGAAGACTATCTCTTCATTGAGACAGTCTCTCTCAAATTGAGACAGTCTCATTTTGAGACTGTCTCTCTCAAAGGACCCAATGATGCCAGCAAAATAAGGCTGACTTTAAAAGAAAATACCAAGAGTCTTACTCAAATTACAGGTTCATTGCAATATTGATTCCCATTCTCCAAGCTTTCTTTGTATAATATGTGTTGACTGACTATCCATTAAAGCCATTAAACCTTCTAAACTGCTTCACCACATGGAGGCCAAGTGCCTCCATTAAAAGACAAGCTTTTGGACTTTTTCCAAAAGTGAACACAAACAACAGATATAATTGTTGAAAGCCATCATTTCATCAAATGTGTCTGTACTAAGAGTATCATTCTTGATGGCTAATCACATTAAAGCTAGGAAGCCCTTTACTATTGATGAAGAGTTGATCCTGTCTGCTGCTAAGAAAATCTGTAGTGAACTTGTAAGATAGTCTGCACTTCAAAGTGTGGCACATGTTCTTTCGACTAGCACCATAACTAGACAAATTGATGAAATAGCAGAAGATATTTGAGGCAGAGTTGTTAGAGAGGATTAATGAGTCACCATTGATACACAATCCAAGTTGACAAGTCTACCAATGCTGACAAGAAGGCAATGATGCTTGTTTTTATATGATATATATATATATATATATTTTAGGAGAGTATGCATGAGGTATGTTATGTGAACTTTGTTGCCACCAACAGCTCAGCTGCACAACTATTCAAGCCTTCGAATCACTTCATGTTAGGAAAACTGAATTTGTCATTTTGTATCAGTATATGCACAAACATAAGGGCTGCAATGATTGGACAGTTTTCTGATTTAACTACTCAGGTCAGAGACATTGCTTCTGAATGTGAGTTTACACACTGTATCATCCATAGTGAAATACTGAGGAGCCAAATGTGCCACCTGAACTTAAAAATGTTTTGCAGGATATGATTTAAAGTGTTAACAATATTAAAGTACATCCCCTTAACTCATATATGCTTGTGCAGCTCTGCAGAACACACATGTCTTCTCTTATACACAGATGTAAGATGGCTGTCTAAAGCGAAATCACTGGCCAGAGTTTTTGAGTTATGAGAGTCGCTCCAGAGATTTCTTTTAGAAAAATGGTCCACGCTGGAGTATATTTCAGTGACACAGAATGGGTTGCAAAATTTGCTTACTTATGAAACATATTCAGCTGACTCTATGAACTCAATCTGTCACTTCAGATGAAAACAACTGTGTTCACATTGGCTTATTAAGTGGTTACATTCAAGGGCAAACTGGAATTATGGAGGTGATGAGTCAATGTTGGGATTTGGGGGACAATTCAAATATTAGCAGAGATTTTGAAAGAGACTGAGCCAGGGCCTTCTTTCTCCAGCTGGTGCATGATAACATTTCTCAGCTTTCAAAAGAGTTTGAGCATTGCTTCCCAACCACAAAAGACCCTTGAACTGAGAAAGAATGGATCCCTTATCGTTTTATGGATAAGTTAGGTGAATCAACTTTGTTCGTGCTGTAAAAGAATCAACTGCTTGAGATTACAAATGATGATGGATTTAAAAGTATTTTTCAGACAACTTAAAATCTCCATAAATTCTCAATTAAAGTCAAGGTGAAATATCTGAGATTAACACAAAAACACTGTAAAAGTTTTTTCTATTTCCAACATCCTATCTTTGTGAATCAGAGTTTTATGCAATGACAGCAACCAAAAGATGACAGAGTAGTCTGAACATAAGCAACTCACTTAAAATGTTACTGTCTCCTATCACTACCCGATGGGGCCATCTAGTTGCAGAAAAACAAACTCAGGACACTGATTCTGCATTATGGTGAGTTATATAATATGTAATAATAATAGAAATAAAATACATAATAAATGAAATGTGCTTGAACCATCCCAAAACCGTCCCCCCAATCCTGGTATGTGAAAAAACTGTCTTCCATGAAACCAGTCCTTAGTGCCAAAAAGGTTGGGGACAGTTGTTCTATGCAATAATATTTATTGAGTGACTACTATTCAGTATTATATAACATCATTATCCTTAAATTTAGGATGCACTAGTGAATAAGATACTGAGTATAGAATCTTGCACATAGTGAGTACTCAATATATACTGAAGAATAAAAGTAGATAGGGTAAGAGACAGAAATAAAATAATCATGAATAAACTTATTGAACTGGGAGATTCATTGTTTCACCATATACACAAAGTGTACTGATGAATAGAAAAGCAGAAAAAGGAAGTAACTGTTGGCACTGGATAGATGAACTTTAAATCATAACAATGCAACCAGAAGAAGACCAACTGAGAAAGACACAGGGAGAAATTTGTGGACTATACCAAGTAACACTGAGATTGAGTACAAAAGATATTATTCAGTGGGGAGGGTGCAACTGAAATGTTGAACATTGGGATGAGAAGTGTTACAGCAAGTTCACATTCAGTGCAGGAACAAAGCATATAATATCTTCAGTTTATTCTCTTATGTGCTCCATATGTAAAAAAAAAAAAAAAAAAAAAAAGGGAAAGCTAAGTTTCTTCCCATGTCTCATTTTGAAAATATTTAGGGAATTATGAACAACTTACTTGAAACCATAAACAAACCATTAAGAGTAACATGTAACACAGTAATCATTGTATTGCTGCAAGGAAGGTAGAAAAGGGAGTGATCACCGACAGATGGGATAATCAGTAGGATTTCCTGGAAGTTCTGAAAATTTTGGGAGGAATGATGCACACAGGCCTTCATGACTTAAAGTTTCATTGGGGTAAGTGAGCAGACTCTCTAGTGAAAAAGAAAAATGGGTGAGATAAGGAAAAATGAGTTGGACATTTTTAGATGTGAAACAGTGCTGTGTGATTTTGAATTCTGTAGTATAACCTTGCATTTGTATAGCTAAAGGAAAGCAAAGTGAAACTCAGAACTTCTAGAAAGTATGGAATATTGAATTTAAAGTATAAAATAAGGTTTCATATATTTCAGAGTTTATATAAGAAAAAAGTAAATTCACTTTCTTCTTTTATTTCTGTTTTTAATTTTTTTCTCTTTTTACTCTTATACTCTCTCTTTCCTTTATCCAGTCATTAAACACATGTTTTATGCAGCTACTATATAACAGGTGCTAGAAATAAAGCAATTAACAAACAGCTTATATTCTACAAGAAGAAGACATTTTATGTATGTGTATCTAAAATTATGTTTTTTGGTATTAAATGGCATGAATATAAAGAAAGATAGGATATAAAATAATGAAAGTTAGAGGCCTCAGCAAATTTTAAAGTATCCAATACAGTACTTTAAACTATAGGTACTATATTGTACAGTACATTCCTAAGACTATTTCACCTGATAAAACTGAAACTTTGTACACCTTTTGAAAGAAATATCTTAGAAAGGGAAAGATAATAATCCCTACTGGGAGCTTATTGTGACTTGATTACAGGAACTTTTATTGCACAAAAAATTTAAATTTTAACTTGGTGTTGTGAGGGGTTTTAAGAGCATGGGCAATGCACTATAATAATATTTATCATAGGTTAAAGATGTCTTCTCTCTAGTGCAGGAAAATAGTGAATGTTTTAGTAGAAGTATGAAGGTAAAATAGTTTATTCTCAGGAGTGCTCCATGGTAAGGCTGTTCTAGAAAAGAGGACACAGAAATCCAAAAAATGTATTTCCTTAAAAATATCTGTTACAATGTACCCTTTAGTGTACAGTGCCCCTAGGAGTACAAGCACCACATTTTAAAAACTTTTGTTTTGTTGTGGTAAGGTATATACAGTAAAGTATATACTTGTCATAAAGTGTATACAGTATACTAAAAATGGTTATAGTAGTAAGTTTTACTCTATACTGTTGTAGTTTATTTGCTAAATTGTGTCTGACTCTTGGCGACCCCATGGATGACAGCACATCAGGCCTCATTGTCCCTCATTATCTCCCAGAGTTCCCCAAGTTCATGTCAATGAGGTGGTGCTACTATCCAACCATCTCATCCTCTGCTGTCCTCTTTTCTTTTCGCCTTCAGTCTTTCCCAGCATAAAGGTCTTTTCCAGTGAATCGACTTTTCACGTCAGGTGGTCAAAGTGTTGGAGCTCCAGCTTCACCATGGCAAAACCTTCCAGTATTCTTGCTGGGAGAGCCCAATGGATGATATAAAAAGACAAAAAGATATGACACCAAAAGATGAACCTCAAGGGTGGAAGGTGTCCAATATGCTACTGGGTAAGAGTAGAGGGCAATTACTAATAGCACCAGAAAGAATGAAGCATGTAGGCAAAAGTGGAAATGACCCTCAGTTGTTGATGTGTCTGGTGGTGAAAGTAAAATTTGATGCTGTAAAGAACAATATTGCACTGGAATTCTGAATGTTAGGTCCATGACTCATGGTCAAGAAGGAAATGGCAAGAGTAAACATTAACATTTTAGGAATCAGTGAACTAAAATGCAAGGGAATGGGCAAATTTAATTCAGAGGACCATTATATATACTACTGTGGACAAGAATCCTATAGAAGAAATGGAGTAGCCCCCATAATTGACAAAAGATTCTGATGCAGTACAGGTGTGCAACCTCAAAAATGACAGAATGAACTAGGTTCGTTTCCAAAGGCAAACCATTCAACATAGCACTAAGCCAAGTCTATGCCCCTACCACTGATGCTGAAGAAGCTGAAATCGATCGGTTTTGTGAAGACCTAGGAGACTTTCTAGAACTAACAACAAAAAGATGTATCTTTTCATCATAGGAGATTGGAACGAAAAATTAGGAAGTCAAGAGATATCTTGGAGTAATGGGCAAGTTTGGCCTTGGACAACAAAGTGAAGCAGGGTCAGAGCAAAGGTTAACAGAATTCCTCCAAGAGAATGCACTGGTGATAGCAAACACCCATTTCCAATAACATAAGAAACAACTCTACACATGGACATCAACGGATTGTCAATACTGACATCAGATACATCATATTATTTGCATTCAAAGGTGGAGAAGCTCATACAGTAAGCAAAAACAAGACCTGGAGGTAACTGTGGCTCAGAATAATCAGTTCCTTGTTGAAAAATTCAGGGTTAAACTGGACAAAATGGGGAAAAGCATTAGGCCATTCAAGTATGACCTAAGTCAAATCCCTTATGATTATACTGTGGATGTGATGAATAGATTCAAGGGATTAGATCTGGTAGACAGAGTGCCTGAAGAACTATGAATAGAGAATCATAACATTGTACAGGATGCAATGACCAAAACCATCCTTGGTGGGGGGAACGGGTAGGGAGAGAAATGCAAGAAGGTAAAATGGTCATTTGAAGAGGCTTCACAAAGACCTGAGGAAAGAAAAAAAAAAAAAAAAAGCAAAAGGCAATAGAAAAAGGGGGAGATCCACCCAACTGAATGCAGAGTTCCAGAAAATATCAAGGAGAGACAACAAGGCCTTCTTTAAAGAATATTGCAAAGAAATAGAAGAAAACAGCAGAATGGTAAAGACTAGGGATATCTTTGAGAAAATTGGAGATATTAAGGAAACGTTTCATGCATGGATGATCATACTAAAGGACAGAAATGATAAGGACCTAATAGAGGCAGAAGAAATTAAGAAGAGATGGCAAGAAAACACAGAAAAACTACACAAAAAAGGTCTTAATGACCAGGATAACCATGTTGGTCTGGTCACACACCTAGAGCCAGACATCTTGGTGTGTGAATTCAAGTAGTCCTTAGGAACCATTACTACCAACAAAGCTAGTGGAGGTGATAGATTTCCAGCTGAACTATTTCAAATCCTAAAAGATGATGCTGTTAATTCAATATGTCAGCAAATTTGGAAAACCCAGAAATGTTCACATGACTGGAAAATGTGTTTTCATTCCAACCCCAAAGAAGGGCAATGTTAAAGAATTTTCAAACTACCAGACAGTTGTGCTTATTTCCCATGCTAGTAAAGTTATACTCAAAATCCTTCAAGCTAGACTTCAGCAGTACTTGAATTGAGAACTTCCAGATGTACAAGCTGGAGAAGGAAATGGCAACCCACTCCAGTATCCTTGCCTGCAGAATCCCAGGGATGGAGGAGCCTGGTGGGCTGCTGTCTATGGGGTCACGCAGAGTCAGACATGACTGAAGCGACTTAGCAGCAGCAGCAGATGTATAAGCTGGGTTTAAAAAAGGCATAGGAACCAGAGGTCAAATTGCCAACATTGGTTGGACCATAGAGACAGCAATGGAATTCCAGGAGAAACATTTGCTTTATTGACTACTCTCAAGCCTTTGTGTGGATCACAACAAACTGGAAGATTCTTAAAGAGATGAGAGTCACAGACCATCTTACCTTTCTCCTGAAATGCTGTATGCAGGTCAAGAAGCAACAGTTAGAACCGGACATGAAACAATGGACTGGTTCAAAATTGGGACAGGGGGTTCATCAAGGTTGTATACTGTTATCCTAATTATCTAACATATTCAGAGCACTACATGTGAAATCCTGGGCTTGATGACTCACAAGCTGGAATCAAGATTACCAGGAGAAATATCAACAACATCAGATATATAGATGATACCACTCTAATGGCAGAAAGCAAAGAGAACTAGAGCCTTAAGATGAGGATGAAAGAGGAGAGTGAAAAAGCTGTTCTAAAACTCAACATTCGAAAAACTAAGGTCATGGCATCCAGTCCTATCACTTCATGGCAAATAGAAGGGGGAAAAGTGGAAGCAGTGACAAATTTTCTCTTCTTGGGCTCCAAAATCACTGTGGATGATTTTGCACACCATTTTTATAGTAGAGCTTAGTGGTATTAAGTACATTCCCATTGCTGTTCAATCATCACCATCACAGAGCTCCTTTTTTTTTTTTTCTTGTCTTCTCAACTGAAACTCCATACCTATTAATGAATAACTTTCCATTTCTCTCAGTTTCTAGTCTTTGGAAACCATCATTCTATTTTCTCTTATGAATTTGACTACTACATGAACTCATACAGCATTTGTCCTTTTGTGTTTCACTTTGTTCACTTAACATAATGTCTCCTTATTGCCTCATATTTGAGAATTCCTTTCCTTTTTAAAGACTGAACATTATTCCATTGTATGTATATACAATGTCCATACATTACATTGAATCTGTAGATCTGTTTTGATAATATTAACATCTTAACAATATTAAGTGCTCCAATTCATCAACACAGGATTCTTTCTATATATTTGTGTCTTTGATTTCTTTCAGCACTGTTTGGTAGTTTTCACTATACAAGTTTTTCAGCTTTTTGGTACACATCGCATTTTAAAGACCTCAATTGCACGCTTTAAGCAAAAACATCAGCTTTTACCCTGAGTCCTTTGAGAAACTTCAGTATCATTAAAGACAAAATGTAATCAGTGTTATAAAAGACATACAAAATTTATGATCATATATGCAATTCAAATTCTGAGTTCTTTCCTGAGGTAAACTTAATGCTCCACAAAAAATCAGCTTCAAATAGTATGGATTGTGATTTAATGTTGTGGTTCTCTTTATATTCTCCAAAGCCTCAATTCATGTTATCAAAACATAAGAAACATGTGAAAGATTATTCCCTTGCTTATGCGAGTAAACTATTTTTACAAATAATTAAATAAAATATAAGTATTGATTCTGATCTGAGTTCTCATCTAGTGGCTTTCCACTCTCATTTTGCACTATTTCAGTAGTCACAAAGTATCACTTAATGCATAGCAGCTGTTATTTTCCCTCGACAATCCTGAATATTCATTTATTTAAAAATTATGAAAGAGGACTTAAATATTTAATAAACCATTTTTTTAAATAGTAAAACAAGATTTCTTTTCTAATGAAGTTTCCACACTTTGCTTTGCTTTCTTTATGTGTGAAAGCACTGCTAATTCAGTATGATCCAGTAAGACTCAGTCATTCACTGTTGAATTTATGACTTTGTAATTATTTGTCATCTGTTATTGTCAAACACCATCATTGTACACAAAGCCCACAAAACAGAAAATGGATATGGAGATGGTTTTAAATAGCTCCTAAGGAATAAATGGCTTTTGAAAAATACTTGACTACTTAATTATATTAGTGATCTGAAAATACATGGATATGAAATTCAGCAAAATTTCTCTACTGTTTCTTCATATTCTGAATAGAGGGAAATAAATTAGACATATTATTTAAAGACTGTATTTACCTAATTCTATGATTCATTAAAAGTATGATAGGTCTTGAGAAATAGCAGCTTTCTAAGCACTCTGCTGTGTATGCATACACATAAAAATTTCATTATTATTTTAATAGAATACTTTTATGCTAAAATTACATATCTTTTTTTTTTTTTTTCACTCACTATGAAGTCTGAATCAAAGTTTCTATATATCCCCAACCTGGAGAAGTGTTGCCATTAACAATAATCACAACATCCCAGGAAGGCATCGTTATTCAAAATGTCTATTAGTCATCTCAAATTTTTACCAATTCCAGAACTAGTAGTTCAGATGGTAAAGAATCTGCCTGCAAAATTAGAGACCCAGGTTCGATCCAGGAATTGGGATATTCCCCTGGAGAAGGAAATAGCAACTCACTCCATTATTCTTGCTTGGAGAATCCCGTGAACAGAGGATCCTGCCAGGCTACAGTCCATGAGGTGACAAAGAGTCAGAAATAACTAAGAGACAAACACACACACAATATAATTTTGAGCATTTTGCAGAGAACTTCATTTTTATGTTTTATCAGCTACTTACTTTCTTCCTGCTTTTCTTTTATTTTTTTAACTATAAATTCCAAGAGAAATTCATCATAGTAAGCAATATGAAAATGTGACTTTACTCTATTGATTTCTTGCTCTGTTTCTTAAGCTGTTTATTTTTATTATTATTTTTTTAAATTTTTGACTCCCCAACTAAAATGTGATGTCCTGAAGTTGTATCCTGTTTATTCATTTTACCCCTAGGCATAAACACAGAGCCTGTTAAGTGCAAAGATTGTCAGTTGATGCTAAAAGTAAGTTCCACAGACAGAGATTTGTTTACATTTTTGCTTGAACTTGCTGTTGTGTATCCAGTGTGTAGAAAAGAAGAATAACTGCCACATACACTGTGCTCAATAAATATTTGCTGGAAGGATGAGTAAATAAATGCTTCAAATTAAAGGGAAAATGACATAGAAGTTCACTACTAAAGAAAAGAGGTAAATTAACCTCTAAATAACAAAAGCATATGCTGTATCCTCTAGGATATGTTTTGTGGATGAGTTGTAAAATTGAAATAAGAAAATTGTTCTTAGGGAGCCAAATGGAACTTGTTATCAT
>SJYQ01008208.1:92933-109423 GCA_006410935.1 Redunca redunca
AATCTCATTGTATTTGAAATACTCTTTTCTAACAAAGACTCCTGCATAATTCTGATTCATTTGGCCTCAGATATAAGGACCATTTTCTCATACTTCAGTCCTCAGTGAAAATGTGACCTCCTCCAAGAGGATTCACCTTCCCATTCTGTCTAAATAAATTTTCTCTTTCAATTACTCTCTATCATCTTGCTTACTTCCTTTATAACTTTTATTACCACCTGGAAGTATCTTTGCTTAATTGTTTCTTTACTTGTTTATCTTCATAAGATTATAAATTCTCTCATGACAGGAACCCTGGTTGTTATTCTCATCATTACATTCCCAGCAAATAGAACAATGCCTGGCTTACAGTAAGCAATGGATGAATATTTACTAAATAAATGAGTGAATAATTAAATGAATGAATATCTCCCCAAACACCAGTTTTTTCCCAGTTTTGTTCATAATACTATTGATAATGGTCAGTTGTGTTTAAGAAGCCAACCATAAACATATTTATTTGCATGGGATATCATCCTTCATCTTAGCACTTCATTAATTTTCAGTTTTTAAAGTAGAGTTTCTCTTTGAATAATCAGAAAAATATTTAGATAGCTGTAAATTAAGCAGATAGGGAAAATTCAACTTGCACTATTTACTGCAGGTATTTGAAATAGCCTGACATGCCTCCTGAGAAATCTATATGCAGGTCAGGAAGCAACAGTTAGAACTGGACATGGAACAACAGAATGGTTCCAAATAGGAAAAGGAGCATGTCCAGGCTGTATGTTGTCACCCTGCTTATTTAACATATGCAGAATATGTCATGAGAAATGCTGGGCTGGAAGAAGCACAAGCTGGAATCAACATTGCCAGGAGAAATGTCAAGAACCTCAGATATGCAGATGACACCACTCTTGTGGCAGAAAATGGAGAGGGACTAAAAAGCCTCTTGATGAAACTCAAAGAGGAGAGTGAAAAAGTTGGCTTAAAGCTCAATATTCAGTAAACTAAGATCATGGCATCTGGTCCCATCACTTCTTGGTAAATAGATGGGGAAACAGTAGAAATAGTGTCAGACTTTATTATTGGGGGGCTCCAAAAACACTGCAGATGGTAATTGCAGCCATGAAATTAAAAGACATTTACTGCTTGGAAAGGAAGTTATGACCAACCTAGATAACATATTCACAAACAGAGACATTACTTTGCCAACAAAAGTCCGTCTAGTCAGGACTATGTTTTTTTCAGTAGTCATATATGGATGTGAGAGTTGGACTGTGAAGACAGCTGAGCGCTGAAGAAATGATGCTTTTGAACTGTGATGTTGGAGAAGACTCTTGTGAGTCCCTTGGACTACAAGAAGATCCAACCAGTCCATTCTAAAGGAGATCAGCCCTGGGATTTCTTTGGAAGGAATGATGCTAAGGCTGAAACTCCAGTACTTTGGCCACCTCATGCGAAGAGTTGACTCATTGGAAAAGACTCTGATGCTGGGAGGGATTCCCAATCAACAGAGGATGAGATGGCTCTATGGCATCAGTGCCTCGGTGGACGTGAGTCTGAGTGAACTCCGGGAGTTGATGATGGACAGGGAGGCCTGGTGTGCTGCAGTTCATAGGGTCGCAAAGAGTAAGACACGACTGAGCAACTGAACTGAACTCCTATTCCAACTGAAAAAATGTGCCCTAGCAATCTATCCTTAATGAATATCTTGGCAAAGATATTCAATTTCAAAACTGATTTTTTTTTCTGTTTACATTACCTTAAATTACAGTGAAATCCACAAGCACTTAAAAGTACAAAGACTACAAGGCCTTTCCTGATACTCATTTCACATCTACAATTACCCAACTACAAACACACGAGAATAATGCTGAATATAAACTTTCTAATATGACCGTCCTTTTAAATAAAATGAAAAGACCTAGGCAGCTGTCTATACTCAGCCTTTTTAACAACTTGAATTTAAATTGACAATATAATTTCTTTTCATCACTGATAATAGTGATAGTGAAGTCACTCAGTCATATCCAACGCTTTGTGACCCCATGAACAGTAGCCAACTAGGCTCCTCCATACATGGGATTTTCCAGGCAAGAATACTGGAATGGGTTGCCATTTCCTTCTCCAGGGGTTCTTCCCGACCCAGGGATCAAACTCAGGTTTCCCACATTTCTTTTCATCACTGATAATAGAAGAGACTAATTCTTAACCTGTGAGATTTCTGAGTTGAAAATGTGACTGATCTGGAACTGAGCTGGAGGAGTTGCTTATATATTTTGAGATTAGTTGTTTGTCAGTTGCTTCATTTGCTATTATTTTGTCACATTCTGAAGGCTGTCTTTTCACCTTGCTTATAGTTTCCTTTATTGTGCAGAAGCTTTTAATTTTAATTAGATCCCGTTTGCTTATTTTTGCTTTTGTTTCCAGTATTCTTGGAGGTGGGTCATAGAGGATCCTGCTGTAATTTATGTTGGAGAGAGTTTTGCCTATGTTCTCCTCTAGGAGTTTTATAGCTTCTGATCTTACATTTAGATCTTTAATCCATTTTGAATTTATTTTTGTGTATGGTGTTAGAAAGTGTTCTAGTTTCATTCTTTTACAAGTTGTTGACCAGTTTTCCCAGCACCATTTGTTAAAAAGATTGTCAGCTCAATTCCAGAAAAATAAACAACCCAATCAAAAAAACGGGCCAAATAACTAAATAGACATTTCCCCTAAGAAGACATACAAATGGCTAACAAACACATGAAAAGATGCTCGACATCACTCATTATCAGAGAAATGCAAATCAAAACCACAATAAGGTACCATTTCACACCAGTCAGAATGGCTGCAATCCAAAAGTCTACAAGCAATAAATGCTGGAGAGGGTGTGGGGAAAAGCGAACCTTCTTTAACAGTTGGTAGGAATGCAGACTAGTACAGCCACTATGGAGAACAGTGTGGAGGTTCCTTAAAAAACTGGAAATAGAACTGCCTTATGACCCAGCAATCCCACTGCTGGGCTTACACACCAAGGAAACCAAAACTGAAAGAGACGCGTGTACCCCAGTGTTCATTGCAGCACTGTTTATAATAGTCAGGACATGGAAGCCACCTAGATGTCCATCAGCAGATGAATGGATAAGAAAGTTGTGGTACATATACACAATGGAGTATTACTCAGCCATTAAAAAGAATACATTTGAATCAGTTCTAATGAGGTGGATGAAACTGGAGCCTATTATAGAGTGAAGTAAGCCAGAAAGAAAAACAAAAATACAGTATACTAACGCATATATAGGGAATTTAGAAAGATGGTATCAATAGCCCTGTATGCGAGACAGCAAAAGAGACATAGATGTATAGAACAGGTTTTGGACTCTGTGGGAGAGGGAGAGGGTGGGATGATTTGGGAGAATGGCCTTGAAACACGTGTAATATCATATAAGAAATGAATCGCCAGTCTAGGTTCAATGCAGGATACAGGATACTTGGGGCTGGTGCATTGGGATGACCCAGAGAGATGGTATGGGGAGGGAGGTGGGAGAGGGGTTCAGGATTGGGAACACGTGTACACCTGTGGTGGATTCATGTTGATGTATGGCAAAACCAGTACAGTATTGTAAAGCAAAATAAAGTAAAATTTAAAACAAAAAATCCCCCCAAAAGAAAATGTGTCTGATCTACTGTCATTAGTAAGGACATCTGTTTAATCAGCTACTTATACTGTCAATATTGTATAAACCATGTTTTGTTTTTTTTTTTTTTTAATTCTCTGTATTCTGATGTTCCACATATTGAGTCTTGCTGACCCTGGAGTCTTGCTTGACCCTGCTGACCCTGGCTGATCCTAACAGGGTTAGCCAATTCCTAGAGGTAGCCAACACTTCACTGAGGAGCATGTTTTTCAAATACAAACTAATTCACCCAGAGTCCAGGCCCCTAGCATCCTCCATTATCAGATTTGACGCTATTGGCTGCTATCCACCTGTCTTTATCACCCTGGGATAAGCACCTGACAACTATGCCCTAGCCCCCTGTTGACCAACCTTGTGGTTTTTCCAAGATGACCTTTTTCTTCTTTGGAACTGACTATTGTCTCCTGTTATGCTTCCATTTTTGTCATTATTGTTTAGTCGCTAAATCCTGTCTGACTCTTTTGCAAACCCATGGACTAGAACCTATCAAGCTTCTTTGTCCATGGGATTTCTTAGACAAGAATATTGGAGTGGGTTGCCATTTCCTTCTTCAGGGGATTTTCCTGACTCAGGGAGTGAATTTGAGTTTCCTGCATTGGCAGGTTGAATCTTTACCATTGAGCTACCAGGGAAGCCCTTCTGCTGTCATTAGCCTACATAAATAATAAAAGACTTGCTAAAACACATATGCTATGATTGTATGACAAAAGAGTTATAAAACAAGAATTTCTATGAAGAAAGAAACATGGTAGAAAGTGAAAGTGAAAGTCACTCAGTCATATCCAACTCTTTGCACCCCCATGAACTTTACAGTCAATGGAATTCTCTAGGCCAGAATACTGGAGTCGGTAGCCATTCCCTTCTCCAGGGGATCTTCCCAACCCAGGGATCGAACCTAGGTTTCCTGCACTGTAGACAGATTCCTTACCAGCTGAGACACAAGGAAAGCCCAAGAATATTAGAGTGGGTATCACATCCTTTTTCCAGGGGATCTTCTTGACCCAGGAATCAAACCAGGGTCTCCTACATTGCAGGTGGATTCTTTACAAACTGAGCTATGAGGGAAGCCCAATTAAATTCCTCTAATAGGTTAAAAGAAACCATGAAAGACCCTGAAAATTGAAAATTAAGTGAACAACTTTCAGATGTGTAATATGTATATTGTAATAGAGTTTACCAATACTTTTAAAAAGTTATTCATAGATTTTCATAATTTTGCTTTTAATTTGACTTTTAAATTCTGTCATTTTACCTGTAATCTTGTTATATCACATTTCTTTTTTTTCATTTTAAAGAAACTGCACATAATTTTAAGGGGACTTCTGAGTTACTCTTTTATATATATATTGTTTACCCCTCCTACCCAGCATTGTAGATTTTTCCTCATTCTTCCTTCTGAAGGTAGGAATGGGTATGCCAGAACAATTTAGAAGTAACCAATAGCTTGGGTCTGAGAAACTAAAAATTAGTAAGAAATGTAGAACATAAATGTAAATCAAGTCCTTCAGAAAAGCTATTGAGAGACATTAAGTACCATTACCATTACCAGTCAGCCAAAATTTATTAAAGATTTATTTAATGCTGGGCATACTGTTAAGCATTAGGTATATAGACACAAAAAGTATGAAGTTTTTAATCTCTATTAGGATTTGATTAGAGAAACAGAACTCAGTGTTGTATGATATAGGAAAAGGGAATTGTTATAGGGGTTAGAGAGCTGGCTATGACTCTATACAAGGATGTTGCCTTATTGTTTAATGGTGGACCTGAAGCCGTGATAGGTCAACCTAGCCTGCAGCCAGGAAGGAGAGCCACATATAACTTGGATGAAAGCAAGAATAAACAAATGCATTAGGATAAAATAAAACATACCTCTCTATTTCATCATATCTAAACCTGATGATGTGAGTGACCTGCTGAAAAAGGTACTATCATTCATTGCAGAACTAAACACACACCTGGTACATGGTATAGAGATATTAAAAGAGGAAGAATCCTGGGAACTGGGAGGCTGCTGGACCTGGTAATGTCCCGTGCCAGTTTTTGAGTTAACAGAATGGAGATAATATGTATGATGTGCCAAACCCAGTGCATAAAAATGGCTTCTCATTTGTTTCCTCTTTTCAAATCTCACACAGATTTCTATTGTGGCTACCCCTACCCTGGACTGGCTAAGAAAAGGAAGTTCCAGTTTGGCTGTATTGGCAAAATAGAAAGCCACCAAAGTCTACCCCTTGTCAAGGTGGCATCACGCCCAACTCCTCTCACTATATTTTACTCTTCAGTAAAAATAATAACCAAGTCATGCTTTTACCTAGAACCATACAAGTAACTCTTATTCAACCACAAGCATATTAAACCTCTTCAAAAGGGCATAAAGTTTCTCTAACCAAATCGGGCAACATTGATTTCTAGCTGAATCACACTGACTCTTTGGTAGTTTGTAACATAACTACTGAAATATGAGGTTGATGCTTCTCAGATTACAGAGGAATGGGGAAGGGAAAGGTGGTAACTGGTTAATGTATTTACAAGTAGGTTCATACCAGAATAGGAAAAAGGTATTTATAAACTGTTACAGTTCTCAGTGATGCAACTGCTCATGCTCATAACTGCTGTTTATTAACTATTGATATTTTCATAGACTATTCATTTGACATAACTATTCATCTCAGCAAGCACTTTGGTGATCACAGTTTCGTACTGGGTAGGGTGATCTAAACTATCTTGCCTGAATGGTCTTGTCCATTGGCAATCCTGCCTGAATGGAGTTGCAGTTTTCCATTGCCTTTTCTCACTTGTCATAGAAGTACTTAGCCTTCAGGCAATCATCTCCATTGCAGACATGCTCCTCCTTAACCACATTATTTGGTAGTAACTCAATTTCCCCAGGATAGTTAGGAATTATTCACCGCAGCTAGTACAATGATCTCCTTCTTCGTCCATTGATTCACTAGAATGAGGAACCCAAAGTGGCTAAATGGCAACTTCATTTAATGGAATCATTCATGCAACCCTGGCAGAGGAATTCCTTCCTTGTGAGCTAAGATGCCTAGATCAGAAGAGCCCAGATTTGCAATTATCAGAAGCAAAATTGTTGTTAGCAGATTTCTGAGGCATAAGAGAGAGGCCACTCCTATTCTTTCCCTGATTCCCAGACCTGTAAATACTGGCTAGGAAAGAATGATACAGTTTGCATATATATGTATGTGCATATATACATATTTTATATATATACATATATATATGTATAAAATGGGAGATATATACATGCATATATATTCCAGGAAAATTACTCAAACCCTCGAGATACTACTAAACAAGTGGTGTTATATCTGAATATTCAAAATGTCATTCCACGATTCTATCAGGTTAAGTGGTTCAGTAGGATAGAAAATATGGTAAAACTAGTCAATTCAATGCACACTATTCAATTGTAGTACTTTATTTGCTATAAAATGAGTTATTTAGTCAAAAGCAGCACTTCATGGAATATCATGATTACTAAGCCATTCTGTAAGTACCTGGATAAAGTTCTGCTTAAAACAAAAACAAAAACAAAAACAAAAAAAAAAACACTATAGAGAGAAAAAGAAAATTCATATTAAAGGTAATTGCTTATCCAGTGTGTATTGCTGATCCTATTCACACTACTGGCACTGTTCACTGAGCCCAGGGTAGGAAAGACATGAGCTAAAAAGCTGAAAGGAGACTCAAGGAGCCATAGGAACTTCCCATAGGAACTGCAGACACATGTACTCTTTCCTGACTGGCATGGCAGACATAATGCAGCCTCGCTCCTGGCTGATGCAGCATCCATGACTTAACCATAATGTAGCAATAATGTAGCCACAACATAACCTCATATAACATAAACATGATGTCACTCCAGTGTAGACCCAGTGCAGCAGCAGTCACGGCTTTCATGGTGAAACTCATACAGACATACAGCACAAAGTACCCCGTGACCAGGTGAGTACCTCATGATGCACATTTGCAGTGCCATAAAGTGGTCTCAGCTGTTATGTAACTGTGTAGAATTATCGTTTACAGAACATGGGGCAAGAAGGCATGAGAGTGTGGGGCAAGAGAGCCTGACTTATGCCATCTTGTTAATTTCCCCACACAGTTATTATACAACATTCTCTCTTCTGTGATGGGCATGTTTCAGTGTAATCAAATTACCATAAGGTGATAGATTGATTCTCAAGGAATGATACTATTTCAGAGTAGATTGGCCACTCATCAGTGGCTATTGTCAGATATCGGGAGTATAAGTTCATTTTGCTGATCCTATGAATAATACTCTTGCCAACATGACCTCTTAGTTTGTGAGAACAGAAGCTGCCTAAATGGTTACCTTATTTTACAAAATTATAAGAATACCTCTAGATGAGTATTACATTTTGGTAAGCATTCCTGAGGGGTACAAAGATGTTTCTATTCTCTACCTATTTAGAAACGTCCACTCATATATCTTTATCCCAGATCCTATTACATTAGTTTCCAAAAAATGAAAGTCTCGATTCATTCAGCATTACCATTACTCACTAACTAAAAATGAGAATAGATTCATAATTCTGAATATCTCTCATTCCAGACCAAACAAACAAACAAAAAAAACCCAAAAGGATGCATTATTTAATGTTTTGCCCACCAAAATAATTTATATTCACCACTATCCTTGAAGGACACCATGGAGTGGTACTGTATTTTTTTACTCACTTATTTTCAGGTAATTCTGACATTGTTATATAGAACCACCTGTCAACCAGAAGCATTTTTTTTAGTCATTTTAATTTTTTTTTTTTTTTTTAGATAACTCCCTATGAGGACAAGGTGGCACACTGAGGAGGAAATATAACAGAAACAGGAGACACAGATAGCTAAGTCAAATACCCATGCAAGGCTTTTTATGATTTCAGTACTTATGTGAACTTGATATTTTATACTTTGATGATAGGACACTGCTGTGCATACTATTGAGTTTTGTATGGTTTTATAGATCGGATAACCTTCACAGTTTGTTATGACTTTGGAATCTAGTTCAGTGGCAGAATTCTATTTTAACTGATGGCCTACAAAAGATATCCACCCCAGAGCTTTTATAAAGCCAGAGCAGCATCCCTAAATATATTTATCACCTCCTCAGTAAGGGGAGTATCCCCAGATCAGCTTTTGAACAGAGTTTGGAGTTTCCCTACCAGGTATTTTCCATAATCAATAAAGCAGAAATAGAGTTTTTTTTTTGGAACTCTCTTGTCTTTTTGATGATACAGCGGATATTGGCAATTTGATCTCTGGTTCCTCTGCCTTTTCTAAAACCAGCTTGAACATCTGGAAGTTCATGGTTCACGTATTGCTGAAGCCTGGCTTGGAAAATTTTGAACATTACTTTACTAGCGTGTGAGATGGATGCAATTGTGCAGTAGTTTGAGCATTCTTTGGCATTGCCTTTCTTTGGGATTGGAATGAAAACTGACCTTTTTCAGGCCTGTGGCCACTGCTGAGCTTTCCAAATTTTCTGGCATATTGAGGGCAGAACTTTCAAAGCATCATCTTTCAGGATTTGAAATAGCTCAACTGGAATTCCATCACCTCCACTAGCTTTGTTCATAGTGATGCTTTCTAAGCCCACTTGACTTCACATTCCAGGATGTCTGGCTCTAGGTGAGTTATCTCACCATCTTGATTATCTGGATCATGAAGATCTTTTTTGTACAGTTCTTCTGTGTATTCTTGCCACCTCTTCTTAACATCTTCTGCTTCTGTTAGGTCCCTATCATTTCTGTCCTTTATTGAGTCCATCCTTGCATGAAATGTTCCCTTGGGATCTCTACTTTTCTTGAAGAGATCTCTAGTTTTTCACATTCTGTTGTTTTCCTCTATTTCTTTGTATTGATCACTGGAGAAGACTTTCTTATTTCTCCTTGCTATTTTTTGGAACTCTGCATTCAAATGGGAATGGGAATACCATACCATTTGACCTGCCTCTTGAGAAATCTATATACAGGTCAGGAAAGAACAGTTAGAACTGGTTCCAAATAGGAAAAGGGGTATATCAATGCTGTATATTGTCACCCTGCTTATTTAACTTATATTCAGAGTACATCATGAGAAACGCTGGACTGGAAGAAACACAAGCTAGAATCAAGATTGCTGGGAGAAATATCAATACTTCAGATATGCAGATGACACCACCCTTATGACAGAAAGTGAAGAGGAACTAAAAAGCCTCTTGATGAAAATAAAAGAGGAGAGTGAAAAAGCTGGCTTAAAACTCAACATTCAGAAAATGAAGATGATGGCATCCAGTCCCATCACTTCATGGGAAATAGATGGGGAAACAGTAGAAACAGTGTCAGACTTTATTTTTTTTTTTTTACTCCAAAAACACTGCAGATGGTGATTGCAGCCATGAAATTAAAAGATGCTTACTCCTTGGAAGAAAAGTTATGACCAACCTAGACAGCATATTCAAGAGCAGAGACATTACTTTGCTGACTAAAGTCCATCTAGTCAAGGCTATGGTTTTTCCAGCAGTCATGTATGGATGTGAGAGTTGGACTGTGAAGAAGGCTGAGCGCCAAAGAATTGATGCTTTTGAACTGTGATGTTGGAGAAAACTCTTGAGCGTCCCTTGGACTGCAAGGAGATCCAACCAGTCCATTCTGAAGGAGATCAACCCTGGGATTTCTTTGGAAGGAATGATGCTAAAGCTGAAACTCCAATACTTTGGCCCCCTCATGCAAAGTGTTGACTCATTGGAAAAGACTTTGATGCTGGGAAGGACTGGGGGCAGGAGAAGAAGGGGACGACCGAGGATGAGATGGCTGGATGGCATCATTGACTCGATGAACGTGAGTCTGGGTGAACTCCGGGAGTTGGTGATGGACAGGGAGGCTTGGCGTCCTACATTTCATGGGGTCGCAAAGAGTCGGACACAACTGAGCGACTGAACTGAACTGAACTGAACTGAACTGAAAAAGCCTCTTGATGAAAGTCAAAGAGGAGAGTGAAAAAGTTGGCTTAAAGCTCAACATTCAGAAAACGAAGATCACAGCATGTGATCCCATCACTTCATGGCAAATAGATGGGAAAACAGTAGAAACAGTGTCAGACTTATTTTTGGGGGCTCCAAAATCACTGCAGATGGTGATTGCAGCCATGAAATTACCTGTGGTGGATTCATGTTGACGTATGGCAAAATCAACACAATATTGTAAAGTAGTTAACCTCCAATTAAAATAAATAAATTTATATTAAAAAAATAAAAGTATTGCAAAAAATGTAACAATAAACCTTAGAAGTAAATAAATAAATAAAAGATGCTTACTGCTTGGAAGGAAAGTTATGACCAACCTAGACAGCATATTAAAAAGTAGAGACACTATTTTGCCAACAAAGATCCAACTAGTCAAGGCTATGGTTTTTCCAGTGATCATGTTTGAATGTGACAGTTGGACTATGAAGAAAGCTGAGTACTGAATAATTGATGCTTTTGAACTGTGGCGTTGGAGAAGACTGTTGAGAGTCTTTTGGACTGCAAGGAAATACAACCAGTCCATTCTAAAGGAGATCAGTCCTGAGTGTATTTTGGAAGGACTGATGCTAAAGCTGAAACTCCAATACACCACCTCTTGGGAAGAGTTGCCTCTTTGGAAAAGACCTTGATGCTGGGAGGGACTGGGGGCGGGTGGAGAAGGGAACGACAGAGGATGAGATGGCTGGATGGCATCACCGATTCAATGGACATGAGTTTGAGGAGGCTCTTGAAGTTGGTGATGGACAGGGAGGTCTGGCCTGCTGCAATTCGTGAGGTCCCAAAGAGTCAGATTTACTGAGCGACTGAACTGAACTTAACTGAACCAGGTCTTACATGAGAAATCCACTGTATCAGTCTAAACTCTAATGAAAATTTGGACACCGTCTTTCATAGTATATCAGCCAACTTGAGAAATTTAAACTTCATTTACGATGGTCTACCTTTGGGTCCAGAATTTGCAGTTGTGCTGAAAGAGCTGTATTAGGATTAAAAGTAGGAGGCAAAGTTGAAGGGTTTTGAAGCAAAGCAAAGTCAAAGTCTTTTTACTGACTATGCCAAAGTATTTGTGTGGGTCACAATAAACTGTGGAAAATTCTGAAAGAGATGGGCATACCAGACCACCTGACCTGCCTCTTGAGAAACCTCTATGCAGGTCAGGAAGCAACAGTTAGAACTGGACATGGGACAACAGACTAGTTCCAAATAGGAAAAGGAAGACGTCAAGGCTGTATATTTTCACCCTGCCTCTTTAACTTATGTGCAGAGCACATAATGAGAAACGCTGGGTTCGTGGAAGCACAGGCTGGAATCAAGATTTCTGGGAGAAGTATCAATACATTCAGATATACAGATGACACCATCCTTATGGCAAAAGTGAAGAACTCTTAAAGCTCAACATTCAGAAAACGAAGATCATGGCATCCAGTCCCATCACTTCATGGCAAATAGATGGGGAAACAGTGGAAACAGTCAGACTTTATTTTTTATGGCCTCAAAACTCACCAGATGGTGATTGCAGCCATGAAATTAAAAGACATTTACTCCTTGGAAAGACAGTTATTACCAACCTAGATAGCATATATAAAAGCAGAGACATTACTTTGCCAACAAAGGTCCGTCTAGTCAAGGGTATGGTTTTTCCAGTGGTCATGTATGGATGTGAGAGTTGGACTATAAAGAAAACTGAGCACCAAACAATTGATGCTTTTAAACTGTGGTGTTGGAGAAGACTCTTGAGAGTCCCTTGGACTGCAAGGAAATCCAACCAGTCCATCCTAAAGGAGATCAGTCCTGGTTGTTCATTGGAAGGACTGATATTGAAGCTGAAACTCCAATACTTTAGCCACCTGATGGGAATAGCTGACTCATTTGAAAAGACCCCAATGCTGGGAAAGATTGAGGACAGGAGGAGAAAGGGATGACAGAGGTTGAGATCATTCGATGGCATCACTGACTCGATAGACATGGGTTTGGGTGGACTCCGGGTGTTGGTGATGGACAGGGAGGCCTGGCGTGCTGAGGTTCATGGAGTCTCAAATCGTTGGACATGACTGAGTGACTGAACTGAGCTGAACTGAAAGACAAAGTTCAAGAGGACAAATTGAACTAACAGTGAGATGAGCCCAGCAATTATGTGTGTGTTTGAAAGGCTTGAGTTTAGGATTTATAAGACTATAGTTAAATTTTTTGAAAGGGTAAACAAATCTTTAGCATCCACATGAGACCTCAGAAATATCAGGAAAGTTTAAATTTATTTGAACGTACGAATGCTTACCAAGTACCTTAACTTTAGTTTTCCACCCTGATGACCTGCAACTTCAATTCAGTTGAAGGTACAAAGCCGCAAAAAGTCTTTGAGGAAATAATAGACTAATTTTTCAACAATTCATTTAAGTATAGAAGACTAAAATTAATATCATTGGAACCTCCTTTTCACCTCAGGAAAATGACATAATACATACATGAGTGTGATTCACCAGTGGAGGCAAGAAAACCTAGTGTGATTCCACACTGAGGCTGAAATGAGGGGGTTCCCCTTTTCTCTGATTCCTTAGATATAACTAGCCCAAAGAGGAGAACTCTAATGCTCTCTGTTGGTGTGGGAGTGCTCGCCATTGCTCTCAGCTCCTGTCCTTCGCTTCTGTTCCTGAGCCTCATGTTCTGGTTTTCCACAGCATCTGAATGCAGAGTTCCAAAGAATAGCAAGAAGAGATAAGAAAGCCCTCTTCAGCGATCAATGCAAATAAATAGAGGAAAACAACAGAATGGGAAAGACTAGAGATCTCTTCAAGAAAATTAGAGATGCCAAGGGAACATTTCATGCAAAGATGGACTCGATAAAGGACAGAAATGGTATGGACCTAACAGAAGCAGAAGATATTAAGAAGAGGTGGCAAGAATACACAGAAGAACTGTACAAAAAAGATCTTCACGACCCAGATAATCATGATGATGTGATCACTAATCTAGAGCCAGACATCCATCCTGGAATGTGAAGTCAAGTGGGCCTTAGAAAGCATCACTATGAACAAAACTAGTGGAGGTGATGGAATTCCAGTTGAGCTGTTTCAAATCCTGAAAGATGGCGCTGTGAAAGTGCTGCACTCAATATGCCAGCAAGTTTGGAAAACTCAGCAGTGGTCACAGGACTGGAAAAGGTCAGTTTTCATTCCAATCCCAAAGAAAGGCAGTGCAAAAGAATGCTCACACTACCTCACAATTGCACTCGTTCCACATGCTAGTAAAGTAATGCTCAAAATTCTCCAAGCCAGACTCCAGCAATACTTGAACTGTGAACTCCCTGATGTTCAAGCTGGTTTTAGAAAAGGCAGAGGAACCAAAGATCAAATTGCCAACATCTGCTGAATCATGGAAAAAGCAAGAGAGTTCCAGAAAAACATATATTTCTGCTTTATTGACTATGCCAAAGCCTTTGACTGTGTGAATCACAATAAACTGGAAAATTCTGAAAGAGATGGGAATACCAGACCACCTAATCTGCCTCTTGAGAACTCTGTATGCAGGTCAGGAAGCAACAGTTAGAACTGGACATGGAACAACAGACTGGTTCTAAATAGGAAAAAGAGTACATCAAGGCTGTATATAGTCACCCTGCTTATTTAACTTCTATGCAGAGTACATCATGAGAAACGCTGGACTGGAAGAAACACAAGCTAGAATCAAGATTGCTGGGAGAAATGTCAATAACCTCAGATATGCAGATTACACCACCCTTATGGCAGAAAGTGAAAAGGAGCTAAAAAGCCTCTTGATGACAGTGAAAGAGGAGAGTGAAAAAGTTGGCTTAAAGCTCAACATTCAGAAAACAAAGATCATGGCATTGGGTCCAATCGCTTCATGTGAAATAGATGGGGAAACAGTAGAAACAGTGTCAGACTTTATTTTTTGGGGCTCCAAAATCACTGCAGATGATGATTGCAGCCATGAAACGAAAAGATGCTTACTCCTTGGAAGAAAAGTTATGAGCAACCTAGATAGCATATTCAAGAGCAGAGACATTACTCTACCGACTAAGGTCCATCTAGGCAAGGCTATGGTTTTTCCTGTGGTCATGTATGGATGTGAGAGTTGGACTGTGAAGAAGGCTGAGCGCCGAAGAATTGATGCGTTTCAACTGCTGTGTTGGAGAAGACTCTTGAGGGTTCCTTAGACTGCAAGGAGATCCAACCAGTCCATTCTGAAGGAGATCAACCCTGGGATTTCTTTGGAAGGAATGATGCTAAAGCTGAAGCTCCAGTACTTTGGTCACCTCATGCGAAGAGTTGACTCACTGGAAAAGACTCTGATGCTGGGAGGGATTGGGGACAGGAGGGGAAGGGGACGACCCAGGATGAGATGGCTGGATGGCATCACGGGCTCGATGGACGTGAGTCTGAGTGAACTCCAGGAGATGGTGATGGACAGGGAGGCCTGGCGTGCTGCGATTCATGGGGTCGCAAAGAGTCGGACACGACTGAGGGACAGAACTGAACTGAACTTTTCAGTTTGGCATGCCACTACCTTCTCAGCTTCGTTTTTCCATCTCAAGTACGAGAAAGTTGACACTCTTTACCAAACCCCCTGCCATAAAAGGTGTTTTCAGATGTGATTGACTCACTGATCTTACAAATGTATAATTATAAAGGATATGAACTGGATTTGTGGTATGAATGGTACAAGAAAACTGTCTTGTAAGTTAGAAGTAATATATCATTCTTATTTCTAATGAGACAGTCATGAGAAATCCTTGATACTTAAGTACAATAAACAAGGTAAGGAAAAATTATTATAGACAATTATTTGTTTCTATATAGCAATAAAATATGCTGATATAGTTCTTTACATTGTGTATACCAATCACACATTTGATCAAAATTACTGTTTCTATAAAGGAGTAGCCTGCTTTGCTCAACTACTAATGTTTTGGGTAATTATACTAAGAAGTTGTACGTGTGTGTGTGTGTGTGTGTATCTACCATGTTAATTTTTCTGTCTACACCATTGCTACATACTATGCATGTAGACTGACCTTCTTCATAATGTTTGCATATGTCATTATGTATTCACATTTATTGCCGGAAGTACCCACTTGAGAAATGAGAAGGTGATGGAAGGGGTGTCTGGGAGATGTCCATATTTTATACAGGCTGTATTCAAACCTGGATTTGATTTTGTTGTTCTGGATCTAACCTCTGTATAGCTAGAGGAATCAATGTCAAAATCTGATAGCATGTATGTGTGTGTGTGTGTGTGTGTGTGTGTGTGTATTATAAGGCATTGTCAGAGTCTGAACTTGGAGTATTTCCAGAAGATAATGGGAGTCTTTTTAAAAAAAATAGAAGTCTGTGAAACTCGGGACAAGCATGAGCAATTATGAGGGCTCTTCTTCCAGCCCAGCACAGTATCCAGCACAGTTCTTGCGCAGGAAAGATCTCTGACTTTGGGGACAGTATAAGATGACACCTCTGACAAAACTTATTGTGGATCATTGTTAACAGTGGCAAATACAATGTTCTAGTAATCAGTCTGTAGCAATAGGATATTGACAAGACAAGTCAGAGCAGGAGGGGAAGAAAATGGGGGTTTCCAATTAGGTACAGAAAATGGTAGACTCTATTATAGATTTATGGAAGCTGTTCTCTTGGAAATGTCTCTGAAATGCTCATTCTTTGTTAGGTTTTACAAAGTCTCTACATGTATAGGCAGATAGGAGTGGAGCCATTGTCATGTCGACACAATAGCAAAGTTGGCTTCATTTGTCTGCATAGTCATTAATATTA
>SJYQ01008208.1:127387-145622 GCA_006410935.1 Redunca redunca
AATTATACATATCTTATACTATAAATATCAATCATGTTCATTGTATTCATTAATATTTTAAAGGATCATAAAGAAATTATTTATTTTGTGAGTTAATACTTCAAATTTTAGAAATTTTGACTTTGGGTTATATCACATTGGCTCAGATGGTGCTTCACATTATTACATAAAAAGCTGTGATTACACAAAGAGGTTTGAAAAGACTGAAAAATCTGCTGCTGGTACAAAAGCATGGAATATCTAATACTTTTGGTATCATTTTTCTCTTTTACTCATTAAAAGAAGTTCATTTAATCTCTTATATGCAATTTCCAAATGAAAAGTCCGTCTAGTCAAAGCTATGGCTTTTCCAATAGTCGTGTATGGAGGTGAGAGTTGGACTATAAAGAAAGCTGAACACCAAAGAATTGATGCTTTTGAACTGTGATGTTGGGGAAGACTCTTGAGAGTCCCTTGGACTGCAAGGAGATCAAGCTAGTCAATCCTAAAGGAAATCAGTCCTGAAAATTCATTGGAAGCCACTGATGCTGAAGCTGAAGCTTCAGTAGTTTGGCCACCTGATGTGAACTGACTCATTTGAAAAGACCTTAATGCTGGGAAAGACTGAAGGCAAGAGGAGACTGGGATGACAGAGGACGAGATGGTTGGATGGCATCACCAACTCGATGGACATGAGTTTGAATAAACGCTGGGAGTTGATGATGGACAAGGAAGCCTGGTCTGCTGCAATCCATGGGATTGCAAAGAGTCGAACATGACTGAGCAACTCAACTGAACTGAACTGATACTTTTGTTAAAATAGTGTAAACCAAGGGGTTAAAACCCACATGTTGAGAGTCTCCTCATGAAATTAAAGAATATTTACTATTTTTTCCTTCCCTTATACTAACCTCACCTTAATGATAAGTTTATATTTGTAGATGTTATATAATAAAAATCCAAGATTTCCATTTTAAAATTACCTACATCTTAAATTTTTCTTTGTTTCCCAAGTCCTCCAGATAGTTATAGATATCTTTGGACATTTTTTATCTCTGCTATAAAGGCCTTGAACAGCATCAGTCTCACTCATGTATTCAGTTTCATCATTAAAACTATGGTGTTTAATTTTATCTCTGAATGTTGCTGCTTATCCTAATATTTCCAGAGAGAATCACTTTAGATTGGATGGATATCTTTTGTCAGATTCATCTCTTGAGCTTTTCTTCTTCCAAATAAGAATAGAAAAAATGAGGAAAATGAATAGAATTTTCTTACAGTCTTCAGAAGTGTGATCTATATACTTTCAGTTTTTTTTTCTTAAGGAAGAATTTTTTTTTAATTTTTATTTTAACTTTAGTTCACTTTACAATACTGTATTGGTTTTGCCAAACATTGACATGAATTCACCACGAGTGTACATGCGTTCCCAAACATGAATCCCCTCCCACCTCCCACCCCATACATCTAAATGTAAGACCAGAAACTATAAAACTCCTAGAGGAGAACATAGGCAAAACACTCTCCGACATAAATCACAGCAGGATCCTCTATGATCCACCCCCCAGAATTCTGGAAATTAAAGCAAAAACAAACAAATGGGATCTAATCAAAATTAAAAGCTTCTGCACAACAAAGGAAAATATAAGCAAAGTGAAAAGACAGCCTTCTGAATGGGAGAAAATAATAGCAAATGAAGCAACTGACAAACAACTAATCTCAAAAATATACAAGCAACTTATGCAGGAAGAATTTTTAATATGACTAGAGAAAAAAGTGAATCCTTCTTTTGTTGTTGTTTGTTTTCTCAATGAAGGAATAGGAAGCTGAGTAAGTAGACTACTTCTACTATAACTTTACTCCAGTGCAAAATGTGTTTCTTTGTATTACATTATAGTTCTTTTGAAAGCTGGTGTTACTCTCAAAATGTATATCTTTATTATTGTCTGAATAACTTCAAATAACTTTTCCAGCTCTACTAGGATACAATTGACAAAATTAGAATACACTTAAAGAGTACAATGTGATGATTTCATGTACATTTACATTGCAGTAATGTAAAGTAAACTAAAGTTAAAATAAAAATTAAAAAAAAAAGAATTTCATTAAAGAAACTGATTAACATATCCATCATCTGATATATTTACTTTTTTCTTTGTAAGATCACTAAAGTTCTATCTTTTAGCAAATTTCAATTTTATGTACTGTATAATTATACAGTATTAGCAAGTCTAGTCACCATGTTATACTTTAGATTTGCAGGTCTTATTCATCCATATAGTCACAGAAATGATTTTTCCAGTTCAGTTCAGTTCAGTCGCTCAGTCATGTCCGACTCTTTGCAACCCCATGAATCGCAGCACACCAGGCCTCCCTGTCCATCACCAACTCCCAGAGTTCACTCAGAGTCACTTCCATAGAGTCAGTGATGCCATCTAGCCATCTCATCTTCTGTTGTCCCCTTCTCCTCCTGCCCCCAATCCCTCCCAGCATCAGAGTCTTTTCCAATGAGTCAACTCTTCGCATGATTTTTCTAGTAGTCATGTACAAATGTGAGAGTTGGACCATACAGAAGACTGAGCATGGAAGAACTGATGTTTTTGAATTGCAGTGCTGGAGAAGACTCTTAAGAGTCCCTTGAGCAACAAGGAGATCAAACCAGTTAATCCTAAAAGAAATAAACCCTGATTATTCATTGAAAGGACCAATGCTCAAGCTGAAGCTCTAATACTTTCACCACCTGATGCGAAAAACTGATACTTTGGGAAAGATCTTATTCTGGGAAAGATTGCAGACAAAAAGGGAATGGTGTGGCAGAGGATGAGATGGTTGGATAGCATCACTGACTTAATAGACATGAATTTGAACAAACTTTGGGAAACAGTGAAGGACAGGGAAGACTGGTATAACAGGCAATAAGCAGTGCATGGAATCATGAAAACTTGGACACTACTTAGCCACTGAGCAACAATAATTCATCTTATAACTGACAGTTTACACCCTTGATCAACCTCTCCTCATTTCTCCCACTTTCCAGCACCTCCAGAAATCACTTTTCTACTGTCTGTTTCTATGAATTTAATCTTTTATTATTCTAGATATATTTGACTTTGTCTGGCTTATTTCACTTACATTGCCCTTCAAGGACATCCATGCTATCACAAATGGCAAAGCTTTTTTTTTTTTTTTCTTTTCTCTTTGAAGGTTGCATGATATTTCATTGTAAGTAGAGGCCAAGATGATGGAGTAGAAAGACCCTGAGCTCAACATGTCCCACAGGCAAACCAAAATTAAAACTATTTATAGAGCAACTATTGATGAAAATAACCTGAAAAATAGAAGAAAATATTCTTTACAACTAAAGATATAATGAAGGAATTATATCAAGATAGATTGGGTGGAAAAAGATGCAGTGGGATAAAAATCAACACTTCTGGATAGGCAGCCCACAAATAAGAGGTTAACACAAATGCAGAGGTTCTCCACAAAAAGCAAGGGTCTGAGCCCTACATCAGTCTCCCTAGCCTGAGGGGTCTCCATCAGGAAAACAAGTCCCAGGGTATCTGGATTTGAAGGTCCCAGAGGGTCCTTTGTCTTTCAAATGACAAAGAGGACTGTAGGAAACAGAGACTTTAAAGACACACACAAAATTTCACATGCTTTGAGACCCAGGCCAGAAGCAGTAATTTGAAAAGAGCCTGGGTTAACTCCACTTGCTAATCTTTGAGAGACTCTCAGAGAGGCAATAAGCAATCAGGACTTACCCTGGAAATATGGATTCTGGAAGTAAACTTTTTTGGGAACGCACTTTACCATGTGGACACTGGTACTGGCAGGCACCACTTTGGAGCTGTCCCTCTAGCTGATTAGCCCCAGAACTTGGTCCCACCCACTGAAAGGTCAGCAGCAGCCATAGGCACCCCTGCACTACTAGACATGCCAGGACCTAGCCCCAATCACCAACAGGCTGACTCCAACCTTGGGACTCCCAGTAATAGACAGGCAACAGCCTGGGGTACCCAAGTCGTGCAACCAACCACATCACGAACCAACCCCACCAACCCAACAAGCTGACATCAATCTCAAGCATGCTGAGAAACAGTCACACCCATCATCTGGCCAGTACCAAGACTGGACTACCCTGGGCTGTGCAGCCAGCTGCACCAAGACATAGCCCTACCTACCATCAACTAGCAGCCTCTGCCCTAGGAAACGCCTGACTAACAACTGGATAGGCATCATCCATGTTTATCAGCGTACTCATATGTAGTTAACCCTGCCACAACAGAAAATCTCACACAGATCATATAGGGGGTACTCTAGATCATAGAGATTTGGTGAACAGATGTGAGCTCTGTAGGATGTCTCTTGTGTAAGTACATTTCTCCAACAGCAGGAAATATACCCAATCTTTATAATACATAGAAGTAAACACAGAACATTAGGTAAAAGGAGGCTACAGATACATATTTTTGAAACAACATAACAAGTTAAAACCCAGAAGGAAAAATAGGAGAAATAAGCAAAGTGTAGGTAAGCAAGCTACCCAATAAAAAATTCAAGGTTATGATGGTAAAGATGGAAAACAGAATAGTAGAATAGAAATGTCTCAAGTTTAACAATAACAACTAAAATAAATCAAGAAAAATGGTTTCAAACTATCAAAGGACATCACATAGATATTAGAGGAGAAGAGAGAAAGAGAACAGAGAAAATATTTCAAGGCACAGCAGCTGAAAATTTCCCTAATCTGGGAAATAAAACATGCCTCCAGCTTCAGGAAACACAGAGTACCAAACAAGACCAATCAAAAGAGGTCCACAACAAGGCACAGTTTAATTAAAATGATAGTGACAAAAACTGAAGGAAAATTGAGAATATAAAAAGTACAAAGGGTAAAGCAACCAGTTACATCAAAGGAAGTTCATAAATCTGTCAGTTGATTTTCTAGCAGAAACTCGAGTCCAGTGAGAATGGCAGAGGAAGTGGCAAAGTGAGTGTCAGGACATTTTTAAAATAATGAAAAGAAAAAACAAAAACCACAACCAAAGAATATTCTACCCAGAATGGTATCGTTCATAATTGAAGAGACTTTTGGTGTTGTTCAGTCGCTAAGTTGTGTCTGATTCTTTTCAACCCTACAGCATGCCAGGCTTTTCTATCCTCCACTATCTCCTAGAGTTTGCTCAAATTTAAGTTCATTTAGTCAATGATACTACCTAACCATCTCATCCTCTGTTGTTTCTTTCTCCTCCTGCTTTCAATCTTTCCTAACATCAGGATTTTTCCAATCAATTGGCTCTTCATATCAAGTGGCCAAAGTAAGACAAGCAAAAGCTAAAAGACTCTGCTTTACAAAAAATTTGTTAAAGAACTTCTCTAAACAAAAACTAAACAGCAAAAATAGAAATAAAAAATTCACAAAAGGAAAAATCTCATTGCTAAAGGCAAAGGTACAGTAAAGGTAGTAAATCAACCAGTAAAAAACTGGTAGGAAAGTTAAAAAAAGCAAAATTAGTAATTTATATCCATAATAAGTGTTTAAGGATTATATACAACAAAATGATTTAAAACATGATGCCAAAATATAACTTTGAAGGGGGAATGTAAACCAAACACATGCAAGAGACACACAAGCATGAAAGAAGGAAAAACAAACATAATACTAAAGATAATCAAATCACAACGGAAGAGTGTAAACAAAGAAAAAAGAAACAAACAGAAACAAAAAACCCACAAATAATTAGACAGCAATTAACAAAATGGCAATAAGTATATAGTTGTCCATAATTACTTTAAATGTAAATAAATCAAATATTTCGATTAAACTACACTGACTAGCTGAATAGATACAAAAACAAGTCATATATAGCCTACTAGTAACTGACTTTATATTTTTTTTTTATTTTAACTTTAGTTTACTTTACATTACTGTATTGGTTTTGCCAAACATTGACATGAATTCACCACAAGTGCACAAACGTTCCCAAACATGAATCCCCTCCCACCTCCCACCCCATGCCATCCCTCTGGGTCCTCTCCTTGCACCAGTCCCAAGCATCCTGCATTCTGCATCTGACATCAACTGGCGATTCGTTTCTTACTTGATAGTATACATGTTGCAATGCCATTCTCCCATCTCATCCCACCCTCTCCCTCTCTCTCTCCCCCAGAGTCCAAGAGTTCTCTCTGTAGATCTGAGTCTCTTTTGTTGTCTCGCATACAGGGTCATCATCCCCATCTTTCTAAATTCCATATATATGCGTTAGTATACTGTATTGGTGTTTTTCTTTCTGGCTTACTTCACTCTGTATAATCGGCTCCAGTTCCATCCATCTCCTTAGAACTGATTCAAATGTATTTTTTTTAATGGCTGAGTAATACTCCATTGTGTATATGTACCACTGCTTTCTTATCCATTCATCTGCTGATGGACATCTAGGTTGTTTCCATGTTCTGGCTATTATAAACAGTGCTGCGATGAACATTGGGGTACATGTGTCTCTTTCTATTCTGGTTTCCTCGGTGTGTATGCCCAGCAGTGGGATTGCTGGGTCATAAAAAAATATGGAACGCTTCACGAATTTGCGTGTCATCCTTTCGCAGGGGCCATGCTAATCTCTGTATCGTTCCAATTTTAGTATATGTGCTGCCGAAGCGAGCACCCAAGGGATCTTTCTGAACCTGTGTCTTCTGCATTGGCAGGTGGATTCTTAACCACTGAGCCACCTGGGAAGCCAATAATATATACCTTGTTGCTCTTTTAAAGATACCATGGAGATATTCTGAAAATGCTTGGAATTTGGTTGTTTTGAACACATGGCTAAATCCTTCCTCCTGTTATTGTAGTTTCTCTTAACACTTGGATAGATATTATCTGGGTATGTTTTACTTTTAAGTTTAAAAAACATGTGATATAATGATAATCCTAGTCTTTTAGTGTGGGATATTACCACGCTGTCAGGGTTGTCAGGGTCTTCTCTGATTGAGTCTTATTTCCACTCAACACCACTTAGTAGTACTGAGAGCCAGTATAATGAACAGCAGTGCGGGACTGTCCCCTCTTTTCAGCCAAGGTCAGTTGGCAGCTGGCGTACACTGTTTCTTTATTTTGGAAAGGTTTTGCTTGGGCAAAGACTCACTCTTTTAACCAAATCCTGCTTTTCATCTGTTTTTGATGGCAGTGGACCATATTTCCCAGCCTTTTGCAAACATTGCCTGTCTGGCGGGATTTCCTGGACACAGGGCCCTTGACGACCATTACTGGCCAACTTTTTTGAACCTCAGTGATTAACCTGGTTATTTGTTCTGCATTTTCTGCCATGGGAACCAATAAGCTTAGCCTTTTGAAATTAGCCAAGGGTCCAAGAATAAGCCATTTGTTAATCAGACCCATCGTTTCCCCCTGCCTATTAACTTTGACGAATCAAATCTTCCCTCCAATAGCCAGCTGTTAATCTACACATCAGTACTATGTAGAGTGACATTAATTTCTGAATAAGGTTCCCATGGTAGACCTTTGTTGCTGAAGTTTTGGAATTCTTATATTATAGACTGACATGATTCAAACATGGCAGGAATGGAACATCAATGGCATATGATTAAAAATTGGTTGATCAATCAATGATAATTTTATAATACAGATATCATTAAATTGCTCTTATACACAAATCATAATATATAAAGTCTATATGTAATGAGTTGCCCTCAATAATAAGGCAGTCACTTTTTCACCAGTTGCTGCCACTGGTAGACTGTTGATAGTGCCAGTCTTCAGAATGGTGAACAGATCCCTTGAGTAGTGGGAGATCTCTGGGCTTGCACTCAGAAAAAAATAATCCTCAAGCCCACATCAGGTTCCCTTTCCTCCGTGGGGTGGGTTGAGATGTTCTGTGAGATGTGTGATTCTCATGCTTCTTGCTGTCACTTAGGAATGTGGCACACTGATGCAGAAGACAGATTAACAAGGAAGTTAGATTATGTGGTCTCAGGTTTTTATTTCCATTTCTNAAGGAAGAAATCATAAAAATCAAGACAGAAACAAATGAAATAGAGAAAGAAAATGAATAGAAAGATTAATTGAATTAAAAGAGACAGTTTTTCCAAAAAATTAATAAAATTGATAAAACTTTAGCTAGAATTATGAAGGGAAAAAGAGAGAGATAGGGCCCAAATAAATAAAATCAGAGAAAAAAAAGAAGTTACAACTGATACCCCAGAAATACAAAAGATTATAAGGAATTACTGTGAGCAATTATATGCTAAAGAATGAACAACACAGAAGAAATGGAAAGTTGCAAAAAGTTGCAATCTCCCAAAACTGAGTTAGGAAGAAACAGAAAATATGAAAACGTTATGTGGTTTAGTCTCTCAGTCATGTCCCACACTTTGCAACCCCATGAACCCCCTGCCAGGCTCCTCTGTCCATGGGATTCTCCAAGTAAGATTCTCCTGGTGAGAATACTGGAGTGGGTTGCCAGTCCCTTTTCCCAGGTAACTGTGAAAGCACAAATTGACAATAATAAAATTTATTATTAATTTTAAAAACTCCCTCCAAACAAAAGTCTAGGATCAGATGGTTTCACAGGTGTATTCTATTAATCATTAAAATAAGAATTAACACTAACCATTCTCAAACTATTACAAAAATTTGCAGAAGAATAAACACTTCTGTCTCACCCTAGAGGATGGCTTTGCCCTGATTCTACATTGAGGCAATAATACTATTAAAAAAAAAATAGAGACCAATAACACTGATGAAAGTGGATGCAAAAAAAATCCTTAACACAATAATAGTGAAAAAATTCAAACATAAATTTTAAGGATCCTACACTTTGCATGGTCAAATAATAATTGACCATGGATGAAAGGATAGTTCAATATTCACAAATTAACTGTGATCCACCACAGGAAAATGAAGAAGAAAGACCATATGATCAATTCAATATATGCAGAATTTGACAAAATTCTACATTCTCTTATGATAAAAATTGTCAAGAAATTGGGTATAGAGGGAACATATTTCAACATAATTAAAGCCATATATGACAAACTCACAGTTAACACCATACTCAATGGTGAAAGTCTCCCACAGCAATCAGACAAGAAAAAAAAAAAATGAGGAACAAAAATTGAAAAGAAAGAAGTAAAATTTTCACTGTTTGCACATGACATGATACTATTCACAGAAAGTCATTAACACTCCTCCAAAAGACTACTAGAAATCATCAATGAATTAAGTAAATGTATAGGATATAAAAAATAATATATACAATCTGTGCATTTCTATACACTAATAATGATTTATTAGAAATATAAATTAAGGAAAAATACCATTTGCAAATGCATGGGGGAGAATAACATACATAGGAATAAATCTTACCAAGAAGGAAAAAGAGCTATACCCTGAAACCTATAAGCAAATGATAAAAGAAATTTAAGACTACACAAACAAATGTGAATATATAGCATGCTCATGAACTGGGAGAATTAATATTCTTAAAATGACCATACTGCCCAAAACAAACTACAGATTCAATGTAATTACTATGGGAACAATGATGGTGTTTTTCATAGTACAGGAACAAATAAACATAAAAATTGTGTGAAAACACAACAGACCCCAAACAGTCAAAATGATCTTGAGAAAAAAAAAAGTTGCAGATTTTCACATTCCTTCATTTCAAATTATACTTCAAAGCCACAGTAATAACTGTATGGTACTGGCCCCAAAACAGTCAGAATAGAGAAGCTGTAAATAAACATAACACATATATATGGTCAATTAGTCTACCACAAAGGAGGCAAGACTATAGATTGGAAGAAAATATCCTCTTAAACGAATTTGTTGAGAAAAATATACAGCTACAAGCAAAGGAATGAAATAGGAATACTTTCTCACATCATGTAAAAACCAAATTCAAAATAAATTAAACACTTAAATGTAAAATTTGAAATCATTAAACGACTAACAGAAAACATAGGTAGTCTTAATTTTTTTAATCTGTCTCCTCGGGCAAGGGAAACAAAAGAAAAATAAATAAATGATTCTATATAAAACTAAAATACTTTTTCATAGCAAAGGAAACTATCAACAACAACAACAAAAAAAGATTGTCTACTGAATCAGTGAAGACATATATGATAAGGGATTAATATAAAAATACAATGAATTTGTACAATTCAACATCAAAAAACAAACAACCCAATTAAAAATGGGTAGAAGACATTGTTGCCCTAAAGGTCCAGGAGTGAGCAATGAAAATGAAAACAAAACATGAAATCTGGTGCAATGGATCAGAGGACCTACAGCCTCTATTGGACTGAGGTGCAGAGGCGACTCTGAGTCCAGCTTTTATTCCTGATTGCAGACTAAAACACCTTCTTTCATATTTCTTTCCCAAGACACTATATTGACATAGTCCAGATCTCCTTGTTTTCACTCTAGACCATTCCCTTCTGGGAAATTCTCGGGAACAATCAGAAAGTGCGTGCTGGCGGTGTTCATACCTGACGTTGACCCGGTGTTCCAAAGTCCATGCTTTCATGATCCTAGTCATACCCCCTTCTGGGTCTGGCCTTGGGGTTTGTAACAAGGCTATTATTCTAAGAAAAACATGTATAATCATAACGCAGTTTCTTAACATATGCTGTTTTTCCAAGTGTTATTTCTATGAAATTTCTTAAGGTGGTGAAAGCATATTGTTAGGAATTCCCTCTACAAGACATGAATAGATATCTTCCCAAGGATAAGTTACAGAATCATGAAGAGATGCTCAATATCACTAATGATCAAGGGAATGTAAATCAAAACAGATATCACCTCATACCTCTCAGTTCAGTTCAGTTCAGTTCAGTTCATTTGCTCAGTCATGTCCAACTCTTTGCGACCCCATGAACTGCAGCAGAGGAGGCCTCCCTGTCCATCACCAACTCCCGGAGTCCACCCAAACCCATATCCATTGAGTCAGTGATGCCATCCAACCATCTCATCCTCCGTTGTCCCCTTCTCCTCCCACCTTCAATCTTTCCCAGCATTATGGTCTTTTCCAATGAGTCAGCTTTTTGCATGGATTATTATAAAAAAGACAACAAATAATTGCTGACAAGGATGTGGCTAAACAAGCATTTGTGAACTGTTGATAGGAATATAAACTAGCGCAGCCACATTAGAAAACAGTAAAAATAAAACTACAACATGACCCAGAACTTCCACTCCTGAATAATTTTCTTCCAATTATATTAAAACATTAATTTAAAAAGATGTGTGTACCCGAATATTCATTGCAGCATTATTTATAATAGCCAAGATAGCAAAGCAACCTAAATGCCCCCTCAATAGATGAATAAATGAAGAAAAGATCATATGCATGTGTGAAAGTGAAAGTAAAAGTCTCTTTGTCATGTCTGACTCTTTGCTACCCCATAGACTATAGCCTACCAGGCTCTTCTGTCCATGGAATTCTCCAGGTAAGAATACTGGAGAGGCTAGCTGTTCCCTTACCAGAGGATCTCCCCAACCCAGGGATCAAATCCAGGTTTCCCACATTATAGGCAAATTCTTTACCATCTAGTGGAGTACTACTCAGCCATAAAAAATGAAATATTGTCAATATATATGAACCTAGAAGATACTGTGCTAAGTGAAAGGAGTAAGATAAAGACAAATACTCCATGATTTCACTTATATGTAGAAGTAAAGAAAACAAATGAAATGAACAAACATAACAAAATAGAAAGGGTCCTAGACTCAGAGGATAAACATGTGGTTGCCAGAGGCTTGGAGGTGGAAGAATGAGATAAATAGAAAAGGGAGATAAATATAAAGTTCCAGTTAAAAAATAATTGACTTATGGGTATTAACTATGTGATGTAGAAAATATAGAAAATAATATAATATTTTTGTATGGTAATGGGAAATACTGAAACATTGAAGGGATCCTTTGATAAAGTATAAAAATATAGAATCACTATGTTGTGCATACAGTAACTAATATGTTGTTGCAAGTCAATTATATCTCAAAAACAAACATAAAAAAAAATCTAATTTACATTTACCAGAGGTATAAGTTGGTAGAGTGGGGAATTAGATGAAAGTGGTCAAAAGGTACAAGTTATAAGTACTTAGAAAAAATGGAGTAGCTATAATAGTCAACAAGAGTCCAAAATGCAATTCTTGGATGCAGTCTCAAAAACGACAAAATGATCTCTGTTCATTATAGAGGCAAACCATTCAGTATCACAGAAATCCAAGTCTATGCCTCAGCCAGTAAAGCTGAAGAAGCTGAAGTTGAACAGTTCTATGAAGACCTTCTAGAACACCCAAAAAAGATGTCCTTTTCATCATAGCAGACTGGAATGCAAAAGTAGGAAGTCAAGAAACACCTGGAGTAACAAGCATTTTTGCCCTTGGAGTAGAGAATGAAGCAGGGCAAAGGCTAACAGAGTTTTGCCAAGAGAACGCACTGATCATAGCAAAAAAAAAAAACACTTCCAACAACACAAGAGATTACTCTAAACATGAATATAACCAGATGGTCAATACCAAAATCAGATTGATTATATTATTTGCAGTAAAAGATGGAGAAGCTCTATACAATCAGCAAAAACAAGAATGGGAGCTGACTGTGGCTCAGATCATGAACTTCTTATTGCAAAATTCAGACTTAAATTGAAGAAAGTAGGGAAAGCCACTAGACCATTCAGGTAACCTAAATAAAATCTCTTACAATTATACAGTGGAAGTGACAAATAGATTCAAGGGATACTATCTGATAGACAGAGTGCCTGAAGAACTACAGAAGGAGGGTCGTGATATTGTACAGGAGGCAGTGATCCCATCCTCAAGAAAAAGGAATGCAAAAAGGCAAAATGGGTGACTGAGGAGTCCTTACAAATATCTATAAAAGAAGAGAAGTGAAAGGCAAAGGAGAAAAGGAAAGATACAACCATTTGAATGCAGAGTTCTGAAGAACAGCCAAGAAAGATAAGAAAGCCTTCCTCAGTGATCAATGGAAAGAAACAGAAGAAAACAATAGAATGGGAAGACTAGAGATTTCTTCAAGAAAATTTAAGAAACCAAGGGACCATTTCATGCAAAGATGGGCACAATAAAGGAGAAAAATGCTATGGACCTAAAGAAGCAGAAGATATTAAGAAGAGGTGGCAAGAATACACAGAAGTACTATACAAAAAACAGCTTCACGATCCAGATAATCACGATGATGTGGTCACCTAACTAGAGCCAGACGTCCTGGAATGTGAAGTCAAGTGGGCCTTAGGAAGCATCACTATAAACAAAGCTAGTGGAGGTGATGGAATTCCAGTTGAGCTATTTCAAATCCTAAGAGTTAATGCTGTGGAAGTGCTGCACTCAATATACCTGCAAATTTGGAAAACTAAGCAGTGGTCACAGGACTGGAAAATGTTAGTTTACATTCCAATCCCAAAGAAAGGCAGTACCAAAGAAAGTTCAAACTACCACATGATTGCATTCATCTCATACGTTTGCAAAGTAATGCTCAAAATTCTCCAAGACAGGCTTCAATAGTACGTGAACTGTGAACTTCCACATATTCAATCTGGATTTAGAAAAGGCATAATAACCAGAGATCAAATTGCCAACATCCATTGGATCATTGAAAAAGCAAGAAAGTTCCAGAAAAACATCTACTTCTGCTCTATTGACTATTCCAAAGTCTTTGACTGTGCAGATCACAGTCAACTGTAGAAAATGCTTAAAGAGATGGGAACACCAGACCACCTGACCTGCCTTCTGAGAAATCTGTATACATGTCAAGAAGCAACAGTTAGAACCAGACATGGGAGAACAGACTGGTTCCAAACCAGGAAAGGAATATGTCAAGGCTGTATATTGTCACCCTTCTTATTTAACTTATATGCTAAGTACATCATGAGATAAGCCAGACTGGATGAAACACATGCTTGAATCAAGATTGTCAGGAGAAATATCAATAACCTCAGATATGCAGATGGAAATGAGCTTGAATAGATTCTGTGAGTTGTTTTGGACAGGGAGGCCTGGCGTGCTGCGGTCTATGGGATTGCAGAGTCCTGATTATATAATTAGTTCTACCATGTGTTTATATATGACAATACCTAAGAGAACAAAACTTAAACGTTATCATCCCAGCTTTCTCAAACGCATGTCCATTGAGCCGGTGATACCATCCAGCCATTTCATTCTCTGCCATCCCCTTCACCTCCCGCCTTCAATCAGGGTCTTTTTCAGTGAATCAGCCATTCACATCAAGAGGCCAAAGTATTGAAGGTTGAGCTTCATCATCAATCTTTCCAATGAATATTCATGGTTGAGTTTGTTTAGGTTTGACTTGTTTGATCTCCTTGCAGTTTCAGGAACTTTCAAGAGTCTTCTCTGACACCACAGTTCAAAAGCATCAATTCTTCAGCACTCAGCGATTTTTATAGTCCAAAACTCACATCTGTACATGATTACTGGAAAAAAAACATAGCTTTGACTAGACAGACTTTTTTTTTTTTTTTTAGCAAAGTGATTACTTTGTAATGTGCTGTCTAGGGTTGTCATAGTTTTTCTTCCAAGGAGCAAGTGTCTTTTAATTTCATGGCTGCAGTCACCATCTGCAGTGATTTTGGAGCCCATAGAATAAAGTCTCTCACTGTTTCCATCCTTTCCCCATCTATTTGCCATGAAGTGATGGGACCAGATGCCATGATCTTAGATTTTTGGACATTGAGTTTTAACCCAAATATTTCACTTCTCTCTTTCAACTTCATCAATGAGCTCGTTAACTCCTCTTCACTTTCTGCAATAAGGGTGGTGTCATCTGAATAGATGAGTAGTATCATATCATATCTGAGTAGTACCATATGACCCAGCAATTGCACACCTGGATAAACCATCCAAAAAAAGAAAAACAAACAAACAAACAAAAAATACTTGCCCCAATATTCATAGCAGCAGTATTTACATTTGCCAAAATGTGGAAGCAACCAAAGTGTCTATCAACAGATGAATGGATAAAGAAGATGTGGTATATATACATATGCACACAATGAAATACTACTCAGCCATAAAATATATATATATATATANATATAAAAATATAGTAAAATAGTGAATAAAGCAATAAGAAGCAGACTCACAGATAGAGAGAAGAAGCTGGTGGTTAATAAATTGGTTTCTGACGTAAGGGTGGTGATATCTGCATATCTGAGGTTACTGATATTTCTCCCAGCAATCTTGGCCCCAGCTTATGCTTCATCCAGCCCAGGATTTCCATGATGTACTCTGTATGTAAATTAAATAAGCAGGGTTACAGTATACAGCCTTGATATGCTTCTGTCCCAATTTGGAACTAGTACATTTTTCCATGTCTAGCTCAAACTTTGCTTCTTCACCTGCATACAGGTTTTGCAGCAGGCATGAAAGGTGGTCTGATACTCCCATCTCTTTGAGAATTTTCCACCGTTTGTTATAATCACACAGTTACAGGCTTTGAAGTAGTTAATAAACTACTAGGTGTTTTCCAGAAACTCTCTTACTTTTTCTGTGATCCAATCAATGGTGGTGTGGTGGTTTAGTCGGGATATTGGCAATTTGATCTTTGTTCCTTTTCTGAAGGGCTTCCCTTTAGTTCCTTCTAAAGGGCTTCAGTAGGTAAAGAATCTACCTGGAATGTAGGAGACCCAGGTTCGATTCCTGGGTCCGGAAGTTCCCCTGGAGAAGGAAACAGCAACCTACTCCAGCATTCTTGCCTAGAGAATCCCATGGATAGAGGAGCCTGGCAGGATACAGTCCCTGGGGTCGCAAGAGTAGGACACTTGAGACTAAACCACCATGACCTTTTCTAAATTCAGCTTGAACAAAGGAAGTTCCTGGTTACTAGATAATAAATTTCCTGGAGGTAGCAACTTCATATTATTTGGTGCTGTAAACAGAGTATTAAGTACCTTGTCCAATCTATATCGGCCTTCCTTCATAGTTCAGTTGGTAAAGAATCCGCCTGAAATGCAGGAGACCTTGGTTCAATTTCTGGGTCAAGAAGATCCACTGGAAAAGGGATAGGCTACCCACTCCAGTATTATTGAGCTTCCCTTGTGCCTCAGCTGGTAAAGAATCTGCTTGCACGGTGGCAGACCTGAGTTCGATCCCTGGGTTGGGAAGATCCCCTGGAGAAGAGAAAGGCTATCCACTCCAGTATTCTGGCCTGGAGAATCCCATGGACTTTATTTTCCATAGGGACACAAAAAGTCAGACAGAACTGAGCAAATTTCACTTTCCAAGCTATATCAGGCTTCAACTGTCTACATGTTTAATCAATCAGTTCAGTTCAGTTGCTCAGTCATATCTGAATCTTCGCCACCCCATGGACTGCAGCACACCAGGCTTCCCCGTCCATCACCAACTCCTGGAGCTTGCTCAAACTCATGTCCATTGAGTTGGTGATGCCATCCAACCATCTCATCCTCTGTTATCCCCTTCTCCTACTGCCTTCAATCTTTCCCAGCATCAGGGTCTTTTCAAATGAGTCAGTTTTTTGCATCAAGCGGCCAAAGAATTGGAACTTCAGCTTTAGCATCAGTCTTTTTAATGACTATTCAAGACTGATTTGCTTTAGGGTTGACTGGTTTGATCTCCTTCCTATCAAGATTTTTCTCCAACACCACAGTTCAAAAGTATCAATTCTTTGTGGCACAGCTTTCTTTATAATCAAACTCTAACATCCATACATGACTACAGGAAAAACCATAACTTTGACTAGACAGATCTTTGTTGGCAAAGTAAGGTCTCTGCTTTTTTATATGCTGTCTAGGTGGATCATAGCTTTTCTTCTAGGGAACAAGTGTCTTTTAATTTCATGGCTGCAGTCACCACCCGCAGTGATTTTGGAGCCCAAGAATAGAAAGTGTGTCACCGTTTCCATTGTTTCTCCATCTATTTGCCACGAAGTGATGGAACTGGTTACCATGATCTTAGTTTTTTGAATGCTGAGTTTTAAGCCAACTTTTTTAACTTTAAACCAACTCTTTCACTTTCATCAAGAGGGTCTTTAGTTCTTCTTCACTTTCTGCCATAAGGGTGGTGTCGTCTGCATATCTGAAGTTATTTATATTTCTCCCTGGCAATCTTGATTCCAGTTTGTCCTTCATACAGCCTGGCATTTCACATGATGAACTCTGAATATAAGTTAAATAAGCAGGTAACAATATACATCTTTGATGTCCTCCTTTCGCTATTTGGAATCAGTTGTTGTTCCATGTGCAGTTCTGTTTTTTCTTGTCCTACATACAGATTTCACAGGAGGCAGGTAAGGTGGTCTGTTATCACCATCTCTTTGAGAATTTTCCAGTTTCTTGCAATCCATATATCCAAAGGATTTATTGTAGTTAATAAAGTAGAAGTATATTTTTTCCTTGAACTCTCTTGCTTTTTCTATGATCCAATTGATGTTGGCAATTTGATCTCTGTTCCTTTTCTAAATCCAGCTTGAAAATGTGAAAGTTCATGGTTCATGCACTGTTGAGGCCTGGCTTGGAAAATTTTGAGCATTATTTTACTAGTATGTGAGATGAGTGCAGTTGTGTGGTAGTTTGAGCATTCTTTGGTATTGCCTTTCTTTGGGATTGGAATGAAAACTGACCTTTTCCAGTCCTGTGGTCACTGCTGAGTTTTCCAAATTTGTTGGCATATAGAGTGAAGCACTTTCACAGCATCATCTTTTAGGATTTGAAATAGCTCAGTTGGAACTCCATCACCTCCACTAGCTTTGTTCATAGTGATGCTTCTTAAGGCCCACTTGACTTTGCACTCCAGGATATCTGGCTTTAGGTGAGTGATCACATCATCATAGTTACCTGGGTCATAAACATCTTTTGTGTATAGTTCTTCTGTGTATTTTGCCACCTTTCCTTAATATTGCACAGAGTCCAATGCAACTGAGCCACTTTCACTCATGTTGTTTAATCATTAAATGAATATTTTAAGGCATAAATCCATCAAAATGTAGTAAGAAAGTAATATGCTCTGGTACAAATTTTATTTTCAATGTAGGTTACTAGAAAACCAAAAGACTGTTATTTACTCTCAAGTTTCCAGGAAAATTCAACATGCAATCATTATCTCCCCAACAATCTTCAACAATACTTTAATTAGCCTTCATTAAAATATTTAAACATTAAAGCAATCATTTATCTCTCAGTAGCTTATTTATAAATATGTAATAATATAATATTCATGTTTATAAAATGTTAACAT